>JAIGNY010004486.1:465000-1000000 GCA_020152595.1 Chiridota heheva
GAAAAGAGTTTCTGATATCAGAAATATAATTTCATATAATATAATTTGTATTATTAATTATATACTTATTATATAATCTAATTCTTAAGATCAATTATATAATATATTCCTTTTGGATATCCAAAGTTTGATCCAAAACAAAATTTGAGATAGACATCAGAAATTCTTTCTTGTATATCTAAAAGTAACATTTGAAAGAGGCCTACCAAAAAATAATAATAATTTAGATTTCTGAAATCCTTTTTAGGATATCAAGATTTTCTTTGTGATATACAAAATAAAATTTGAGATATACAAAATAAAATCCCTCCAACCCCAAATATATAATATATATATATATATATATATATATATATATATATATATATATATATATATATATATATATATATATATATATATATATATATATATATATATATATATATATATATATATATATATATATATATATATATATATATATATATATATATATATATATATATATATATATATATATATATATATATATATATATATATATATATATATATATATATATATATATATATATATATATATATATATATATATATATATATATATATATATATATATATATATATATATATATATATATATATATATATATATATATATATATATATATATATATATATATATATATATATATATATATATATATATATATATATATATATATATATATATATATATATATATATATATAAATATTATATATATATATATATATATATGTATATATATATATATATATATAAATATATATATATATATATATATATATATATATATATATATATATATATATATATATATATATTTAAATATATAGATATACATATATATATATATATATATATATATATTTAAATATATAGATATATATATATATAATATATATATATATATTTAATATATATATATATATATATATATATATATATATATATATATATATATATATATATATATATATATATATATATATATATATATATATATATATATATATATATATATATATATATATATATATATATATATATATATATATATATATATATATATATATATAAAATCATTCGTTGGTTTTCGTTGTACAACAGTGCTTGAATACAAATACATGCATAATCAAATATGTTTAATTCCCCCTCCCAATCATGCTTTTTCCCTCCAACTATAATCTCTTGCAGCCGCTTATGATATAATGATACCATTTGGAAGCATGGCAGCCCCACTCCATGTTTCATACTGTCATATGTCAGTCGTTGCTTTATCTACGCGGCATAGTAACCAACAATATCATAATGTAAATCGGAAGTACACTGTGATAAAAAATCGATGACCCTTTGTTCTCTCATTAACGTGACAATTAGTCACAAATTTACGCTGGCCAAAAGAATAGCTAATTCCCTGGACGCATACGATTTTTCTTCTGGCATCCTTCTGTACTAGCCTGCATGCACAGATCTTGACTTAAATCTTAAAGTCATGTATGCCATTCTTTTCAGTGTTTCAAACTTGTTTATCTCAAGAATTATAGATCTCATGAGCTGCAAATTAGGTCATGAAATTGTAAAGTAGTTTCTTCACATTTCTGTTTCCATTGTTGTCCTCTATACATTGTTGTCCTCTATACATTGTTGTCCTCTATAGGTATACTTGTCTGACCACTAAACAATTAAATGACGTTCTTACTGTCCTTCCAGGAACTGGGCACAAAAGGAAGGGCGTGCATTGACAAGTGTCATGTTCACCACACTGAAAGGACATTACAATGAATGACGTCATGACTAATCCGATTTAGTGAAGTCATTTAATTGCTACAGACATGGGCGTAGGTATCACCCCCCCTCTCTCTCTCTCTCTCTCTTCCCCCCCAACATACACACACGCTTTCCGGCAGAATTTTGAAGTATTACATCAGGTTTTGAAAAATACTCTCCCCTTTCTTTGTGGAGGAAAATTTTGGCCTCACACCCCCCACTTTGTGAATGAGAATTACGGCCCTTCCCTGCACCCCCTCCTTTCATGAAGAACAGGTCTGGAGACGATCTCTCCATTATGCAGTGGTGCAGGCGACATTGACTGTGGCGATAGTCTTCATACACACGTTTCCGCTTTTTCATTGGCCTTCTTTCCTTGTTGTATAACATTATTATCTCAAAATTCTAGAGAAGCCGGAAATTTTTCAACAGTGTATGTTTGTGGGGCAGGGGCAGGTAAATACTTCAGTTTTTATCATCTTACTATTTTTGCTGGAAATTAAATTGAATAGGGAGGGGGGTGTAGGAGAAAATGAAAAACGAGGGCCTATGGCCCAGGCTTCCCACGCTTCCGGTGCCACTGCAAAATCCATTTTGCATTTTGAAATTACAAAACTACCACATCATTCCTCCAATATGTTATAAACAATGAATTAACATACAATATATATTTTGTTATCCTATACAATAGCAATTATATACATAATTAAAAAGTTAGATCATGATATCAAGGGGCCATGTCACATCAGGGTCGTCGCCAAGGCATGGGTGGTGTAAGAATTTGCCCGACGGCGGGGATGACGCTAAAAATATGTAAGCTAGGCGCGGCCTACATGAAATACATTTTTCATGTTACTCGGCCGGAGAATATAATATAGGACCCCAGCCTTCGCTTGTGCTCCATGGGGAAAGCCGGATCATCAGATGGTATGGGGGATATTACAGACCCCCTCCCCCCCCCCTCTCCCCCATCCCCACACACACACTGTAATTTATTCGTATTAGTAGAATTGTAAAGCTTTGCTTTCGGACATTATGTACCATATGTGACCATACATGAAAAGGACAAATCAGAAAAAAAGGTCAACATCATGATTCCCAAGAAATAAATAGGCGTACCACATTCAGAAAAATCATATAAAGAGTGAATCATTATTCCTAAAAAGAATGTTCCAAAAATATAAATGCTTTGCCAGCTCTAGGAAACCTTCTGGTTTCATGGATACCAGGCACATTCCCTTCCATTCTTTTATATAATTTACCCTAAAAATAATCATAATATCTTAATACGCGCATGTATTAATGAGAATTCGAAACATCTGGGGCCACTAAGGTATACTTGTTATTTATGTCAGTGGCAAATGATACCGTTTATTTTATTCTATTATCAGTAATACTTTCACTTTCATATTTTTAAGGTTCGTTCAAAGTCTCAACTAGTCACTCCACATTCCACTGCCCCGTCCCCCACCAGCCCCCTTTATTGTCAGTAGTGCTGATTCTGCGGCTATCTTGTATTTGTTATATTTTTAAGCACGTATAATATACGTCATAATGATTTACTTCCTTCCTTTAAGCAGTTAAGGCTCAAGTTTCCATATATTTAACATATTTATCTGTCGTGGCCCTCAGAAAGGGACAGTCTAGTATTGTAAACTCCATGCTCAAATTCCGCCATCTTTTAATTGAGAACTATATTTTAAATTGTATTAAATGAAGAAAATATTGACTTCAAATTAAGTGCTATTTATTGAAGGTTGTATTTTAATGGTTACTATGCTACAATCAATTTCAGCGACGCTAGTTAAAAAAAATCATGACGTTGTTTTTATTCGCAAAAGTCATGTAAATTGGCAATGTTGAGGAATGTACACAAAAACTTCCGGTGTCAATCCAATGTTTTAATAGCCTAAAAGTGATATAAAGAATGGTTTTATTTAGACATTTTTACTGTTTTAGAAACATAATAGAAAATATTTATTACACTAAAATATCTTTTAAAGAATCACAAAGAGATAGTGAAGGAGAATAATATTATTTGAAATTTGAAGTGAACGAGGCTAGTCTCACCGGATGTAATGAGATAAACACCTAACTCTGTAGTCTGAGGCACTAACATGCTAGGCAATATTTGCAGTACTTGTATAGCAGCCATGTAGTGGCTATAGCGTATAATACGGTCAGAATGTTGACTACATCGGATGCGGTTCTAAAACTTACAGAGCTAAATTAAGAAATTGTTAGCGTCCAACACGTACACTTTGTAATCTTGCAACTCAAATTCGGCGTGGGTAAAATTTATCTCAGGAGAACCAAGTTGCAGATCGTCTTTATTTATTGTATCTATTCTATTTTATAGTAAATAGATTAAAACCTACATCAAGTAGCTATTATTAAGTCCCCAAAAAAAAAAAAAAAAAAAAAAAAACACTGAATGCCGTTTTTAGAGTAGGAAGGTCAGAGGCGTAGGAGTTAGGGCCCCCGAAAAGGGGTTATTTTTCCAGGTTGCATACATGCTTTATTTTGATAAAGTGTGAAATTATTAACATAAAAATGAAGGAAAATGCGTAAAATTGTTGAAAAGTTTGTTCAATTTTCGCAACACTTCCCTGAAAATTGACAGCTTGCTGTACTGGAAAGTGAAGAATTTTTCTGGAAATAAAAGCAAATTTCCCGGAAATTGAAGATTTCACCAACGAGCCTCAAGCTCTTTGATTTCACGAAAATTAAGGAAATCTACCCCAAAATAAAGATTTCCCGAAAATGTCCCTAAAAATCATGAAAATTTCGCAGAACTTGAATGTTTTTTTGTGTTTTATAAGAGAGGGGCTATAATTTTGTAGGGCCCCTCCCTCCCCCACCCCCTTCCCCCTCCTTACTACACGCTATTGCTTTTTCTATTGCTATCCATAAAATAAAATAAATGCCATGGCAGCTCTTTTTTCTAAGGGTGTTCTTGTAAATGATATTTTACAATTAGTTCAATGGTTTGGATAAGATTGCTGGTCTTAATCTGATATACGGAACCATGCCATTCTGGAATTTCATATTTACTTTGTTTGTAAATAATCTCAATACAAGTCCCTGCCCGTCTGGTCACGGACATTCATCCAATCTCAAGCTACGTAACAATCGCTCATTAAAATAACAACGGCCAGAAGTTCGCTCCAATCAGCAGTTGCAAAATGGCATTACAGCATCGCGCCCCTAACGACGCGTATCCAATGAAGTTGCGTGTTATGAACCGGTTGGGTTGTTTGGAGAGCGTTTGTCAGAGGTTTACACGTTGCCAAGGGATGGAGCGTGCAATGTTGTTGTGTGCTTTTATCTTTTCAATTTTCTTCAAAATCGTTAGTTGGATAAGTGTGTATGTCAAGTGAACAGCTGACCGTGGTATCGGTGCAGTGTTGAGCTTTAACTTAAGTTTGAGGAAGTTGAGGTGGTCAGCAAACAGTGCGTTTCTTTAACTTGGGTTCATAATGCTTTGGTATTGATTCTAGTCATTTCTCCCAGATCTTTGCGCGTTTAAAACTGGGAATATACAGATATAAAATAAATTTGGCTAAGTTTCAGGCCGTTTATTGTGGTCACCTCACTTTATACCAAGACTTGGATAGGAAGTTAAAAGGATTATCTGAGGACTATTATTAACACTGGAAAACAGGAAGAAGTGAGTGTGAGACTGAGAGGTAAGCATAATTAGTAAAATATCTTTTTTGATTAAAACAAAATCGCAGTTTTAACCAGAAAGTACCACTCAGGACCGTTATTCTCATTTGGAAAGTGTGTGTGTGTGTGGGAGAAAGGGAGGGAGGGGTGGGGGTGAGTAGGCCTCTTATCTAAAAAGTGGGGTGGCAAATTTTTCTCAAAATGTACTGAATTCTCAAAATCCTGCTGAAAAGTGTGGAAGCATGTTCCTCCTTCCCCGGAATTACGGCCCTGGTGGTCATCCTCCCCCGGAATTACGGCCCTGGTGGTCATCCTCCCCCGAATTTATGGCCCTGGTGGTCACTCATCATCAATATGAGAGAATTTAAGATATGGATGTGCAACTTGCAAACCTTTTTGCTCTAGTACTATCACTAACGTTAGTATCCCTATCAGAGACCAAGAAAGTCCTACAAACTTTGGATGCCAGGTTTGAATGTGGACACTCAGTTTTTAGACTGGCAAATAGGCCTAGGCCTTCCCATTAAAAAAAGCAGTACAGAGCAAGGGAAGGGGGGGGGGGGTAGTCTGAGATTCCTCTGACAGTGGGACGGGCATCCATTTTCATTCATTTTTTGACATTTTGCTTTTGTTTAAGGTTAATAGGCTCTATAACACAGGAGATTACGATTTCAGCCTATGCACTTTTTGTAATGGTTAAGTGTATGAATTCTCACCCAACATTGGGTGATAATTAAAGAGTCACTTTACATAAGAAAATACATTGGAAATTCTCTATTCACATGGAAATCGTATGAATGTCTGCCTAAAGATGTTTACTTCCACACAATCCATACAACTATGATAATGGTAATTTTTTGCAAAAACAAAGTGTTTTGTCACCAATCCACATCAAATTCTCAGGGAAGTTTTCGTAAGTGATTTTACAGTTTGTCAAAAGACTGTCAACAACGTAATGTGACAATAGCCAATCAGGAACCAGGAAAGTTCATAAAGTGTCTACGGTATTTTTTAATGGCATATGTAAGGTGTTGAATATACATCTCTGCGAGTGATATGAAATTAATTCATTAACAGTGCGAGTCATCTTTGAGGTAACGTAGTTTGTAAAAGATTTCTGTTTTGTTCACATTAAGTCATTCTTCAAAATGGCCATTTTAATCAAACAAGTTTCTTGCTGATTGTACTAGGTTTTTGCCGAAAATTCCCGTTTTATGGTAAAATCAAGTGCAAAGTATGTATGTATTATTTGAGGTGTCGATTCTTTGTAATCAACTTAATGCATGCTTTTTACAGATTGAAAAGTGATTTAATTTTGCTAATTACCTCTAGGCTAGCTGTGGATGGTGTCAATATAATTGGTAACACTGAAGAATATTATTTGTATCAACACCAAAAAGCTAGAGGATTCTCGAGCTAGGGGGGGGGGGGGGGTGGTCATTATAATTTAGTAGGCCTAGTCAAATTTGAGACCCATATTTGTTGGCATGCTTTGCACCCCTATTTGAAAGCCAAACACTAGCCTTCCTCTATATGTGGAAATAAAGAAATGTAATTCTTAATTTCAATTTAAAAGATAGTGTCATGATTTTGCCATATAAAATAACATTAACAACCGAAAAGACAATTTTAATTTAGGGACTCACTTTTATTTGTGCCTTACCCAACCCCCTTAGTCCACTCATCCCTCCCCCCAAAAATATAATGATAACTATATGTGGTGTTCTGCCAGGAAAAAGATGAATTTGCCATATCAAAGCTTTATTCATTATATACCACTTGATGATTGATCTTTTCCTGGTAGGGGAGGTGTCAATATGTAGGGGGAGGTGGGGTATTGTCAAAATGTAGGGGGAGGTGGGGGTATTGTCAATATGTAGGGGGAGGCTGGGGTATTGTCAATATGTAAGGGAGGTGGGGTATTGTCAATATGTAGGGGAAGGTGGGGGTATTGTCAATATGTGGGCTTACAAGAGCTTGAAATTGAGCATTAAGAGCTTTAAAATTCTTATCCAAGTATCTCTTGCTTTCACAGTACCAACAAATTGCTCTTCCGATGACTTGCATCGTTGAAAAGATGCCGATTCTTACAACAAGAGACCTTGCTTCAAAATTTAAGCAGAACTGGATGGAGGTGAATCCAGCCGACCTGTTTGGGTCATCCAATCTTCTCCCTCAAGCATCCTTCCATGCTGCCACCAAAAGGGAAGATTCAGAAAACCTCGACGACAGTCTCACAAGTTTAAATTGGTTACAAAATCTCAGGATAATGAAAATTGGCCAACCGACTCCCCCAAGTAGCCCAACTCCTTTTTCCTTTTCCAACCAACAATGTCATCCTTTGCCAACTTTTACACAAAAGCCGTCGTTTATGAATGGTATTCAGAAGGTTAACTTCACCCATGACATTAAACCAAATGCAAGAACTCAGCAGCAAACATTACCAGTGCCTTTGGAACCTGTAGATTACAAAACGAACAGTAACATCAAGCCGCCTTACTCGTATGCAACGTTGATATGGATGGCCATGAAGGAAACCAAGAAAAACAAGATCACACTGTCAGCCATTTATAAGTGGATCATGGAAAACTTCAAGTACTACCAAACAGCTGAACCAAGTTGGCAGGTACGGTATTGCTCATTTTGATCTCTCACATGCATGTAATTCAATTTGGAATTAAAGTATACAGGGGGCAGAACAGGAGAGGCCCGTGGGTAGAGCATGAGTGTGATTTGCCCAACAAAAGTGGGAAAACAACAAAAATCAACGAATACAGAAAATAAATGGAAAAAAGTGGGGGGAACTGTCTTCCTCGCATCGGACGACTCGGGTCCTATCATCGGACGACTCGGGTCCTATCATCGGACGACTCGGGTCCTATCATCGGACGACTCGGGTCCTATCATCGGACGACTCGGGTCCTATCATCGGACGACTCGGGTCCTATCATCGGACGACTCTGGTCCTATCATCGGACGACTCTGGTCCTATCATCGGACGACTCGGGTCCTATCATCGGACGACTCGGGTCCTATCATCGGACGACTCGGGTCCTATCATTGGACGACTCTGGTCCTATCATCGGACGACTCGGGTCCTATCAAAAGACGATGCCCAAACAATGTTTAATTATCAGTTATTACAAATGGAAACATATTTTAGAACGTTAAATTTAACCTGGAATGTAAATATGGTTCCTATTTTTTGGCCGCAAACTTTTTGCCTGTGGGTAGTGTATTGTACAAGATGGTGGCGCCTCTCTCCAATGTGTATTTCATATATAGGGCAAGGAGGACTTCTTTGCATTACAGTTAAAATTTTGTCCTGTTTAATCCACATGTGGCTTTGTGCTTAACCACAATCATGTGGCTTGTGCTCAACCATGATACAATTACAATCATGTGGCTTTGTGCTCAACCATGATACAATTACAATCATGTGGCTTTGTGCTCAACCATGATACAATTACAATTATGTGGCTTTGTGCTCAACCATGATACAATTACAATTATGTGGCTTTGTGCTCAACCATGATACAATTACAATTATGTGGCTTTGTGCTCAACCATGATACAATTACAATCATGTGGCTTTGTGCTCAACCATGATACAATTACAATCATGTGGCTTTGTGCTCAATCATGATACAATTACAATCATGTGGCTTTGTGCTCAACCAAGATACAATTACAATTATGTGGCTTTGTGCTCAACCATGATACAATTACAATCATGTGGCTTTGTGCTCAACCATGATACAATTACAATCATGTGGCTTTGTGCTCAACCATGATACAATTACAATCATGTGGCTTTGTGCTCAATCATGATACAATTACAATCATATTATTTCATATGCAAATGGATGGCCATTTATAAATACAAATTATAAAAGGTGCACCTACTGTATTCAATGATTTCAATCCTAGATATTAAAAAACCAGCTGGTAGTTCAGCAGGTAATATACAGCACCAGACTGTACAAAATAGACATTTATTGTTCTAATATGTTTCAATTTGTAAATAAATAACATTTTAACATTTAGCAATACTAATTTTGCTCAGGGTGTGTGTTTTAAAACCACGGGCATGTTTTCGTCTTTCGGGTGTGCTTGGACGTGTACGGGCAAGACCGCTAACCTCCAAATCCTGCCCTCGGAATAGAGGGGCAATCGCCCCTCAAAATAGGCATTTGCCCTTTTTAAAAGTTTTCACTCAAGCCTTGAATAGATATTTTTTCTGTATTAAAAATCTTCTTATACAGGTAGCACAGAACTAATAAGGTATCACTCCACCATCCAAAAATGAGAACCCTTAGAGAAAAGACTAATACAAATATTTTCGAGAGGTCCCATTTGAAAATTTCACAAATGGTAGAGAAATGGTAGGTCCAATGACTATGCATATCCAAACTTGACGAGAAATGTTTCAGTAAAAGTTTTATGGGGAACTATTTTACCATGGGCCCATAGCCAAATTTGAGTGATTTGGTGACTTCAGCAAAAAAAAGCAAAAACCTCTGGTGACCCCCTATTGAAAGTACCCTCATCCGAGAGATATTAGATGGTACTTTTTGGAAAACATCACAAAAGATCCCATATCTATAACATTCTGGTACAAAAAGGGCCCCGAACTTGACTCTTTCATCATAGGCTTTAATGGGGCAAATGATTAGTTCCGTGCTACCTGTAGCGAGACTGGGTATTTGTATATTACATGTACTATTAAGAAGGAAATTGTGACAATTTCAAAATATTGGATAGAAATCTGATTAAATAACCACAAAAAGTGACATTTCTGGCTCAGATGTCCCAGATTGAGAAAAAAACTGACCATTTCTCATTGGTCCACTTAATCAATCCTGCTAATGTTGGCAGGTATACATGGTAAGGTAAACTTCAAAAGCATGCTAGGCAATTAAGGCCTAAATTGCATAGCCTTTAGATGAGTATTCATGCAAAGAACCATTATATTTCTCCTAAAATAATGTGCTTGAGGAAATTAGGAGGGGGAAGGGGGGACAGTAGTTTTGCTTCTTCATTAGGCCTCATTTTAAAGCTATTAAACACATTTTCCTTCATGGGAATAATCATTTGCTGAGGGAAACTGACCCTAAATTTCATTGAAAGTCTGAATTTTGTTAACTTTTTGTATAAAAAATGGTATTCTCCTTGAAAATGAGTCCTTTATGATGTAATCTAAGTTTTTCGCAGTAGGTCTGGCCAATGGTAGCATTTGATTTTTATGAAAATGTATTTGGTTTGACTGATAAATATTCATATCTTCCTTTGGGCTGAATTCTGTTACTCAGATTGACATAGGTCATCACAGGTTACTAAATTACATTTGTTTTAATGGAGAAAGGTCCTGACTGCACTTCAAAGTTAGACAAGTCGTTGTTCATGGTCCTGTAAAGGAGAGAGACTAAATAGGCTTGTTTTGGGGGCATAGCATAGTTGTTGCTGAATTTTAGGGGAAGAAGGGGCATGTTTTTTAGAGATTTCTGTTTGTTTAAAAGATATTGACCTCAATTAAATGGCAAAAGGCTATTTTTCAAAGGAAAACTATGTTTCTATGCTATAGATTAGTGAAATTAATGGATCCAATTATATTTTCATGCAAATTTGATAATTTCTTGTTTATTAGCTATATTCCTAAGGGTATGCTTCAAAGTTAGCCCTCATGACATACGTAAATGTTTGTAGGAACCACCCCTATTAAATTAATTCCCAAGGGATTATTATTTCTTACTGTTTTTGGTTTTAATGATAGACCATTATGAGCATATCATACTTATGTGTTTTTCATGTTACACATTGCACAGTCAAAATACTGCTGTTTTTCTGGGACCCACCCAAATGGTCCAGTGGAATTTGGGGTCATACTAGGTTGGTGGGAATACAACATTATTAAAAAATAATGTTGTATTTATATATCGTTTTGTTGTAATTGCTGCTGTAGGATATTGTGTAACTTCCTGGGACGTACAACATAAAATTCAAAAAGTAAAATCTTAAAAGGAAATAAAATTCATGCTGGATAATGATCATGGTTATTAATGTAATTATCATGCTAGGTCAGAGTTTTACTCACAAAGTGGGGACAGGTTTAACGCACCCCACCCTGTGACACATCTGAAGCTAAGCATGCTTTTGAAACCATTTATATTTCAAAACTTGGTATATAGTGTGCGTGGCCCAGGGAAGGGGAGACTTCCCAATCAATAATTACAGCCCTGAGTGTTTGATAATGGTAATCCTAGGGTCATACAAGCAAGAATACGCCTCTTTCTTTGATATAAGTAAACAACTTGAAGAGAAGAAATATCTTTTTCATTCCTATACCAGACACGACAGTACATGTATATGAAATGCAATGAACAAGAAATGAAAAAATAAAAAATCTTGCAGAACAAAAAAAGAAGCTCATTAAAATAAATAAACACAAACTTAGGGCCGGGTATATGCACCATACTACTTCTTTAATTGAAAAAGAGGTAGTATGAAAAAAAGTTAAGAAAATATGCTTCTAACAAAAGTTGTAAGCTGTGTTTTGTATTAATTTTAATGTAGGAGTTAATGGGAGGTTTCCCCCATGTAACAGTCGATTACTGACGTTATCAGAGAGCAAAGGTTAGTTTGATAGCAGCATATTCTGGAACAATACATTTTAAAAACAAAATTAGAACATTAGAGATCACATACAGTACATAATATATTCAAAGAATGTTAGGCTATGACGTTTTCATGTTTGATTTTTTTTATGCATATGAGTTCTAATTTGTTTACAGTTTTAGTTTCGCCACAAAAAAGTATAGTTCCGTAATTCCCGGGCTATATGTTGCCCTACGTTTTAAGTATAGGCCTATAGAATACAAAGATAAAAAATGCACTCCATGCCAGTTTCAGAATTCAATTGTCTGATCAGAGGCAGCGGAGCATTCAAAAATTTGGGGATTTAATGAGGTAGAGTGACATGTGATAACAATATTGAGGGGGAGGGGGGTGGGGGATTAGGTCAAGTAACGTACTACGTTCACCTAAAATTATTGGGCTGAAGCTTGCATACCCCCTTCCCAGCTCTGCCACCTCTGCTGATTGCAAGTCAACATTGATGATAGGACCTAAATAAAATGATTAAAAACTTGATATGAAAGCGCGTAACTAGCATGACCACGTTAATATGAAATTCAAATTGGTTCTTCCCGTTTTTCTGTTTGTATTATATTCAACATTCATATTCATGTAACGATAATGTAACGATAATCGATCCTCTGGTCTACCTAGTAAGATCAGTCCAAAGGGGACCAAATTCACTAGACATTCCGTAGGAAATAAGGTCCAGGGGGGGGGGGGGCCAAATTTATGGGGGGGAAAATTTACTATCATACCGGCATGGACCCTGGGAACTTAGTTTATTGCACAATACATGATAAGCTTCATTGAGAACTTATATGGAAGGTACTACTGAATGTATTAGGGACGTGATATTTATACTTAATAAAGCACACATTGAACTGAGTTTTTTATCTCTTAATAATCTACCGACAACTATTTAAAAAAAAAAAAAAATCATGTACTTTTAAGAAAGGAATTTTAGTTGTTCACTTTCAATTCCCATGGTACAGTGGAACTTTCTTCTTAGCGGCTAGAAGTATGATAAATTGTGTGGCCTCATGCATACCAGGTAAGTGGTTGTAAATAAATTATGTCCGCATGGCTGGTTGGAAATTACGGAGATATTTTGTTAAGTTCAAGGGTGAAAACAGTGGTAATTTCTTCATCATTTCTTCTTAATATTTTACATTTCTTTCTTTGAAGTCACCAACAAATTTGGCACCATGATTTCTATGTTTTCGTTCCTCATTGAACAAAGCGTTTTTTAACAGTGAAATATATGATTTTCTGATCGCGATAATTATTCATTCATTTAAGAACTAATTATGTAAGAATAAAAACACCAGACAAATATCAATATTTAAGATACGATCGTGACTGCTTTATTTCTTCATCTTAATAGTACATGTTAACCTGACTTTCACACGCGCCGCACATACGAGAAGCAGGAAGTGCATGTTTGCATTACGTAGTGAATATAACGGTAGCGTCTTTCACGTGGCGGATTAGCGTGGGTTGCTATGGAAGGTCTATTGTTAAGATCCTTAAGGAGATTTCGCGGTAAGAACGCAGTATACTCGCGTTAAAAGGCGTCCACTTATGACAACGGGCCTAATAATATATTTACATGATTGACATATTCATTGGTAATACAGTATGGTTGGTAACATAGGGTTGTAGTTGGGAGTAGATTTGTGACGTAAAATGTGGTGGCGTACAATTTATTCCTAACCAATACTGATTGGCTAAGCAATGTTAATGCACACTGTACCATTTTGTTTCGATCTATAAAAACACAGGATTTGAATTTCATTTACCACGTATGTTAGAGATGACAACTGGCCTTTAATTCTGTGATAAAACCAATACAAATTGTCACCAATGGAGGTTTGAAAGATATACAGTATACAATGATATACAATGATCATCTCCCCATAAAATTTAAATATTGACAGTTGGTAATCAAATTCTTATTTAATGTATGACAAAGCTTTTCATGAAGCATGGATAGGAACATCAATATCATATGACAGTAGGAAAATTGTAGTTATTGATATTTGAAATTAAAGATTGATTTATGTACCATAGTTTACATCAGTGAATAAATTGACCAGTGATCAGGGAATAAGAATAATACTCGATGCCAGTAGGTACAACCATGGAAGTAGAAGTTACAACTCATGCTAATTTGCTTGGGGACTTATAATCAATTAAGCCATTAAATCAGCAAAAAAACCCATTAGATTCAATTGAAATTGACCATTTCAAATGACCATTTACCAAGAATTGAATTGTATTGAAAATCTATTGGAACTAGGAAACATGAATATGAATTTATTAAAGTACGTAAATTGGAGTAATTTGTGAGCTACGGAGTTATATTATGGCCCACAATGTTTACAACAATTGATTGATTTTTTTTTTTTCCATTTTCATGCATATATTACAATATTTATAATGAAAACACATAACAATTTATGAGAAAAATGGTGGAAGGGCTTAGAAGCCAGAGCTTTTACAAGAAGCCCACCATAACTTAAATTTGATAATTATTCCCTTCTTCCCCCTCCCCCTTCTTCCCCCGCTCCCCCTCCCAACCTGGTAACATAACGAAGCCCAGAGGAAAATTGATAAAGTGGTCAGGTAAAAATAGATAAGAGGTCAAATATAATCATAAACTAAGTGGAGATGAAAATACATAAAGGTAAGCTAGAGTTATAATTTTTTAATATTTAGATATAAGTGTCTTTTTTAAGCTATCAGAAAATAATTTTACAGTTGGTATGCTTTTTATAGAATCGCATATTTGATTCGAGAACTTTATACCATTAGATACAATGGAGCGTTTCAAAAGGTCAGAATTTATGGGAAGAGAAAATAAATGATGGGAGAACCTGGTGTTGTGGGAATGTCTATTATGAATAAAAGAAAACAATATTGTCATGTGCACATGTGACAATGTTATGCTACCTTGGAAGTGCCGCCTTATTCATTTATCACTAATTGTACATACTGAAATTAAAAAAGAAACAATCGCCATTTAAAAATTTTTTAGAATCAATTACTTTTTTGGTATGATATTAAATAGAAAATCTCTTAAGCTCAGTTGTCCATTAAAACTTGAAGTACTGTTTAAAATTGTGCTTATTGCAGCATATGATATCTATCTTGTGGTGTCTGCAGGGAGTTGCCACCATCTGGCGTATGATAGCTTAATACAATTCCAAATGGTCATATATTGTTAGGGTCATCTAGGGCATACGAAGAGAGTGTTTCTTTGCATGGGGTATGGTAAAATTGACCTATGGGGTATGGTAATATTGACCTACCTACAGTAACATTGCACCCTAGGTAAAATGACCTGCTCACAATACCTGAATTATTGCTATTCTTTCCATTGATTTAAAGCACCTTATTGATTTATTGACCAGTCCATCTAATCCTCAATTGTTGCCATGCTATCTACAATTGATTGATATTTTGTGTCTAACACTAAGGTTTTAATCCTGAGATGTAGGCCTACTGAGAAGTAATTTTGTCCACTTTTGTGATGGCACTTAAAGGAATATTCCCATAGATTTTTTCATATATTATAGAGAAATTTTGTATAAACAAAGGGGTGGAAAAACTATGTTAATATCTTATTCCATTTAGATGTTATAACAATTTAAAGAGTAGAAAAATGTTCTTAAAAATGCCTCGTACAGTATATGTCCTTCAACTTGGTGATGTCATCAAGGCAATTCCAGCACGGTTCTTATGTATTTCTTATAAATTTAAGTGTAATCATATTTTTTTACATTATCGAACAGCATTTTTGGTTCATTATAGAGATAGGGTGGAATATACAATTTACAAGAAAACATTTTGTGTTTTTCTTGGTGTACATCACATTAACAATGATAAAAAAATTCAAATCATTATTAAAGAAATACAAAAAGCGTTTTGTTGAAATTATCTCTATGACATCACAGATGTTGCCAAATAGTCACTTTTGTCCAAATTCAAAAATACTTTAGAATTTTGTAACTTCTAAACAGTATAAGATATTAACATAATTTTTTCACCACTTTGTTTCTAAACAATTTCTCTATCATATATAAAAGAATGAAAATCCATGGGAATATTTTTTTAAGATGTTTTGGATCTTAAAAAGAAAATGTCCTTCACACAAGGATTCTTTGTGTTTCTCTTCAAAATGTTTTGGATTGGTGACCATTCACAGCTTGTACATGGAAGATATGTTCGATCTCTTTCAAAGTAGGGCAACTTATTTACCTGTAGAAAAATTCCATTGTGAACATTCACATCAATCAGGTAGCAATTTGTTTGGCATCGCAATTTGCGATGCAAAATATGCAAAAATTGATCACTGCGATACAACAACAAAATTGTTTGGCAAAATTGTGATGCAATAAAAAAAAAAATGCTTAACATATGATTCAGGAAAAATGGCTTCAAAAGTTTAAACGATCGAAAGTACATACAGCTATTAAAAATTCACGATAAACAAATCCATTAATAATCTCACAGAAGCCTTACTCATATGAGAAAACACAACATTGTCTGATAATACACAACAGATAGTGTCTGATAATACACAACAGATAGTGTCTGATAATACAGAACAGATAGTGTCTGATAATACAGAACAGATAGTGTCTGATAATACACAACAGATAGTGTCTGATAATACACAACAGATAGTGTCTGATAATACACAACAGAGTGTGTCTGATAATACACAACAGATAGTGTCTGATAATACACAACAGATAGTGTATGATAATACACAACAGATAGTGTCTGATAATACACAACAGATAGTGTCTGATAATACACAACAGATAGTGTCTGATAATACACAACAGATAGTGTCTGATAATACACAACATATAGTGTCTGATAATACACAACAGAAAGTGTCTGATAACACACAACAGATAGTGTCTGATGATACACAACAGATAGTGTCTGATGATACACAACAGATAGTGTCTGATAATACACAACAGATAGTGTCTGATAATACACAACAGATGGTGTCTGATAATACACAACAGATGGTGTCTGATAATACACAACAGATAGTGTCTGATAATACACAACAGATAGTGTCTGATAATACACAACAGATAGTGTCTGATAATACACAACAGATAGTGTCTGATAATACACAACAGATAGTGTCTGATAATACACAACAGATAGTGTCTAATAATACACAACATATAGTGTCTGATAATACACAACAGATAGTGTCTAATAATACACAACAGATAGTGTCTGCTAATACACAACAGATGGTGTCTAATAATACACAACAGATAGTGTCTAATAATACACAACAGATAGTGTCTGATAATACACAACAGATAGTGTCTGATAATACAGAACAGATAGTGTCTGATAATACACAACAGATAGTGTCTGATAATACACAACAGATAGTGTCTGATAATACACAACAGATAGTGTCTGATAATACACAACAGATAGTGTCTGATAATATACAACAGATAGTGTCTGATAATACACAACAGATAGTGTCTAATAATACACAACAGATAGTGTCTGATAATACACAACAGATGGTGTCTGATAATAAAGTGCATTTGCAGGTTACACATGTAGTTCTCTTCATCCCGGTCTCCAAGTCCTTTCTAAAATTCATTATCACATTTCATTGTTAAAAAGTACAGTTCTAGAATTATTTACATTCAAATATAGTATTTTGATATATTTCTTCATGATTTGATGTCATTTGTTACAATTCTCTTGGCAACAGTACGTTAATATTGCTAATCAATTTCTTTGGATTGCTAATCAATTTTCGGTGATGAGTAGCAAAATTGCTAATCAAAGTTCCACAAACAAATTGCTCGCTGTCAATTGGCTTTTAGTTTGCCTAGTCGCTGCGATAACAATTTAAAAGCAATGAAATAAAATTGCATCAGCCTTGGGGGAAAATAATTGCTTACACATATTTTTTTAATCAGTCAAGAAACTATATGAAAGTTTTATACCTGAAGACTAATACTTTCTTATTTTGTTTCAGAGTCTTTTTAAGGTTTTTTTCTCTAAATTCTTGAAACTACATTCATTAAAGGAGACATTAAGTCTAGCTTGCATTTTCTTAATTGAATACGATAGAAATAATAATTATAAGTCATGTGAAGAAATTTCGCATTGTACAAAACAATTTAACATATATTTTAACATAATTTATTCAAACATTAATTTTGTCATTATGAAGTTACATGGGAGCAGCCATTTTGTTCATACGTTTCTAAAAAGGGATGTCATACACCCAATACAGATTATAATATTTATGTATTTATAATCTATTTCAAATTTTCTACTGTCTAAGAAATATTTTTTTCATTTGCAGTAGTACAAATTTTTATTTGCATATATGATAGAAATGATGCATTTATGTCAAAGCATTTTGGAAAGAATATTTCAAAGATAATTCCAAACAAAATACATCACTGTATGTGTGCTAGCACACATAGGGCAAATGATGTCATCATTGGCATGATTTGAACACAAAATTAGACAAAATGGCGGCAGCCATGTTACAACTTCCAACTTGAATAACTTGAGAATGTAATCAATTTTTATAATAGGGTTTTTGATAGTTGGTTTATTTTTCAATTCTCTATCATATATCAATAATCAAACTAGAATACAATATATGACTTTATGTCTCCTTTAAAGTTCATATCTGCTGTTACAATGTCCAGATAACCACAGAAAGATTATATATAGCATATCTAGTCTCTACATACAGTATAATAGTACTGCTACACTACTGTAGTCTTAACTTATGGTCTCAACTCTAGTAGAAAAAATACATAATTTATTTAAGAAAGGATTAGCGGTCTACAGTGTAGTTGCCTCCAGAGACATCCATCTATTGTGAGGAATTTACTCCATTGTTCAAAGTTTGTTATTGTCCTGAGGTCCGCTGAAAATCAAATAGTGAAGCAGGAATTTGACATCCGTGATTTAAGTAAAGTTAGTTAAGTTAGATTCATCCAAGCCATTAGGCGTATAGGGCCGGTGCATAATCCCCGGTCTAAGTATAGGGCTGACATATTACTGCAAGAATGTAGCAGCTGCAATGATAAGGCCATCCCTAACTCGCAAAAAACTGTGGCAAGAGCTGTGAGAATACAAACCCACAGCCCACAAGAGCTGTGAGAATACAAAGCCACCACCCACAAGAGCTGTGAGAATACAAACCCACCGCCCACAAAAGCTGTAAGAATACAAACCCACCGCCCACAAAAGCTGTGAGAATACAAAGCCACCGCCCACAAAAGCTGTGAGAATACAAACCCACCGCCCACAAGAGCTGTAAGAATACAAACCCACCGCCCACAAGAGCTGTGAGAATACAAAGCCACCGCCCACAAGAGCTGTAAGAATACAAAGCCACCGCCCACAAGAGCTGTGAGAATACAAAGCCACCGCCCACAAGAGCTGTGAGAATACAAAGCCACCGCCCACAAGAGCTGTGAGAATACAAAGCCACTGCCCACAAGAGCTGTGAGAATACAAAGCCACCGCCCACAAAAGCTGTGAGAATACAAAGCCACCGCCCACAAGAGCTGTGAGAATACAAAGCCACCGCCCACAAAAGCTGTGAGAATACAAACCCACCGCCCACAAGAGCTGTAAGAATACAAACCCACCGCCCACAAGAGCTGTGAGAATACAAAGCCACCGCCCACAAGAGCTGTAAGAATACAAAGCCACCGCCCACAAGAGCTGTGAGAATACAAAGCCACCGCCCACAAGAGCTGTAAGAATACAAAGCCACCGCCCACAAAAGCTGTGAGAATACAAAGCCACCGCCCACAAGAGCTGTGAGAATACAAAGCCACCGCCCACAAGAGCTGTGAGAATACAAACCCACCGCCCACAAAAGCTGTAAGAATACAAACCCACCGCCCACAAAAGCTGTGAGAATACAAAGCCACCGCCCACAAAAGCTGTGAGAATACAAACCCACCGCCCACAAGAGCTGTAAGAATACAAACCCACCGCCCACAAAAGCTGTGAGAATACAAACCCACCGCCCACAAAAGCTGTGAGAATACAAAGCCACCGCCCACAAAAGCTGTGAGAATACAAACCCACCGCCCACAAGAGCTGTAAGAATACAAACCCACCGCCCACAAGAGCTGTGAGAATACAAAGTTGCTTGGCCTGTTTGTAATGAGTATGTCAGGCAAGGGAAAGAAAATCCCAAAAATAAAAGGAACCATCAATTTGAAAGTGACGTGAAGTATTTTAAATCAGTTTCATAAATGTTCTTGATACTTAACCTGAGGGAGCCAAACAAAAAACCTTTTTACGTCCGCCTCTCCCATACAATTTTCAGTCCGCCCCTCCCATACAATTTCCAGTCCGCCCGTCCCATACAATTTCCAGTCCGCCCCTCCCATACAATTTTCCCTCTGCCCCTCCCATATAATTTTACGTCCTCCCCTCCCATACAATTTTCCGTCCGCCCCTCCCATACAATTTTCTGTCCGCCCCTCCCATACAATTTTCCGTCTGCCCCTCCCATACAATTGTCCGTCCGCTCCTCCTTCTATACAATTTTCCGCCCGCCGCTCCTATACAATTTTCCAACAAACAGTTTTATTTTTAGATCTAAGAGAATTTCTGGTGAGTTTCCTTTTAATTTATGTACATGTCCTTACACACTTTAACTTAAAGGTATACAGAGACATGTGGTAGAGATTTTATAGGCATGTGGTAGATATTTTTAATCAGATGAAAGAGCCATAAAATTCCGGGCAGAACAGTCAATAAATGGCCACAATACAGTAGCATACATTCAATGGCCACAATACAGTAGCATACATTCAATGGCCACAATACAGTAGCATACATCCAATGGCCACAATACAGTAGCATACATTCAATGGCCACAATACAGTAGCATACATTCAATGGCCACAATACAGCAGCATACATCCAATGGCCACAATACAGTAGCATACATTCAATGGCCACAATACAGTAGCATACATCCAATGGCCACAATACAGTAGCATACATTTAATGGCCACATTACAGTAGCATACATTCAATGGCCACAATACAGCAGCATATTGGTACAGCATACAGGTGCTGGAATTAATTATAAAATTTTCTACGGATCTGAATAAAGGTGTCAAAAATTATCCCATGAAAAATTGCAAGATAAATACTATTAATGTAGTGAATACATGTCTCTTTTGCAATTTGATTTACTTTTCATTGCACAATAGGACATTTTTAGAGCACATATATACTGTTGTTTACTCAAGAAATCTCTCTAAAAAAAATAGCTCTGAACATCACACATTACCCATAAGTGAGCAACTGGACCATATGCTTTGTATACCTTTTCCCCAACACACTACACACTAAAGTTCTAAAATCTGAATTTGAACTGTAAATGAAACAAACCCTACTGCCTTCATCAAAAGTGATTTTTGTAGCTAACATAAACAAAATAATAGAAAGTGGGGGCTTAAAGTGGGGGGTTGGGGGTATGTGCTTGTAAATGTATATGATTAAGACATGAATCGCTAGTGTTTTGTTTCATTATTATTGTCAAAGATTGTATCTATGAGTCTAACATCTATGGCCCTAACATCTATGGCCCTAACATCTATGGCCCTAACATCTATGGCCCTAACATCCATGGCCCTAACATATATGGCCCTAACATCTATGGCCCTAACATCTATGGCCCTAACATCTATGGCCCTAACATCTATGGCCCTAACATCCATGGCCCTAACATCTATGGCCCTGTCATCTATGGCCCTAACATCTATGGCCCTAACATCTATGGCCCTAACATCTATGGCCCTAACATCCATGGCCCTAACATCTATGGCCCTAACATCCATGGCCCTAACATCTATGGCCCTAACATCTATGGCGCTAACATCTATGGCCCTAACATCCATGGCCCTAACATCCATGGCCCTAACATCTATGGCCCTAACATCTATGGCCCTAACATCTATGGCCCTAACATCTATGGCCCTAACATCCATGGCCCTAACATCCATGGCCCTGACATCCATGGCCCTGACATCTATTGCCCTGACATCTATGGCCCTAACATCCATGGCCCTAACATCCATGGCCCTAACATCTATTGCCCTAACATCTATTGCCCTAACATCTATGGCCCTAACATCTATGGCCCTAACATCTATGGCCCTAACATCTATTGCCCTAACATCTATGGCCCTAACATCCATGGCCCTAACATCTATTGCCCTAACATCTATGGCCCTAACATCTATGGCCCTAACATCTATGGCCATAACATCTATGGCCCTAACATCTATGGCCCTAACATCCATGGCCCTAACATCTATGGCCCTAACATCCATGGCCCTAACATCCATGGCCCTAACATCCATGGCCCTAACATCTCTGGCCCTAACATCTATGGCCCTAACATCTATGGCCCTAACATATATGGCCCTAACATATATGGCCCTAACATCCATGGCCCTAACATCCATGGCCCTAACATCCATGGCCCTAACATCTATGGCCCTAACATCCATGGCCCTAACATCCATGGCCCTAACATCTATGGCCCTAAGTTCTTAATTGCTTCAATAGATTGCTATTATTCAATCTGTACAAATTATTAAAAAAAACATGGAGAATTGTATTCCAGTTTCATTGTAAGCTTATAATGTTCTTACTGTGACACGTACGGAAATGGCAGCACCCTCATTTTTTGAATAATGAAATTCCTTTCATATCAATGACATTGGCTGTGATTTTAGAGTATAGTGTATATACTGAAAATCAATGTATAAAAACAGAAAATCAATTTCTTGCTCCAGTAGTCATGGATATCTTAAACATTCTCCGTATCAATAGCTGCCACATCCATGGGAACGAGTGTTGTCTTTTATTTCATGAAAACATGAAGTTTGAAACTTTGATCACAGTTGCTACAGCATTCGGTGTCGTGTTACTACTGTGTTAATGTTGGGAGTAGTATCTTGGTATTTACAGCATTTGGTATCGTGTAACATGTCAGACTGTCAGTGCAAATTTGTTTATAAAGAATGAGTGGCCAAACATGTTCTTCTTTGATGAACAGAATCATAAAGAAAATATTCAAAATTCTTATTCCATAAAGGAGTATTGAAATGTGTCACATGTGTTTCACCATAGGATCAAGAGGGTGGTGCACTTCCCCAAAAAAAAAAAAAAGAGGATTTGCTAACCATTGTTTTGTGTCTTGAATTATATGTATACTTTAAAAGATGTTTGTATTTTGCCCCTATTACAGCCTTCCATGAACAGGTGAACATAATTGTGAAGAAAATAATGCAAATATCTTGATTATTCCATAAATATTTAAATTTAAAATTCTAACTGATTTGCACAGAAAATATTAGATAGCAGTTGTGAAAGTGAAAGACTTACATTCTATGACTGTTTATTATTCAACCTTTTTTTCAAATTGTTTGACTTCAAACCAGGGGGTATGTCAGAAAATATACAGGAAAGCAGCTGAATCTTTTGAAGAATTTTGAAAAGACTCATGTTTTCTATGATTAATTAGTTCAAAGAGGGGTTGTTGATTGGCTGTCAGTATATGTGCTTAGACCAATCAAAAACATTCAAGTGTATTGTGTATTACTGTCCATGTTTACATAATAGTTATGTAAACAGTTTAGTTTGTTGATGTCTGTGGTGGGTTAAACATCAACAAACCAAACCTTTACATAATAACTGGCCTTTAACTACTGCAGTTACATTTATGTGACATAATTGACATGACCTTTGTTTAATATACTTAAAATGAATCATATGAGGAGATGCTATGTGCAACAATGGTTTTTTTTTTTGCTTTTTGTAACATGAAAATTATTTTATTAAAAAGTTATTTAAGAATTCTTTTCATTTCCTTGATGTGCACATCAAGTAACCATTACCCAAAGTTTGTCTAAGCAGTTCTTAGTGTACACTATAACCCTAAGCTTTGTCTAAGCAGTTCTTAGTGTACACTATAACCCTAAGCCTTGTCTAAGCAGTTCTTAGTGTACACTATAACCCTAAGCTTTGTCTAAGCAGTTCTTAGTGTACACTATAACCCTATGCTTTGACACTCATAAATTTTCATACCCCTATTGTTTTAACCACTGCAGCGTATACGTTGGGCTACATATTCTACCTCCATAATTTCAGACACTTGTTGCATTCTTAGTCAACCAAAAAAAGCCCCCAGGTAACAAAACCAAAAGTAAACCACATCAGAAACAAAAAGGTCATTACTATACTACAATCAATTACAGTTTATAACACTAAAGACATGGGCGGTTTAGCAATGTTTTGATTCTAAGGGTCACCTAGGGTCAGAGTTGATATGGGAGTATGCATGTTTTCATTTTGTACATGTGGAAGGTCATGTGCAACTGGGAAGGCTGACTGTAATTTACCTCGCTGTTCCCTGTAATTTGATGTCTATAGAGTCTGCAGGATTGGAGATTATTTGAATCTGAATCGGTTAAGTCAAGTCAGCAAAGATCCTTCTAGAGGACATGAACGCCAACCGAGCGTAAAAAGTATGAGTACAAAATATAAAAAAAACTAGTAAGCAATACAAGTGTTAGTAAGTTTAGCTATAAATCAGTTGAGACTTGGACGAGGAATGTGCCTGACTGGTGAAGGCTTTATTCAAGTTCTGAAACCTTGGCTGGTTCTGGGAATTTGGTTTATTTTATGAATGGGATTGGATAATTGGAATTGTTTGTCCTTAAATTTTGATGTTTTATAAATAATTGCTGTCAGTTTGTGGTAGATGTATAATGTTTTTTATTTTATGGAGACTGGAGTATATTATGAAATAAATGATGGTGTTATACCTGGTTTTCATTTCTACTTTCAAGACCATAATGTTAGGCATTAGCTTCATTGTTTCTTCATAGATTTAAAAGAGACCATCATTTTTGCAGTCTTGTTTTTTTTATTTTTTTTTATTTGGGTTTTCTCAAATCATTGATTAATTGATTCAAACATTTCAAGCACACTTTGATACAGGGTACGAATATATACAGGTATATAATATGATCCATACAATGAAACAAAGATATTGATATACATATTCATTAATTACAAAAGTGGCTTAGGAGCGCCACACAGGAAGTTAGAGTAACTTATAAACGTGTGGCCTCCAGAACACAAAACACATAAACGAACACCCAGGTCACACACATACACACACACAAATATTTATAGCAATGACTGTGTAACATCAGTCGTATTTAGATAAATTTTGGCAAAAATGTGATTACTTAAAGAGACTTAATACAAAATTGGAAACTGCATGAAAAGACAAATTTTGAAAAAGTAAACCAGTCAGAATAAAGTTGATCGAAGAACACACAAAGGCAGAGCATTGATTATGTGAGAATAAGAACGCTTTTAAATAGTTTATAAACAGGTTTTAAAGCTAATGCATTTATATAGAAAGGGAGAGATTTCCAGATTTTGGGACCTATAAAATGAATGGAATGTTGAGAGGTAAGCCTATTTAGTGGGAGATTAAGTTGATAAGTTTCTTGTTTAATATGGATGAATACTATTACAGCCACAGAAAACATACTGAAAAGAAAGGGGAGCTTAAATTGATGCCATTGATGCATGAAGATACCAACTTGATAAGAGTTAATATCCTATACAGCTAGAATGTTATGTTTAGCAAACAAAGGTAAAGTGTGATGAGAATAATTTACCTCATTAATCAAACGGACAGGAGCCCTTTTTGGGGGAGAACAAAACGTTTATTGAGATGTGAGTGATATGTACAGCCCCAAACAGTATACAAAAGATAGGGTAAAATAAGAGTGTTGTATAGAGACCAGATAGGGTAAAATAAGAGTGTTGTATAGAGACCAGATAGGGTAAAATAAGAGTGTTGTATAGAGACCAGACAGGGTAAAATAAGAGTGTTGTATAGAGACCGGATAGGGTAAAATAAGAGTATTGTATAGAGACCAGATAGGGTAAAATAAGAGTGTTGTATAGAGACCACTGCAGATGGGGTAAAATAAGAGTGTTGTATAGAGACCAGATAGGGTAAAATAAGAGTGTTGTATAGAGACCAGATAGGGTAAAATAAGAGTGTTGTATAGAGACCAGACAGGGTAAAATAAGAGTGTTGTATAGAGACCAGATAGGGTAAAATAAGAGTGTTGTATAGAGACCAGATAGGGTAAAATAAGAGTGTTGTATAGAGACCAGATAGGGTAAAATAAGAGTGTTGTATAGAGACCAGATAGGGTAAAATAAGAGTGTTGTATAGAGACCAGATAGGGTAAAATAAGAGTGTTGTATAGAGACCAGACAGGGTAAAATAAGAGTGTTGTATAGAGACCAGACAGGGTAAAATAAGAGTGTTGTATAGAGACCGGATAGGGTAAAATAAGAGTGTTGTATAGAGACCAGATAGGGTAAAATAAGAGTGTTGTATAGAGACCAGACAGGGTAAAATAAGAGTGTTGTATAGAGACCAGATAGAGTAAAATAAGAGTGCATATATGATTCCTTACCAGTTCTGATTTGAAGTTCAGACATGACTGCAGTGTTGTGTAAAATCATTTTTCTTAAATGTTTTAAATTTGACTATGTGATAATGCTTTGTATTGTAGCTAGCACTGCAGGCTGCAACCAGCATTGCAGCCATAATTTAGTAATATATTCAAGTTTTTCTTGCACAAAACCACATTTAACTATAAAATGTCATGAGTCAGCATTTTTCCTGACTCTCCACCACATAAGCGGTCACCGACACACTAATCTACTATAGACGGACATACAGGTTAAATAATGTTAAAACCTATTGCTGGTTTACACGATTGTAATTATTGGCAAGTATTGGGAGAGGTGGTCTGGTCACAACAGCATTTCGATGATTGCAAAAAATTTGATGGATTTTAAGGGGGGTGATCGCCCATCTGCCCTTGTCCCCTTCCCCACTTTTGATGGGCCAGTCCCACCCATGACCTCCATTGAACAATTTATCCTATATGAATAATCTCTACTGACCTCTAGCTGGTATATGATCTTGTTTGAACTAGGTATCATGTGACCTTAGCTAAAGCAGGTGACATGACCTTGTACTAGGTATACTGTATGTCCTCAGCTGAACCATATCACTGCACATTAGGCAGATACTTTGTTTTGGCTGTGAAATTTCCATTTATGAATGAAATTGACAGAGGTAAAAACCGATCAAAAGAGCTAATTATTACTCAGTCAAAAGAGTTTTTGACAAAGAAATTTTACCCAGCAAGTTCTGGCAATTTTTAATTTGATTAGTCAGTTTAAATGAAACAGGCTGGTCTCCATGGTAAGCAATAAACAAATGACTTGTTTACCACACATGGGACAAAGGGCATCTTCATTTACTCTGATTTAGAAGTAGATAAGATGAGTCAAATCTTGGATGAGTCAAATCCTGGTTATTAACGTGTTTTTTTGTTTTGTTTTTTTCTTAAACCAATTTTGCCTCCAAATTTGGTGGGTTGTAAAAACTATGAAAGCTTAACATTTTTCAAGTTGTTACGGAGAGTACAGTTCATTGTGTAGCAATAACCAAGGGAGGTCATTGATATTTTATGAACATTGCTTCCAGCAGCGCTATGTCATTCCATGCTCAAGAGCTTTGTGGTAAATGTATTCTTGTCAAGGGTTTGAAGAGTCTTAAATGACATGTTTACCTCTCACTAATATTTGTAGGTTTGATATAGTGTATGCATCACTGTGTCGAAACGCTGTATTTTGGGGAAAAGATCTACAGCCCCACCCCACAAGTATTGTTCTCTCATAATCTTGTGACCCTGTTCACACTAGGAATTGAAATTTGAGGGGAAATTAATGGCTTTATAAACCAATCTATCTATTCATAGGTTTACATGCTAAAGCAATAGCAGAATCTCCCCTTTAGGTTTACATGCTAAAGCAATAGCAGAATCTCCCCTTTAGGTTTACATGCTAAAGCAATAGCAGAATCTCCCCTTTAGGTTTACATGCTAAAGCAATAGCAGATTCTCCCCTTTGTAATTTATTACAGGGAGAAGTTGAATAAAAGAGGGGGAATCCCTCTTATAATCCCCTCACTAATGTGAATTTTTTTATAACTCTACTTCTGGCAAAATAAGATTTTAAAGAAGTCCCATTTGATTGAAGCCCAAGATATGATATGAAAATATGATAAAACTCAACTAACACTTTAATTTGTATTTTATTTTCAGCATAAACTTGTCATCCATGAAGTTATTTTGTAAACAAAATTCATATCTTTTTCTTTTTTATTACAGAATTCCATTCGACACAACCTCTCCCTCAACAAGTGTTTCCAGAAAGTCGCCAGGAAGAAGGATGAACCAGGAAAAGGTGGATTCTGGCGGATCGATCCAGCTCATGCTGAGCTCCTTGAGAATGGGATCATGAAGAAAAGAAGAAGCAGTGTCCTAGCGGAACCCTTTCCCATGTTACCCAAGTGCATCAAAGTAGAACCAGAGGAGTACCCAAGTATCGAAACCTATGACCTTTCATTCGAAATCGAGAAAATACCCAAAAGCAAAAAACACAAGCATCACCACTCCAAGAAATCTAAATCAAAATCAAAATCCAAGAGATCGAAGCATCTTTTGTTACATTCTGTGGACGAATCATTTATGGAGGAGGATGATAACCTTCCAAGCAGCGTCTTAAATGAGAGCTTCAGGTGGGATTCAATCTTCGACACCGAGATCGAAGTTGCGGGGACAAAAGTGAAAACAGAACATTTGTTAGATAGTAATGGCTTTGTGAGAGAACAGTCACAAGTGTTGTATAGTTTGACCGCTTTGCATTCTCCTCCCCACTCTGACAGCAATAACGAAGAGGGACCTTCCCCCACTCAGGAGGTTGCTTTGGACCTCAGCATCAACGGTAAACACATACCAAAACCGCTATGGTTTGAGGTCAACAATGAAACTGAGGTCGCTGTGAGCTCAATAGAAGAAACAATGGAGGACTTATTTGGCGATCTTAATTTGCCCCCTTCCCCCGCAAACTCGCTCAATGACCAATCCTCACATCCATGGGCGGAGAATAAGGACGATGAAGGGGGCGATTTTGACTTTGAAGATCTTTTAAATTTTGAAAATTTGCCAATTATGTCAGATGTATGTTGGGATGTACCACAATTATGATCTTTGTTTAAATTTTGTAAATCATGCAATTATCTAATTTATAGTGAAAAATAATCTTTGTACACAAATTTAAATCATGTAAATAAATATATTTATATAAAGTATTGCATGCAGTTATAAAGATTTGAGCTGGAATTTTCGTGTGTAACATGCAAGCTAGTTTTTATCCATCCACATGACCATTTCTATATGGCTATGCAATCACTCATTTATATCAGAAATATTTCAGTGAATGTACATTACCTGAAGAATATTAAATCTTTAATCAGTCTTTAAGCAACGAATAAATCAACCTTGGACATTTTTACAGAAATTTGCACATTCATTTCACACCAAATATTGTCTGTAGAGTTAAAATTACACTACCAGATGAGCAAAACGTCATTGAGTACACTGCATATATATATATATATATATATATATATATATATATATATATATATATATATATATATATATATATATATATATATATATATATATATATATATAAATATATATATATATATATATATATATATATATATGTATATATATGTATATATATGTATATATGTTTTAAATAAATATATATATGTGTTTTTGTGGTTAAACTATCAAGTATGAGATCAAACTTGTTTTGGGGTGTATTTTGTCATAATAATATTATTGATCATACTGTATCATAACATTTGATATCACTGTATACTCATTGTATCATAATATTATTGATCATTCTGTATACTCTTCCACTGCTTTATCTTCACATCGTGGTGATGAATAATGTTCGTTAGATATTTCTTTTAAATACCAAATCAACTGCATTTAGTTTTGGCAAATTCATGCAAGAATCACACCTAGATCAAAGCAGTCATTGTCATGTTTTGTCTCAATCCACAATGCTTCCAAAAGACAATAATTATTCTTTAAAAATCCTTATTAGTATAATGACATAGAACACTTTATGAATAGCGTTGTTATTATTGTAAATTTCCTCTGAAAATCAATTAGTGTGAATACAATTTGCCGTGAGCAGGCTCACATATTTATTATTGAAGTTTTTAGAGTTCATTATATTTCTTTATGTTTGGTTCAAAGGGATGATATAATTTCTGAAATGAATTTTGCTGCATGTTTTTCATTTCAAAAACGCAATCTTTTCCAAGATAGAAACACTTATACTTCAAAATAGAACCAAATTTTAAGTTGAAATGGGGCTTGTAGAAAGGATTCGATTCATTTCTTTTAAAAAGTACAATTTGAACAGGGAATTAATTTGAGTGCAGATTGAAGAAGATGGTTTTAAAAGAGCTGAATAAGGATCCGGACCTGAATAAGGATCCGGAGCCGAATAAGGATCCGGAGCTAATAAGGATCCGGAGCCGAAGAAGGATCTGGAGCCGAATGAGGATCCGGGCGAATGAGATCCGAGGCGAATGAGGATCCGGGCGAATGAGTCGGAGCGAATGAGGATCCGAGGCGAATGAGGATCTGGGCGAAGAAGGATCTGGAGCCGAATAAGGATCCGGAGCCGAATAAGGATCCGGAGCCGAATAAGGATCCGGAGCCGAATAAGGATCCGGAGCCGAATAAGGATCCGGAGCCGAATAAGGTGGAAAAGAGTGACAAAGCTTAGAATCCCTTTCATTGCTTGTTTGAAACTCCCATCTTTCTGAATAAATGTGCCTGTAATCTGTGTGCATCAAGTGGAGAAGAGTGACAAAGCTAAGAATCCCTTTCATTGCTTGTTTGAAACTCCTATCTTTCTGAATAAATGTGCCTGTAATCTGTGTGCATCAAGTGGAGAAGAGTGACAAAGCTAAGAATCCCTTTTATTGCTTGTTTGAAACTCCTATCTTTCTGAATAAATGTGCCTGTAATCTGTGTGCATCAAGTGGAGAAGAGTGACAAAGCTAAGAATCCCTTTCATTGCTTGTTTGAAACTTCCATCTTTCTGAATAAATGTGCCTGTAATCTGTGTGCATCAAGTGGAGAAGAGTGACAAAGCTTAGAATCCCTTTCATTGCTTGTTTAAAACTTCCATCTTTCTGTAGCAGAGCTTCAAATTGTAATTTTGAATTGTGATCAATTTCTGTAGACCAACAACAAATCATAGTTTTAAATTTTGAGCCAAGCTCTTATTTGATACAAATTCATTTCATACAGGTTTTAAATTGCTTCCTGCATCCTCTTTTGTATACCATACACAGTGCTCCCAAAAAGTTCTGATTTTGTGTTTTTAAAATTGCGATCTGCGAAGCTTGCTTTTGATCAAGTATTGCATCCAATCATGTTATCAAAAATATGTGTAATAAATTATATACTTGGTGATGATGAGCTCTCTATTTATGCTCTTGCTGTGTTTGTCACAATTGCTTCAAAATAAATCATATAACTTGAAATCAACAACTGTTATTTAATAGCATGCAATAGGGTGTGTGTGTCTGTCATATTTTCTTACTGGAGATCATGAATACAATTTGCAGCTGGAAAAATATAATCCTTTTTGTATTTTCATGTTGTTCAAACTATTAATGTATCTCTTTAGGCTATAAGTTTTGCCTGTGGTCCAGGCTGAGAAACAGGCAGCTGAAGCAACTTTTGTGAAAACTTGACAAATATCCCCCCCCCCCCTCCTTTCCTCCCCTTCCCCGTCAGGGATGAAAGTACCCGTCAAGTCACTCAAGTGTCAAATATTGAAAAAGTATCTTTTTTTCCAACGATGAATGTGTTTCTTCATACCTGATGTGTTCTTTAAAAAGAGAACCATTATAACTCCCCTTCAATTAAAACTTCTCTCCTTTCGCCATATCAGCTAAATCCAAATGAGTTGACCCCTCCCCCATGGGTCTCCTCATACTGGCCTTCATAAATGGCTCTTGCAGTAACAATATTACATTTGGAAACTGAAGATTTGATTCCCTTTCCTTGATAATTTTAAAGTAATTAAAGAAACATGAAGGTTTCTGACCTTGTGTCACTGTCTTTTCTGATGACTAATAACACTGAGTATTCTGACCGCTGTTACTGTCTTTCCTGATGACTGATAACACTGGGTATTCTGACCTCTGTTACTGTCTTTCCTGATGACTGATAACACTGGGTATTCTGACCTCTGTTACTGTCTTTTCTGATGACTGATAACACTGAGTATTCTGACCTCTGTTACTGTCTTTCCTGATGACTGATAACACTGGGTATTCTGACCTCTGTTACTGTCTTTGATGATGACTGATGACACTGGGTATTCTGATCTCTGTTACTGTCTTTGATGATGACTGATGACACTGGGTATTCTGACCTCTTTTACTGTCTTTGACGATGACTGATGACACTGGGTATTCTGACCTCTGTTACTGTCTTTTCTGATGACTGATAACACTGGGTATTCCGACCTCTGTTACTGTCTTTCCTGATGACTGATGACACTGGGTATTCTGACCTCTGTTACTGTTTTTGATGATGACTGATGACACTGGGTATTCTGACCTCTTTTACTGTCTTTGATAATGACTGATGACACTGGGTATTCTGACCTCTGTTACTGTCTTTTCTGATGACTGATAACACTGGGTATTCCGACCTCTGTTACTGTCTTTCCTGATGACTGTGACACTGGGTATTCTGACCTCTGTTACTGTTTTTGATGATGACTGATGACACTGGGTATTCTGACCTCTTTTACTGTCTTTGATAATGACTGATGACACTGGGTATTCTGACCTCTGTTACTGTCTTCCCTGATGACTGATGACACTGGGTATTCCGACCTCTGTTACTGTCTTTGATAATGACTGATGACACTGGGTATTCTGACCTCTGTTACTGTCTTTTCTGATGACTGATGACACAGGGTATTCTGACCTCTGTTACTGTCTTTTCTGATGACTGATAACACTGGGTATTCCGACCTCTGTTACTGTCTTTGATAATGACTGATGACACTGGGTATTCTGACCTCTGTTACTGTCTTCCCTGATGACTGATAACACTGGGTATTCTGACCTCTGTTACTGTCTTTGATAATGACTGATGACACTGGGTATTCTGACCTCTGTTACTGTTTTTACTGATGACTGATAACACTGGGTATTCTGACCTCATGTTACTGTCTTTGATAATGACTGATAACACTGGGTATTCTGACCTATGTTACTGTCTTTGATGATAACTGATGACACTGGGTATTCTGACCTCTGTTACTGTCTTTGATGATGACTGATGACACTGGGTATTCTGACCTCTGTTACTGTTTTTACTGATGACTGATAACACTGGGTATTCTGACCTCATGTTACTGTCTTCGATGATGACTGATAACACTGGGTATTCTAACCTCTTTTACTGTCTTTGATAATGACTGATGACACTGGGTATTCTGACCTCTTTTACTGTCTTCCCTGATGACTGATAACACTGGGTATTCTGACCTCTGTTACTGTCTTTGATGATGACTGATGACACTGGGTATTCTGACCTCTGTTACTGTTTTTACTGATGACTGATAACACTGGGTATTCTGACCTTATGTTACTGTCTTCGGTGATGACTGATAACACTGGGTATTCTAACCTCTTTTACTGTCTTTGATAATGACTGATGACACTGGGTATTCTGACCTCTGTTACTGTCTTTGATGATGACTGATGACACTGGGTATTCTGACCTCTGTTACTGTTTTTACTGATGACTGATAACACTGGGTATTCTGACCTCATGTTACTGTCTTCGATGATGACTGATAACACTGGGTATTCTAACCTCTTTTACTGTCTTTGATAATGACTGATGACACTGGGTATTCTGACCTCTTTTACTGTCTTCCCTGATGACTGATAACACTGGGTATTCTGACCTCTGTTACTGTCTTTGATGATGACTGATGACACTGGGTATTCTGACCTCTGTTACTGTTTTTACTGATGACTGATAACACTGGGTATTCTGACCTCATGTTACTGTCTTCGATGATGACTGATAACACTGGGTATTCTAACCTCTTTTACTGTCTTTGATAATGACTGATGACACTGGGTATTCTAACCTCTTTTACTGTCTTCCCTGATGACTGATGACACTGGGTATTCTGACCTCTGTTACTGTCTTCCCTGATGACTGATGACACTGGGTATTCTGACCTCTGTTACTGTTTTTGATGATGACTGATGACACTGGGTATTCTGACCTCTTTTACTGTCTTTGATAATGACTGATAACACTGGGTATTCTGACCTCTGTTACTGTCTTTGATGATGACTGATGACACTGGGTATTCTGACCTCTGTTACTGATGACTGATAACACTGGGTATTCTGACCTCTGTTACTGATGACTGATAACACTGGGTATTCTGACCTCATGTTACTGTCTTCGATGATGACTGATAACACTGGGTATTCTGACCTATGTTACTGTCTTTGATGATAGCTGATGACACTGGGTATTCTGACCTCTGTTACTGTCTTTTCTGATGACTGATGACACTGGGTATTCTGACCTCTGTCACTGTCTTTGATGATGACTGATAACACTGGGTATTCTGACCTCATGTTACTGTCTTCGATGATGACTGATAACACTGGGTATTCTGACCTATGTTACTGTCTTTTCTGATGACTGATAACACTGGGTATTCTGACCTCTGTTACTGTCTTTCCTGATGACTGATAACACTGGGTATTCTGACCTCTGTCTTTCCTGATGACTGATAACACTGGGTATTCTGACCTCTGTCTTTCCTGATGACTGATAACACTGGGTATTCTGACCTCGTGTTGCTGTCTTTGATGATGACACTGGGTATTCTGACCTCGTGTTGCTGTCTTTGATGATGACACTGGGTATTCCCGTCACAGCGTTTTGAGAGTTTTTTGTTTAAATTTCATTGCTGCCTTCAGAGTTTTGATATATTTAATAATTTCATTTAGTGAAATCATTTTACATAATTATATCTTAAAGAAAACCGCAAAAAGCATCTCTAGCCACACTGGTGGTGATACAGAGAGCCTCATGAAAATTTCACCATTTAAGGATGCTTTGGCCTCAACCCTCCACATGAAGAAAATTAATTTGTTACAAATTGCCTGGTTAATGTTATTGACATATACTCCCCCTTCTGCCCCCAAGTGACAGCTGCCCAGTCCTCAGCAAAATATTTCTGACACCAACAATTACCACATCTATATACAGTATTACTTAGCAACAAATAGAGTGCACCACTGCCACTTATGACAATTTTTTACATTGCTAACAATAATCTGGTTTAGTGTGTATAATTGACATATAACAACCTTCCTCTCCCTGACATCCCCCTCCCCCTTCCCCAAAAAACAAAAAACAAAACAAGCAAGCAAGCGACAGAACTGCCCTCTCATTTCCTAACCCTTTTCGTATAAATCATAGACTTGCAAATTACAATGGACCAAAAATGTTCAATGCCATTTACAAAGCACAAATGGTTATTTTAAGGGTCAATCCATTCTCTAAGGCAAGAGGTTAAATATGGACATACATACCCATTCTCCCCATCCCTAAGTGTTACAGCTGTCCCTCTCTTAGTTCCCATTTAAGACTGAGCACCCTGATATTTACCCCCCAGCAAAAGCTTTTCTGGCACTAGGCTACCACTGTTTACTGCTTAGACAAGACATGTTTATCATGTCTATAGATCACCCTGGACAAGACATGTTCATCATGTCTATAGATCACACTGGACGACGACGAGTGAACACACAATTACAATGACGGGGTTCACCTGCGCAATCGGTTATGATAGTAACAATGCTATCACGAAACGCTTAATACGACCCGGACAAGAGCACAGGTACGACGTACGGACAGACATAACATCGACAACCAAGTCAATGTCCACGGCCTTTTGATAACCAGTTGTGGTGCACTGGCCTGTCTACCCAACCCAGGCTTGAACCCAGACCTTGTGGTCTGTAGACATGTATGATAACTGCTACACCACAGTAGGTAGATATCACACTGGACAAGACATGTTCATCATGTCTATACATCACACTGGACAATCAAAGTTTACAAAGCTATTAAATAAACGGTTATATTAAGGGTCAATGCAGTCTCCAAGGCAAGTAAAATATTGACTTAACATTTTCAAACAAAGATTTCTCCATCTAGTCAGAATGTATGAATTTGAAAGACAAGCAAACTTGAGTTTCGATATCCTGTTTAAAGGGTATTCAAATTACATGTGTCAATATCATTTATCTCTTGATTCTTGCACAATCATCTGATTCACCGTACAGATATGTACCTCCTTGGGTACATTATCGCAATCTCCTGCTTCATTAGGGACTTCTATAATTTCAAAGTTTCTTTTCAAAGTAAATCATACTAAAGAGTTTACCAACATCACAATCATACACAAGGATTAGTTCAGTGGTCAAGCAAGTTTATCTGATATAAAAGAGAAACAAAATGATGAAAGCAATCCAAAATTGTAAAGTTTAAAGCTCTGTCTTATCTGTGTAGAAATGACTGGTGTAGTAAGTCTACTATGGGAAGTTGGCGCTCTGATCCTCACATTTTTAACAATTGTTAATGTATTGTATAGACAATTTATTAAGCTTTTTTCGTATTTGAATTATTTCTCCTAGAGCTTTCTTCAGGTGCTAAACTATAATTACCCTTACAAGATTGTGTTTTACTACATTCGTGACAAATATAATGGTTTTTAAGCCACAAAATCGCAGTACAAAATATGATACAATACATAAAGACTGAGGAATCTGAGGCTGTGACATCACAGTAAGTCCTGATTTTAGTCGTTTCTACACAAATGATACCAAACTTTAAACTTAAATATCTCCTTAACGGAATAAGATTCTTTTAATGCTTTCTTCATTATTTTGTTTCATTTGAAGTCTTCTTTCATATAAGATGGACTTGCTCGACCACTGAACTATTCCTTTAACTTAGGGTTTTTCTTGAAAAATAATTTGTTTGGGGTTGAATGTTGTAGTAAACTTGTAGACTTAAATTTTCTCCTTGGCTATATCCACCGACTGATTTATTTTCAACATTTGGTGAAGGGGGGAGGGGGCGATGAACTCAGACAAAGGTGTAGCCAGCCATAAAATTAAAGGTTTCATTTATAGGGGGGACATAATGATATTCGTTCCTCCCTGGTTCATTTATTGGAGGACAATGATATTCGTCTCCCCTTCCTCCGGATCACTGCCTATGGCTATATCTATATCAAAACAAAAATTCTTTTTCCCTTTTAAGTTATGCCTAATTAAGCTCACTTTTTCTCCCTATCTTACACTTTTGACAAAGAAACATTTGCCAGCATGGTTGTAGCAGATTAATAAGCAAACTTGGGTAAAATATTTCTGATATCATTTTCTGCTTTTCAGAAATTCTAACACACATGTTTATGTATGGATTCACTGGTCCAGTTTGATCTGCAGGATTTGATTGTTGTGGAACTAAATTGGGAGGGAAGGGGTCATTAAGATATTCATTTTTGAGTTTTCATTGAAATATCAGCTTCTGAGATTTGGACAGCACTTGGTGTGCTTAACTGGCAGAACCATCCTGGATTGACATGGGCTAACAGGATCAGAACCATCCTGGATTGACATGGGCTAACAGGATCAGAACCATCCTGGATTGACATGGGCTAACAGGATTAGAACCATCCTGGATTGACATGGGCTAACAGGATCAGAACCATCCTGGATTGACATGGGCTAACAGGATTAGAACCATCCTGGATTGACATGGGCTAACAGGATCAGAACCATCCTGGATTGACATGGGCTAACAGGATCAGAACCATCCTGGATTGACATGGGCTAACAGGATCAGAACCATCCTGGATTGACATGGGCTAACAGGATTAGCACCATCCTGGATTGACATGGGCTAACAGGATCAGGTCCATCCTGGATTGACATGGGCTAACAGAATTAGAACCATCCTGGATTGACATGGGATAACAGGATCAGAACCATCCTGGATTGACATGGGCTAACAGGATCAGAACCATCCTGGATTGACATGGGCTAACAGGATCAGAACCATCCTGGATTGACATGGGCTAACAGGATTAGCACCATCCTGGATTGACATGGGCTAACAGGATCAGAACCATCCTGGATTGACATGGGCTAACAGGATCAGAACCATCCTGGATTGACATGGGCTAACAGAATTAGAACCATCCTGGATTGACATGGGATAACAGGATCAGAACCATCCTGGATTGACATGGGCTAACAGGATCAGAACCATCCTGGATTGACATGGGCTAACAGGATCAGAACCATCCTGGATTGACATGGGATAACAGGATCAGAACCATCCTGGATTGACATGGGCTAACAGGATCAGAACCATCCTGGATTGACATGGGCTAACAGGATCAGAACCATCCTGGATTGACATGGGCTAACAGGATTAGAACCATTCTTGATTGACATGGGATAACAGGATCAGAACCATCCTGGATTGACATGGGATAAGAGGATCAGAACCATCCTGGATTGACATGGGCTAACAGGATCAGAACCATCCTGGATTGACATGGGCTAACAGGATCAGAACCATCCTGGATTGACATGGGCTAACAGGATCAGAACCATCCTGGATTGACATGGGCTAACAGGATCAGAACCATCCTGGATTGACATGGGCTAACAGGATCAGAACCATCCTGGATTGACATGGGCTAACAGGATCAGAACCATCCTGGATTGACATGGGATTACAGGATCTCCAATGAACAACATTCACTCTTCATAGGATGCCGATGGGTTTTCTATCAGCCACTATCCTAGAGCATGCAAGCTCATTAGCATCAGTGCTGTGTCAGAAATGTTCTTGCCCTCTGATGTGCCGGCGATGAATGATGATTAGCTTGTGTTAACATAGGGATAAAACATAGGCTGCTTAAATAATGGTGATCTAGCACCTGAAATCTTGAACATTCTAGATTAAAGAGCTATGGAATTTCATCTCAAGAAATTTGCTCGACCCATCACCAATAAATCAAATGCAAACTAGAACGTCACTTCCTTGGCAGTATTATTGGCTTGTCATTGATTGTGTAAATATTTTGACGAATCAAAAATGATGGATTTTACTGCAATTTGTTATCTTCACGTTAGCACGATATCCGGCCTTAAATCTGTAAACAATTGTTACTAAAGCCAAGGTGTGATCTGATCACTCTTCTTTAATTGACTTTCAACACCAGTCATTTTTAAACCAATTTATGACATCTTTGAAGCTCTATGAAGCCCGTAGCCATAAATTTGAAAGGGGTATGTTTTTCATATAGGCAAAAAATCTTGAAATTCCGGGTGCTTATTATGTTTTAGATTTTAAAAGGGGAATTGTTTGCTCGGACGAGGTTCCTCCCCACCCACCCCCTCTCCCACCCTAAAGGTCTGTATATTTCCTGAGTAGAAGAAGAAAGAGCTTTCAAAGTAGTTTCTTGACAGTTCTGCTGAACTTTTGATTCCCATAAATGGTACACTTATCTGACCACTTAATTAATCCTTTAAAAATTGCTAAGACATTGACCAACGGTATTGGTCACTCTATGTCATTAATGCTGAAGAACACTTGATCTACGCAATTGGTCACTCTACATCATGAATGATGAAGTACACTTGATCCCCACAATTGGTCACTCTCATTAATGCTGAAAAACACTTGATTCCCACAAATGGTCACTCTACTCAGTAATGCTGAAGTACACTTGATTCCCACAATTGGTCACTCTACATCATTAATGATGAAGTACACTTGATCCCACAAGTGGTCACTCTCATTAATGCTGAAGTACACTTGATCCTCGCAATTGGTCACTCTACTCATTATAATGCTGAAGTACACTTGATCCCCACAATTGGTCACTCTACTCATTAATGCTGAAGTCCACTTGATCCTCACAATTGGTCACTCTACATCATTAATGCTGAAGTACACTTGATCCCCACAATTGGTTACTACTCATTAATGCTGAAGTACATTTGATCCCCACAATTGGTCACTCTACTCATTATAATACTGAAGTACACTTGATTCCCACAATTGGTCACTGTACTCATTATAATGCTGAAATACACTTTATCCCCACAATTGGTCACTCTACTCATTATTGCTGAAGTACACTTGATCCTCACAATTGGTCACTCTACATCATTAATGATAAAGTACACTTGATTCCCACAATTGGTCACTCTACTCATTATAATGCTGAAGTACACTTGATTCCCACAATTGGTCACTCTACTCATTAATGCTGAAGTACACTTGATCTCCACAATTGGTCACTCTACATCATTATTGCTGAAGTACACTTGATTCCCACAATTGGTCACTCTACTTATTCATGCTGAAGTACACTTGATCCCCACAGTTGATCACTCTACATCATAAATACTGGAGTACACTTGATTCCGACAATCGGGCACTCTACATCATTAATGCTGAAGTACACTTGATCCTCACAATTGGTCACTCTACATCATAAATGATGAAGTACACTTGATTCCCACAATTGGTCATTCTACATCATTAATACTGAAGTACACTTGATTCCCTCAGTTGGTCACTCTACATCATTAATGCTGAAGTACACTTGATTCCCACAATTGGTCACTCTACTCATTATAATACTGAAGTACACTTAATCCCCACAACTGGTCACTCTACTCAATATAATACTGAAGTATACCTGATTCCCACAATTGGTCACTCTACTCATTATAATGCTGAAGTACACTTGATTTCCGCAATTGGTCATCCTACTCATTAATGCTGAAGTACACTTGATCCTCACATTTGGTCACTCTTGGTCACTCTTCTCTTTAATGCTAAAAACACTTGATCCCTACAATTGGTCAATCTATATCATTAATCCTGAAGTACACTTGATTCCAACAATTGGTCACTCTACTCATTAATACTGAAGTACACTTGATTCCCACAATTGGTCATTCTATATCATTAATACTAAAGTACACTTGATTCCCACAACTGGTCACTCTACTCATTAATGCTGAAGTACACTTGATCCCCACAATTGGTCACTCTTCTCAGTAATACTGAAGTACACTTGATCCCCACAATTGATCACTCTACATCATTAATGCTGAAGTACACTTGATTCCCTCAGTTGGTTACTCTACATTATTAATGCTGAAGTACACTTGATCCTCACAATTGGTCACTCTACTCATTATTGCTGAAGAACACTTGATCCCTACAATTGGTCATTTTACATCATTAATGCTGAAGTACACTTGATCCCCACAATTGGTCACTACTCATTATGATACTGAAGTACACTTGATTCCCACAATTGGTCACTCTACTCCTTATAATACTAAATTACACTTGATTTCCACAATTGGTCACTCTACTCATTATAATGCTGAAGTACACTTGATTCCTGCAATTGGTCACTCTACTCATTAATGCTGGAGTACACTTGATCCCCACAATTGGTCACTACTCATTAATGCTGAAGTACACTTGATTCCCACAATTGGTCACTCTACTCATTAATGCTGAAGTACACTTGATCCTCACAATTGGTCACTCTACTCATTAATAATGAAGTACACTTGATCCCCACAATTGGTAACTCTACATCATTAATGCTGAGGTACACTTGATCCTCACAATAGGTCACACTACATCATTAATGCTGAAGTACACTTGATCCCCACAATTGGTCACTCTACATCATTAATGCTGAAGTACACTTGATCCTCACAATTGGTCACTCTACTCATTAATGCTGAAGTACACTTGATCCCCACAATTGGTCACTCTACTCATTAATGCTAAAGTACACTTGATCCTTACAATTGGTCACTCTACTCATTAATGATGAAATACACTTGATCCTCACAATTATTCATTCTAAATCATTAATGCTGAAGTACACTTGATCCCCACAATTGGTCATTCTACTCAGTAATACTGAAATACCATGATCCCCACAATTGGTCACTCTACATCATAAATGATGAAGTACACTTGATTCCCACAATTGGTCATTCTACATCAATAATACTGAAGTACACTTGATTCCCACAATTGGTCACTCTACTCATTCATGCTGAAGTACACTTGATCCCCACAATTGATCACTCTACATCATAAATACTGGAGTACACTTGATTCCCACAATCGGGCACTCTACATCATTAATGCTGAAGTACACTTGATCCTCACAATTGGTCACTCTACATCATAAATGATGAAGTACACTTGATTCCCACAATTGGTCATTCTACATCATTAATACTGAAGTACACTTGATCCCCACAATTGGTCACTCTACTCATTCATGCTGAAGTACACTTGATCCCCACAGTTGATCACTCTACATCATAAATACTGGAGTACACTTGATTCCCACAATCGGGCACTCTACATCATTAATACTGAAGTACACTTGATCCCCACAATTGGTCACTTTACTCATTATAATGCTAAAAAACACTTGATTCCCACAATTGGTCACTCTACTCATTAATGCTAAAGTACACTTGATCCCCACAATTGGTCACTACTCATTAATGCTGAAGTACACTTGATATCCACAATTGGTCACTCTACTCATTTTAATACTGAAGTACACTTGATCCTCACAATTAGTCATCCTACATCATTAATGCTGAAGTACACTTGAGCCCCACAATTGGTCACTCTACTCATTAATGCTGAAATACACTTGAACCTCACAATTGGTCACTCTACTCATTAATGCTGAAGTACCCTTGATCCCCACAATTGGTCACTCTACTCATTATAATACTGAAGTACACTTGATTCCCACAAATAGTCACTCTAATCATTATACCGCTGAAGTACACTTGATCCTCACAATTGGTCACTCTACTCATTAATAGTGAAGTACGCTTGATCCCCACAATTGGTAACTCTACATCATTAATGCTGAGGTACACTTGATCCTCACAATTGGTCACACTACATCATTAATGCTGAAGTACACTTGATCCCCACAATTGGTCACTCTACATCATTAATGCTGAAGTACACTTGATCCTCACAATTGGTCACTCTACTCATTAATGCTGAAGTACACTTGATCCCCACAATTGGTCACTCTACTCATTAATGATGAAATACACTTGATCCTCACAATTATTCATTCTAAATCATTAATGCTGAAGTACACTTGATCCCCACAATTGGTCACTCTACTCAGTAATACTGAAGTACCATGATCCCCACAATTGGTCACTCCACATCATAAATGATGAAGTACACTTGATTCCCACAATTGGTCATTCTACATCATTAATACTGAAGTACACTTGATTCCCACAATTGGTCACTCTACTCATTCATGCTGAAGTACACTTGATCCCCACAATTGATCACTCTACATCATAAATACTGGAGTACACTTGATTCCCACAATCGGGCACTCTACATCATTAATGCTGAAGTACACTTGATCCTCACAATTGGTCACTCTACATCATAAATGATGAAGTACACTTGATTCCCACAATTGGTCATTCTACATCATTAATACTGAAGTACACTTGATTCCCACAATTGGTCACTCTACCTATTCATGCTGAAGTACACTTGATCCCCACAGTTGATCACTCTACATCATAAATACTGGAGTACACTTGGTTCCCACAATCGGGCACTCTACATCATTAATACTGAAGTACACTTGATCCCCACAATTGGTCACTTTACTCATTATAATGCTGAAGTACACTTGATTCCCACAATTGGTCACTCTACTCATTTATGATGAAGCACACTTGATCCCCATTATTGGTCACTCTACTCATTAATGCTGAAGTACACTTGATCCCTGCAATTGATCACTCTACTCATTAATGCTGAAGTACACTTGATCCCCACAATTGGTCACTCTACTCATTAATGCTGAAATATTTTTGAAAAAAATCCGAAAGTGAAGGAAAGCTCTCGAAAATTGAGGGGGATTCCCAATTAACAGCAACATTATGATGGAAACTTAATTTAGCAGTGCAATTTTTCCGTTTGTCACTAGGAAATGTTTTGAAGTTATGCTCCCCCTCATCTTCCCTATCGTTCTGAAAGGTGAAAGGTGACCATTCCTACGTCCCTGTACCCACTACAGGTGAGTCACTGATCTGCATATCTGCATTGAGACTCGTATTTGAGAATTTCATTGGTGGATCTGATCGCCTGCTCCGGATCATAATCCTTCCCTCGAGTAGGATCAAGATCAAGCAACTGCGATCAGACCTGGTCAGCTTTCTCACGGTAAAAAAATGGCAGATCTGATCCCTGTAGTGGATCTGATCGCAAGCTTGCACTCAAGTGAGAACGCGTGTCACTGAATACGTCAGAGGTGGTAATTGGTTTGGAGCTTGATTGGCATGTCTGTTGTCTGTGGTCAGTGTTTCCATAGCAAACATGCCCAACAAATACAAACAGTATAGGTTACTGTGGTGGTCATTGTTCAAGTTAAAAATATTATATTATTAAGGTCATTTTCAGGTGCATGGTCAAGTGAGTCAGCGGTATAATTTGCCATTTGGCCCACCCCAGTCATTTCATTTGGCCCACCACTTTGTCAAAAATTGTCATACGGTGGACCAACCTGCACTAGGTTCATTAGCAATTTCTATATGATTGGAATGGAAAAGTTTACTTTCAAGGGTTCTTAATTCATCCAATTTGTTGTCATTGTTTTAATTCTTATCAAAATTTTAAAAAGTTGAATTTTTGTTTTACCTCACAGCATCCCCTCCCCACTCTCAACCCGATGGCACCACTTCTGCTTTAAGGATTAACTGCCTGCCGATTCCATTTTTGTTTGGCCCTGGTTTGAATTTAAAAATTAAAAACCCTGAATGACCCCCATAAAGATCATCATTTTGGGGCTATAAAGTTTCATTGAAAAATGCAAAGCTGGAATGAAATAAACAGTTGGCAAATATTATTGATGTTGGTTTTACTTGAACTTATTTGGTCCCCACGGACCATGGGCTCACAAAGTATCTGGGTCTGCAGCCTCTTGCTCCAAACGGACACAAACCGGTTTAAAGGTCTCATTTACATGCACAGTCGGATAATAAAAGAGTTAAAAAGCAAGTCTTGGAAAGGTTTCGAATATGGAAATGCCAATAAAGAATGTCAGCTGATGTCAAACATCAATAGCTTAGAAGCATAATTCGGGGCACAATTGTTCTGAATTCCATTGTTGTGCAGTCTCTCGCTTTATTACGTCAATCTTTTCATGCATTCTATTGAAGACATTCTTTTTTGTCATTTGGCGGATCGATATGCAAACCAGTGTATTAAGTTTCTCCCTCTTTGCAAAAGAGAAGGAAAAAAAAAAACAAGAACGGAGGTTATAAGGGAATGGATGATGTGAATATGTGCACACTGGACGTTGTTGTACTTAAATGAGTTTGTTTTGACATTTACGCAGTCAGTTTTCAATTAGAAAGGAACTGAATTTAATCAAAAAATCAATATGCAAAACTATTTAAAAAAATGTAATAATGATGGTTTGAAATAAAGATCTTCTAAGGTATATTTAGGAATGCTTTTCTTGAGACTTATTACATATGGGCAAGCATTGATTTAATACTTCTAAGAGAGAAGCAAGAAAGATAATGGAAGATACAGAGTTGAATAAAAATATCTCTTAGCATGTACTTTGGTAATAAAACTGTACCTAGTGGGGTTCATTAGAGGGTAAAATTTAAGAGTGGGGTATCACAGGGCATAGGTGTCGAAGGAACAATTAAGCCCCGGATAAAAACATTTTGGTATAAAAAAGGTAAAGATCTCCACAGTAATACATCATTTACTTCAAATCACCTTCAGGAAAATGTGGCAACAGTGAAAATACTTTTGTCAGATTATGGTATTAAACTACCTGTTGACTTTGGGACCCCAAAATTGGCCAAAAGCTCTGGTAAACTGATAGTAAAATTACCCTCATCAGTAAGACATCAGGGGTGTAAGCCAGCATTTTGAATTGGGAGGAGGGGGTCGCTGAGAGAAATATTGAGACATTTTAGCATATTTCTTGGATTTTGTTATTATTTCACTTCTTTGGAAGGTCATACGACCCTGTCAGCCCCCTGTTTACACCCATGGGCATTGGAAGATCGTACGACCCTGTCACTCCCCTGGCTATACCCATGGGCATTGGAAGATCGTACGACCCTGTCACTCTCCTGGCTATACCCATGGGCATTGGAAGATCGTACGACCCTGTCACTCCCCTGGCTATACCCATGGGCATTGGAAGATCGTACGACCCTGTCACTCCCCTGGCTATACCCATGGGCATTGGAAGGTCGTACGACCCTGTCACTCTCCTGGCTATACCCATGGGCATTGGAAGATCGTACGACCCTGTCACTCCCCTGGCTATACCCATGGGCATTGGAAGATCGTACGACCCTGTCACTCCCCTGGCTATACCCATGGGCATTGGAAGATCGTACGACCCTGTCACTCTCCTGGCTATACCCATGGGCATTGGAAGATCGTACGACCCTGTCACTCCCTGGCTATACCCATGGGCATTGGAAGATCGTACGACCCTGTCACTCCCTGGCTATACCCATGGGCATTGGAAGGTCGTACGACCCTGTCACTCTCCTGGCTATACCCATGGGCATTGGAAGATCGTACGACCCTGTCACTCCCTGGCTATACCCATGGGCATTGGAAGATCGTACGACCCTGTCACTCTCCTGGCTATACCCATGGGCATTGGAAGATCGTACGACCCTGTCACTCCCCTGGCTATACCCATGGGCATTGGAAGATCGTACGACCCTGTCACTCTCCTGGCTATACCCATGGGCATTGGAAGGTCGTACGACCCTGTCACTCTCCTGGCTATACCCATGGGCATTGGAAGATCGTACGACCCTGTCACTCCCCTGGCTATACCCATGGGCATTGGACGGAACTTTTCAGAAATCCCCCAAACTTCACCTTTTATAAAAGATCATGAACTTGATGCTTTTATCATAAAAGTCCGTGAGGAAACAATTAGTTCCGTGCTACCTGTAGCTTTACATAATGGTTTGTGTGTGTGTGTGGGGGGGGCGGGGGAGAAGGAAGGGGTGGAGAGTAGGGTCAGAATTGCTGCTATTTGTGTGAATTGCATCATAAAGGGACTGGGATTCTACTAAAATAGTCAACATTTACCAAACATTTCAAAAGAAACAAAACAGGAAAAAATGGTAAGGTGGTATTGAATAAACTATCTTCAATGTTGAGCTCATATTGTGTTCCTTGATATATTGATGGGCAAGCACTGCTAGTTGAATCCCCCCAAATATCTTAAGCATGTAACAATATGAATTGAACAGGTCCCATTTAGGAGACAGAGTAATTAAGGAATGGCTACAGGGGAAGGGGTTACACCTTACTCATTAAAAATGGAAAAATTATCACAACTGAAGCAATATTTGTCCACCGAAAGGAGGTAAATATAATAAAATCACCCTAAAATTTAAAAAAATCCCCATACAAAGATAGAAATATTGACAAAAGTGGAGGAAATTTCCCCTTAATTGCACCCCCAAGTCCCGCCTATGAACGCACCCATCCCTTAAAAGAAAATGGACTATTCTAGTTTAACAGCTGTGCCTGGGGGCGATCGTTGTTATTGTGTCCAAATTACTGTCAGTATTTAAAACAAATTGCAAAAAAAGATTAAATAAATGACTGTCATAATAATTCTGAATAAACATCTGCAGAGATGAAATCAAGATAAGGTTTTCATTTTGGACAAGATTTAAGTTAGGCCTAGGCCCAGGCCTTACTAACGTTAGTCCTAGGCCCAGGCCTTCCTAACGTTAGGCCTAGGCCCAGGCCTTACTAACGTTAGTCCTAGGCCCAGGCCTTACTAACGTTAGTCCTAGGCCCAGGCCTTCCTAACGTTAGGCCTAGGCCCAGGCCTTACTAACGTTAGTCCTAGGCCCAGGCCTTCCTAACGTTAGGCCTAGGCCCAGGCCTAACTAACGTTAGGCCTAGGCCCAGGCCTTACTAACGTTAGGCCCAGGCCTTACTAACGTTAGGCCCAGGCCTTACTAACGTTAGGCCCAGGCCTTACTAACGTTAGGCCTAGGCCCAGGCCTTCCTAACGTTAGGCCTAGGCCCAGGCCTTACTAACGTTAGTCCTAGGCCCAGGCCTTCCTAACGTTAGGCCCAGGCCCAGGCCTTACTAACGTAGGCCCAGGCCTTACTAACGTTAGGCCCAGGCCTTGCAACGTTGGGCCCAGGGCCTTACTAACGTTAGGCCCAGGCCTTACTAACGTTAGGCCCAGGCCTTACTAACGTTAGGCCCAGGCCTTACTAACGTTAGGCCCAGGCCTTACTAACGTTAGGCCCAGGCCTTACTAACGTTAGGCCCAGGCCTTACTAACGTTAGGCCCAGGCCTTACTAACGTTGGGCCCAGGCCTTACTAACGTTAGGCCCAGGCAACGTTAGGCCCAGGCCTAACGTTAGGCCCAGGCCTTACTAACGTTAGGCCCAGGCCTTACTAACGTTAGGCCCAGGCCTTACTAACGTTAGGCCCAGGCCTTACTAACGTTAGGCCCAGGCCTTACTAACGTTAGGCCCAGGCCTTACTAACGTTAGGCCTAGGCCCAGGCCTTACTAACGTTAGGCCTAAGCCCAGGCCTTACTAACGTTAGGCCTAAGCCCAGGCTTTACTAACGTTAGGCCTAGGCCCAGGCTTTACTAGCGTTATGCCTAGGCCCAGGCCTTACTAACGTTATACCTAGGCGGCCTTACTAGCGTTAGGCCTAGGAGGCCTTACTAACGTTAGGCCCACTGATTTAAGACTTCGAGGAAGTTCAGGGCAAATATCAAAGCAAACATAATTATTTCACTTTAGAGACTTTGACAGCCCGTGCTTGGAAGTGCCTCTTTAAGTTCAAATGTAGACCATGGGAAAACACCCCCCCCCCCCCTCAAATTTCCCGGTTATAAACGAAAAAATTGCACTGGTAAATTGCGCTGCTAATCGTTAAATTTCCTTTAATGCTTGGAAAATCTCCTTCAATTTGTGTAAAAATTTCTTCTTTAAAAAAATAAATTTTTGTACATTTTTTGGAAACATTACCAAATTGTACCAAAATTTCTTAAAACTTTAACCAATTTTCCTTCCATTTCTTGTAAATAGTTTCCCAACCAGGAATCGTACAAGTAAAAAGCTCTCAAAGGGAGCAATTTCCCCCTGCCCCGTCCCCCACCTCTGCTTGTGCTAACTGCCAAACCTTTCACATCTCCTCAATATATAAAGCCATAGTTGTATAAAGCATAGACATATTAATCTTATTTGCTTTCTGCAGCACTCTCTCATGCAAATAAGGTTTTGTGACTCATTATCATAAAAGCTCCAATGTGTTTTCACTCACAAAGGCACATTAAGTTTGAAATAACATTTTCATCATCTTTAATAATACTTACCCATCTAACAAATCTAACATTTTGTAATTATTTTTAACAGATTCATTAAAGTCTGATATATTTTCCATTGCAAAAAATCATGCAACCTAGATAATCTGAAAATGGTATTTTCCCTGTTAGTCAATGTTTACACCAATCTCCTTCTGCATTGATGCCATAATCAATACCAAACTAATCATGTTTAAATGAAAAATAAGGAAAATAATCCATTTTTTCTCTTGAAGTTATAATGCTACATGCCCTAAAAGGTAGATCAATTGTTACATGGTTCAAGGATGTATCTAGCTTGCTTGGTTTGGAAAAAAAGGTTATTCAATATATTACATATGCTTAAAGGCATAGGCAGGATTTGGGGAGCAAGGGAGAAAGTTTCCCCCTCCCATTTTTGACCAAATGTATATATTTTGTATGGTAATTTTTTGTATCTTTGCATGTTTTTATGACCCCTCCCTCTTCTACTTTTTGTAGGCAAATCCCATCTATGCTTAAAGGTCTATGGACATATGGTATATGCCTAAAGGTTTATGGACATATGGTGTATGCTTAAAGGTCTATGGACATATGGTATATGCTTAAATGTCTATGGACATATGGTGTATGCTTAAAGATATATGGACATATGGTATATGCTTAAAGGTCTATGGACATATGGTGTATGCTTAAAGGTCTATGGATACATGGTAGTTAGGTCTATGGGAATATGGTATACGCTTAAATGTCTATGGATATATGGTGTATGCTTAAAGGTCTATGGACATATGGTATATGCTTAAATGTCTATGGACATATGGTGTATGCTTAAAGATCTATGGACATATGGTATATGCTTATAGGTCTATGGACATATGGTGTATGCTTAAATGTCTATGGATACATGGTAGTTAGGTCTATGGGAATATGGTATACGCTTAAAGGTCTATGGATATATGGTACATGCTTAAAGGTCTATGGACATATGCTATATGCTTAAAGGTTTATGGACATATGGTATATGCTTAAAGGTCTATGGACACATGGTATATGCTTAAAGGTCTATGGACATATGGTATATGCTTAAAGGTATATGGACATATGATATATGCTTAAAGGTCTATGGGCATATGCTATATGCTTAAAGGTATAAGGACATATGGTATTTTCTATTGGTTTGGAGTTGGGAATTAATTATATAATTTCTCACGGTTCTGAATGAAGTTGTTGAAAATCTTCCCTCGAAAAATCAGGACACAAATAATATTAAAGGATTAGTTCAGGGGTGAAGTAATCTTTAAAATACATTTATGCCAACTTTCAATTGTACACTTACTACACCAGTCATTTCTCCATAGATAAGAGCTTTAAACCTGAATATCTCCTTAACGGAATATGCTTTTTGAATGCTCTCTTCATTTTGTTTCTTTTGAAGTCCTCTTTCATATAAGATGGGCATGCTTGACCACTGAACTAATCCTTTAAAGTAGTGAATACACCTTTATATACTTCCCTCTTTTGCAATTTAATGTTTAGTCAAGCATCTTTTTTTCAGCGAATTCCCGATTTTTCCGCTATTGTAACTTCTGGAACTGATTTTTTTTTTTCAGCTCCATATTGGATAAAAGAGTATCATTTTTAGAATAAAAAAACAAACAAAAAAACAACACACACACACACTTAGCTATAGCTGATCAAAGTTTTTTTCTCTCTTCTAAATCTTAGTCACTAAAATTGATTTATTGGGGGTATGGAAAAGAATAAAAAAACATTTGATCAAAGTTTGTTGCACCACAAAAGAAATATGATAGACATTTAAACAAAGGTTTTACTACAGAAAACACCAAATCGCCCTGTAATACATCACAAACGTTGCATAAGATATGCAAATGTATGCCTGAGATTTAAGAACGCTGTACAATTGTCAACCTTTGACTGATTTTGATAAAAAATACTTTGCTTTTATGATGGTCTTTAATAGCTAATGTTACCTCACACATCCACTTTCTTGATCATGTATCTAAATTAAAATTTTGAAATGAACTCAAGAATGACCCATAAGTTAACTCTATTGTTTGTTTAAGCAGGGCCCTGGTTGAAGGCTGATCTGTGGTTTTCCTCCTGCTGCATACACAACTTGAAAAGAACAGTTTTATTCTGTTGCATTTAAAGAGAAATGTCAAGATCTAAACCACAAAACCCAAATGGTCATCTATATTTGGATTTTAACAGACCTTAACTTGCTTAAATTAGAAGTATTGCTTACTAAAATTAAAAGGATTCAATGCTCAAATTAGACGGATTGCTTACTAAAATTAGAAGGATTGTTTCCTGTTCTCTGTTAAAGATTGGTCAGTTTCTTGACGGAATGAATTCCCCTCTTAAAAAGAGGCTTTGTTTTGGGAAGAAAATAAAAGACAATATAATTATTTCTAGACAGATTAGGATAATGACACTTTATGAGATGTGAAAAAGTAGAAATCCACAACAAAGACATTTTTTTTCCTGTAAGTGGAAATAGCGAGGTCATTCTATAAAAGTGGTTGGAATTAGCATGTTAGAGCATGGAAGTAGAAGCTTCCATGGTTAGAGAATGGTTGAAATTTCCTCTCTTCAACTTAAATATCCAATAGGATAATGAGCAGCAAAGTTTATTTGTACATTTTGTCCCCTGGTGAGTGTCAGCTTGAATTGAGTAGAGGAGGGAGGGGGAATTTGGAGAATAAGATTCAAAGGAAACAATTGATTGCTGAAAAATCAAGCAAGAGATGGATATCCGAGTTGGGGGGGGGGGTGGGGGGTGAGATTTGGGGAATAAGATTCAAAGGAAACAATTGGTTGCTCAAAAACCAAGCAACAAATGAATATCTGAGGGAGGGGGGGGGGAATTTTGGAAATACGATCCAAAGAAGATAAGTGGCTGCTCAAAAACCAAGCCAAGCAAGACATGGATATCTCGATCTTGATGAGATTAATCTGTTAATGACAGTTTATGAGATGTGAAAAGTAGAAATTCACAACAGAGATGTTGTTTTTTCCTGCAAGTGGAAATAGCGACATCATCCTATGTACATAAAGTAGTTGAAATTCAAACATGCAAGAGTATGGAGCGGTAGCAAGAAAACTCATGAATTGTAGTATGAATTCTGCTACAGGGCAGTATACTGCTAACAAAGGGGTTAAGGGGTATGTTGCCCTAGTGGGCCCATGGACATAGGGGCAGGTAAAAAGGAGTCGACTATCTAACAGTCTAGGTGATCAACTTTGGCTTATCAAAGGCGACCCGTGTGTTCAATAACCCTGGACCCAGATTAGCTCTCAGCAGCCTTGCTACAGCACAAGAAAATATAGTATTTACTACAAGATTTTGTTTTGTGTACCTGACTAACTGACTCTTTCCTTTGGAATTTTACATCCCACTTGAAAGAAAATCACCATATTTGTATGCGTTATATGTAAACATCTTCGCCACAGCATGGATGCTGATGTGGATAGTGAGGTAGCCTTGGTAGATGTGGATAGTGAGGTAGCCTTGGTAGATGTGGATCGTGAGGTAGCCTTGGTAGATGTGGATAGTGAGGTAGCCTTGGTAGATGTGGATAGTGAGGTAGCCTTGGTAGATGTGGATAGTGAGGTAGCCTTGGTAGATGTGGATAGTGAGGTAGCCTTGGTAGATGTGGATAGTGAGGTAGCCTTGGTAGATGTGGATAGTGAGGTAGCCTTGGTAGATGTGGATAGTGAGGTAGCCTTGGTAGATGTGGATAGTGAGGTAGCCTTGGTAGATGTGGATAGTGAGGTAGCCTTGGTAGATGTGGATAGTGAGGTAGCCTTGGTAGATGTGGATAGTGAGGTAGCCTTGGTAGATGTGGATAGTGAGGTAGCCTTGGTAGATCGAAGACACAATATTGCAAATACTGTAAACACTGTAAATACTGTAAATATTGTAAATACTATAACAAGAAGATTCAGAACCATTCAACTTAATTTAAGATAAATCCCCTTTCTATTTCTTGTGCACACAAATCACTAATATCAGAGTTATATTGCAATATGCTCAATAATCTCCCCCTCCCTTTTTAGACAGACTTATGCCAGTGCTGTCCCCACCCCATCAATCTCTCTCTCAAAAAAAATATATTGTTTGTGGCACATAAATCACTAATATTTGAGCTTTAGCATACAAAGAGGTGTATGTGGTACAATGAGCCTGTGTTGTGTGACATTTCCCCATTAAATAATTAAAACAGTGAATTCAAGGCAAAAAGTAGTTTCCCCTTACAAAATAAATTTTCATTCCCTGGGCATAGATCCTGGAGTGAATGGGGTAAATATCCCCCTCCCCCGCACTTCCTCCTGGGCATAGATCCTGGAGTGAATGGGGTAAATATCCCCCTCCTCCGCACTTTCCCCTGGGCATAGATCCTGAAGTGAATGGGGTAAATATCCCCCTCCCCCGCACTTTCCCCTGGGCATAGATCCTGGAGTGAATGCGGTAAATATCCCCCTCCTCCGCACTTTCCCCTGGGCATAGATCCTGGAGTGAATGGGGTAAATATCCCCCTCCCACGCACTTTCCCCTGGGCATAGATCCTGGAGTGAATGCGGTAAATATCCCCTCCTCCGCACTTTCCCTGGGCATAGATCCTGGAGTGAATGGGGTAAATATCCCCCCTCCCCGCACTTTCCCTGGGCATAGATCCTGGAGTGAATGCGGTAAATATCCCCTCCTCCGCACTTTCCCCTGGGCATAGATCCTGGAGTCAATGGGGTAAATATCCCCTCCCCGCACTTTCCCTGGGCATAGATCCTGGAGTGAATGGGGTAAATATCCCCCTCCCTCGCACTTCCTCCTGGGCATAGATCCTGGAGTGAATGGGGTAAATATCCCCCTCCCCCGCACTTTCCCCTGGGCATAGATCCTGGAGTGAATGGGGTAAATATCCCCCTCCCCGCACTTTCCCCTGGGCATAGATCCTGGAGTAAATGGGGTAAATATCCCCTCCCCTACTTCCTCCTGGGCATAGATCCTGGAGTGAATGGGGTAAATATCCCCCTCCCTCGCACTTCCTCCTGGGCATAGATCCTGGAGTGAATGGGGTAAATATCCCCTCCCCGCACTTTCCCTGGGCATAGATCCTGGAGTGAATGGGGTAAATATCCCCCCCTCCCCGCACTTTCCCTGGGCATAGATCCTGGAGTGAATGGGGTAAATATCCCCCTCCCCCGCACTTTCCCCTGGGCATAGATCCTGGAGTAAATATCCCCTCCCCGCACTTTCCCTGGGCATAGATCCTGGAAGTGAATGGGTAAATATCCCCCTCCCTCCGCACTTCCTCCTGGGCATAGATCCTGGAGTGAATGGGGTAAATATCCCTTCCTCCGCACTTCCTCCTGGGCATAGATCCTGGAGTGAATGAGGTAAATATCCCCTTCCCCGCACTTTCCCCTGGGCATAGATCCTGGAGTGAATGGGGTAAATATCCCCCTCCTCCGCACTTTCCCCTGGGCATAGATCCTGGAGTGAATGGGGTAAATATCCCCCTCCTCCGCACTTTCCCCTGGGCATAGATCCTGGAGTGAATGAGGTAAATATCCCCATCCCTCGCACTTCCTCCTGGGCATAGATCCTGGAGTGAATGAGGTAAATATCCCCTTCCCCCGCACTTTCCCCTGGGCATAGATCCTGGAGTGAATGGGGTAAATATCCCCCTCCTCCGCACTTTCCCCTGGGCATAGATCCTGGAGTGAATGGGGTAAATATCCCCCTCCTCCGCACTTTCCCTGGGCATAGATCCTGGAGTGAATGGGGTAAATATCCCCTCCTCCGCACTTTCCCCTGGGCATAGATCCATCCCCTCCTCCACCTTTCCCCTGGGCATAGATCCTGGAGTGAATGAGGTAAATATCCCCTTCCCCGCACTTTCCCTGGGCATAGATCCTGGAGTGAATGGGGTAAATATCCCCCTCCTCCGCACTTTCCCTGGGCATAGATCCTGGAGTGAATGGGGTAAATATCCCCCTCCTCCGCACTTTCCCCTGGGCATAGATCCTGGAGTGAATGGGGTAAATATCCCCCTCCCCCGCACTTTCTCCTGGGCATAGATCCTGGAGTGAATGAGGTAAATATCCCCTTCCCCCGCACTTCCTCCTGGGCATAGATCCTGGAGTGAATGGGGTAAATATCCCCCTCCTCCGCACTTTCCCCTGGGCATAGATCCTGGAGTGAATGAGGTAAATATCCCCATCCCTCGCACTTCCTCCTGGGCATAGATCCTGGAGTGAATGAGGTAAATATCCCCTTCCCCCGCACTTTCCCCTGGGCATAGATCCTGGAGTGAATGGGGTAAATATCCCCCTCCTCCGCACTTTCCCCTGGGCATAGATCCTGGAGTGAATGGGGTAAATATCCCCCCCCTCGCACTTTCCCTGGGCATAGATCCTGGAGGAATGGGGTAAATATCCCCCTCCTCGCACTTCCTCCTGGGCATAGATCCTGGAGTGAATGGGGTAAATATCCCCTCCTCCGCACTTTCCCTGGGCATAGATCCTGGAGTGAATGGGGTAAATATCCCTCCTCCGCACTTTCCCCTGGGCATAGATCCTGAAGTGAATGAGGTAAATATCCCCCTCCCTCGCACTTCCTCCTGGGCATAGATCCTGGAGTGAATGGGGTAAATATCCCCCTCCTCCGCACTTTCCCTGGGCATAGATCCTGGAGTGAATGAGGTAAATATCCCCTCCCTCGCAAAGATCCTGGAGTAAATATCCCCTCCCCCGCACTTCCTCCTGGGCATAGATCCTGGAGTGAATGGGGTAAATATCCCCTCCTCCCTGGGCATAGATCCTGGAGTGAATGAGGTAAATATCCCCTCCCTCGCACTTCCTCCTGGGCATAGATCCTGGAGTGAATGAGGTAAATATCCCCTTCCCCCGCACTTTCCCCTGGGCATAGATCCTTCCTCCCTGCACTTCCTCCTGGGCATAGATCCTGGAGTGAATGGGGTAAATATTCCCCTCCTCCGCACTTCCTCCTGGGCATAGATCCTGGAGTGAATGGGGAAAATATTCCCCTCCCTTGCACACTTTTTGGTGAATCCCATTTCATTGTTTTTCCCAAACAATAAGTTGCAATGTTTTCAATTATTCTCCATTCTTTTTTTATTAGACAGATCTACCCCAATGCCTTCTCCATCCTCTCCCTCTCAAAACAATCTGGGTTGGGTCATTGCACATCCAAACCTATATAGACATATCAACACTCATGTCAATGTTAAAATGAAGATTAATTTGTCTCATAAAACAGCAATGCTGGTAAATATCTTGAACCTCTCCTTTCCAGAGACCAACTTTAACCAAAAACCTAGATTTAATGCAATTATAAAGTGTGCATTGTGTAAGTTGTCACATGGTGTTTGCTGGTTCCCTATGTAAACAAAGTTGATGTTCTTTCTATTCTTTAATGCATCTATTCCTGACTGTGAAGACAAAATTAAGTGCTCTCCAAATATCCTTACATCCAGAAAACACTGGGAAGGGATCAGATCTTCCCAATCTTAGTAACAAGTAAGTAGGGAGACAAGAAACGAGATGCAAATATTGGTTTTACCACTTCTCTGTTCATCTTGAGTGGAAAATAAAACATGCTTTCAGACCATCACAGTAATATGCAAATAGGCCAAACTCAACAAGATATTGATTGAGATCTTAGTAGTTATTGTTGTATTGCATAATAATTAACTAACAATGGGGAGCATGGTGTATGATCCAGGGTCAGTAATACACTAAGGAGAATGGATGGAAAAATTGATTGTTAGATGATAAAGAATCTAACAAGTCATTGCACAACAAGAAGCTTTATGTTAACCATTCATTTACGACACCATATGAAATATGTGCTCACCCGGGCGGTGACCCAAAACAAACCTTGTAAAACCTAAAACCAACACCATATAAAATATGTGCTCACCCGGGCGGTGACCCAAAACAAACCTTGTAAAACCTAAAACCAAACACCATATAAAATATGTGCTCACCCGGGCGGTGAACCAAAGCAAACCTTGTAAAACCTAAAACCAACACCATATAAAATATGTGCTCACCCAGCCGGTGAACCAAAGCAAACCTTGTAAAACCTAAAACCAAATACCATATAAAATATGTGCTCACCCGGGCGGTGACCCAAAACAAATCTTGTAACACCTAAAAGCAACACCATATAAAATATGTGCTGACCCGGGCAGTGACCCAAAACAAACCTTGTAAGACCTTAAACCAACACCATATAAAATATGTGCTCACCTGGCCAGTGACCCAAAACAAACCTTGTAACACCTAAAACCAAACATTCTAAATTTCCCTTTTAAATAAATGATAAATGATCTTAATGTTGCTGGGAAACAATTTGGTAATATTTTGGAACAGTTTCAAGACCAAGGTCCGTCAGAACCGGTGCGGTGCTCACAAACTCAGGCCCGTCAGAGCCGGTGCGGTGCTCACAAACCCAGGCCCGTCAAAGCCGGTGCGGTGCTCACAAACCCAGGCCCGTCAGAGCCAGTGCGGCGCTCACAAACCCAGGCCCTTCAGAGCCGGTACGGTGCTCACAAACCCAGGCCTGTCAGAGCCGGTGCGGTGCTCACAAACCCAGGCCCGTCAGAGCCGGTGCGGCGCTCACTGCACCACTTTTACTGCGGGATTATGAAAATGCGAGGACTTCAGGGGTTTCACCCTGTGCTCCTCGAATCCTGCCCCACCACTATCAAGACCATCTTTGCACCAGTAACGACCCCGGTGCTACTGCCTTGTCCTTACCCTCAATAGGAATGCTTACAATGCGACTAACTTTATAATATTGTTGAAAATTCATAGTTTTTATACCTGTGTTTTGTCTTTATATCTCAATGCAACAAGAATTTACTGTGTATTATGTGTATCGCCCTGTCAGAACTGTGTATTATTATAATTACATTCACCCCTCGAGATATGCATAACATGTCCTAAATTCCTCTACTCTCAGTGGTGGCGTAGCTAACATTTTCATTTTTTTTTGGGGAGGGGAGCGGTGAATTAAATTGAGCCGACACAATATTTAGTGGTGTAGTTGAGGTGACACCGAAGGTGTAACTTAGGGCACAAAGAGCTCAACTTGTCGGAATAGGGTCCAGGGGCCCGCTTAAGGGCCTCTGGTGGGGCCCAGGGGGTGAAGTCCCCGGAAGCTCTCGCAAAATTGATATTTCAAGGAAAAAAAATATGTCACAATGCATAGTTAGGTGTATTATACAAGTCAAAATTCATGTCAAAGAGAGCTATAATACACCACATACAAACCACAAAATCATGAAAACGCATGTGGAAATATCTGTTATAAGTGTTTACGTTTGTACATGATTAGGTTTATGATCACTCTTTGAAAAATATGGGTTGTCTAAAAGAACAGTTTTCAATAATTTACTACAAACTTGTGTGAATGTTGTCAAACTTTTCAAATGAGCATGTACTGTATCATGTGCACTCCAACACCCACCTTCCCCTCTTTCTCTGTCTTAATTCATGTATTTAAATACAAAATCACACAAATGGTTAATTTAATAATACTAAAGAACCATTTTCTGAGAAAGTGCCCTTTTGAAATATAAAAACATAATAAGCACCTGGAATGTCAAAGTTTGTTGAAACGACAACACCAATCTGAACCGATGAATTAAAATCTAAACCGTGTAATTAAGATATAAGGGGGGGGGGGGTGATCTCCCCCCTTCTGGCTACGCCACTGACTCTCAGTCCCAATCTGCAAGAGTTTTTGTCAATCAAGCAATTTCTAGCTGCTGGCTGATCAAAATAATTGGGCAGCATGTGACTTTTTCACATATTCAAAGATTTTGTTTTTGAGGAAATTTGGGGCGGCGTGGGGGCATAAGCATATTTATCCAATCTAACAAAATTACTGGGAGAGGGAATTATCCCATTAAAAAAGTAGAAGGGAATAAGAGTGAGATCTTTGCACATGGGAGACCAAAACTGTTTTTAGCTCAACATTGGGATTTTGAGCTTTAGCAATGCCAACACGAAATCCAGATTTTCGCTCGGATAACGAGTGCTATTTTTGCATCGTTTGTTATATCCTTAGCATTTCTTCAACATTTGGCTGTGTTGTCATGTTTGTATTACATAGATCAATCCCAGAATGCAACAACACTTTGTATTGGTGTGTAGTTTTAATGAATTTTGTATTCCAAATCTCACCACAAATGACTAAAAACAAAATCGTTTTTTGCTCGGCGCGATCCGAATGAATTTAGCATATACATGTATGATAACATTTACTTGAAAACTGAAGCTAAGCATTTCCGAAGGATGGCACACATGCCAATTGGGCATAATAGCCTGTTCGGAATTTGTCCCACAGTATAACCAAATTGGGGTATAGCACTTGTTGTTGATAGCTCATTTGGGCTATAACTTGGGTTTAAAAATGTATGCTTAAAAATAGCTGTGATATTCAATTACAATGACGCTAAAACCCTGATTTACAGCATGGGCTAACTGTTTGCGTATCTATCGTTTACAACATTGTAAAAAAAAAATAGCTTGGTGGGCTTTGAATTCCTTTTCACCCTCTGAGGTATCCAAATTTTAATCTATGATTCCAGTATCGCCCACTCGCTTTCCAAAATAGCAAAGTAGCGTGGGTATACATTTCGTGGCACTTTGTTAAAGGTACGGTACATACTAACTATAGGTACGGTACAGTACGTGACATCAACAGTATTTGGAAGCTACAACAATGACTCTGTTGTGTCTTTCAATGTCTTCGTTTATTATTCTGAATATTAAGGCCTATAGGGCCTTGTTCTAAGAACACTTGAAGAAAGAACTTTATAAGCTTTGTGACTCTACTAGTAAGACCTAGACTCACCTTAGAAAACTTGGAGAGACAATAAGTTGAGAACTGCCAGAAGAATTCTAACATAAGCTGATTGTACATTGAAAATAAGTAACCACCATGGCACCACCAGCACCAATCTACTAGATTGTTTTTTCACACCAGATTGCAATATGTGTTGTGAAGGTGTCGAATTTAGGATATTGGATATCTTTGAAGTTGTAATATAGTCCAGAACATTTTCCAGAAGATATTTTTTCAGTTCGATGAAAAATGTTGTTTCCAACCCTGTACACTAACTCCCAACCATATTGATACATATAATATTAGCAGGAACTTGGAATGATATTAGCAGAAGCGTAGGGAAGGGTCACCTTAATGGGGAGGGTAGGGGGTCTAAAGATCCTCCAAAATTTCCCAATTTTCCAAATCCATCTATTCAGTAGCGTTGCCAGGATTTCCAGATTGGTGGGGAAGTAACATAAATAAACCAACAGGGTACAAAATATGGCCCCTGCCGACAAACGGTACTAATTTTGAACCGATAAAAAATTGAATATTGGTGGAGCGATCGCTCCCTCTGAGCCCACCCTTTGGCTACGCCACTGCATCTATTCATTTCTTGTTTAATGCTACAGACTTGAACTAACAATGCCTTAGTGATTTAAAATGTTCAATTCCTAAAATAAGTGCACAAGTTTTGTTTTCCATTACCAAGTTTTGGGGGCCGGAAAACACCGTTTTCTGGGGTGAAAATTTAGGGGCGGAAACTAACATCTTTTTTTTATTTTATGAGAGTCAGTTTTTGGATATCATTTTTTGGGAATATAATTTGTCTTAATAGTTAAATGAATAATAGATAGGCCTACATCAATACTTTTCTGGTTTCTCTTTAAAATTGCACAGAGAGAGAGAGAGAGTTGAACACACAATTACCAGATTACAATGACGGGGTCGTCGCCTGCGTATTCGGTTATGATAGTACAAATGTTATCACGAAACGCTTAATACGACCCAAACGAGAACACAGGTACGACGTACGGACAGACATAACATCGACAACCAAGTCAATGTACACGGCCTTTGATAACCAGTTGTGGTGCACTGGCGTGTCTACCCACACCAGGATTGAACCCGGGGCCTCGTGGTTTGTAGACAGGTATGATAACCGCTACACCACAGTAGGTAGATAGCATAAATTTGAAACTTTTTTTATAAAAAGATTAAAGGAAATGTATCGTCCCATCAATAAATTCAGAAGTGAACTCGACGTGCTTGCAGCATCACTTTCGGTTTTCAATTCTTCCTTTTAATTGCAAGAAATCTGCAATGTTTTTGATCACACATCCACGTCCATAAAGGCCTACCTTTGTGATAAAAAAGTTGACAAGATTTCTCAATCAATGAAAAGAATTGAAAACCGAAAGTTACATTATCAGCATGGTGGCGTTCACTTCCAAATTGATTTATGAGATGATAGTCATGATAGTCATGATAGTCACGATAGTCATGGTAGTCATGATCGTCATGATCGTCATGATAGTCATGATAGTCATGATCGTCATGATAGTCATGATAGTTCCATCAATGTTCTGGCATCATGTCTATATTCTCTTATATGCCCTGGTCAAAAGACTTTGCCATTAGAAGGGCCCTCCTAAAGTCCAGCCATTCCACTCTGGCCAAAATCTCTAAGTTGACCAGCCTTTATAGGTTTGTTTGTTTGATGAAGGCTTAAGGGCACCACAACAGCGAGGGTCAAATTGTGCCTGAGAAGTTAGAACATTCCAGAGGTAGAAAGAAAAGAAAATAGGAGGAGTCTTTATAGGAGAATATATATACGATGCCAGAACATTATTCATGCAAATTCAACCAAATTTAAAGGCTTCCCCTTTTTCAAATTCAAGTTTGGTCAAAAATTGAAATTTTGTTTACATCAACCAGTCAACTTCCAGGTGAATACGCTTGAAAACAGTAAATTTAAACAATTTTAGCTAGGAATGAATAATTAATTAAGATTTAATTAAGATGCTTAATAGCTGTGACTGATCAAACAGGAATTCCATGGATATCGATGATATTATTTGTCCACCGGTCTGCCAGTCAAAAACACACAGACACTCTCCACGGTTGAAGCATGCACTGGTACACATGGCAGTACCAGACCATTTTACTTTTGGGGGGAGTGGTGACCTTTGCCCGACTGGAAAACCTATTACAAAAAAAACATGCACTTGAATCTGTGAATAAAAATATAATTATACATGCTCGTGTCATGAAAGTTTCAAAACAATTGTATGGAGAGCTTTTTACCCCAAATCAAATTCTTTAAACCAGTGGAAATGTTCATCACTGGCTGTGGCTCGTTTTTGGGGGAATGAGCATTTATCCCATGACATAGTTGTTGTATGCTCCCTAATCTAATAGACAAATGAAATATCCCCTTACATGTATCAGTTAAACCACACACACACAACACCCCCTCCCCCCCCCCCCCACACACACACCTCAGTCCTTCTTCATAACATCTCTGATATGATCAATTACCACCTTACATGACTTAAGTGTATCGGTATAGACCTCCTCAACCCCAAATAAAAAGTTTAAAAAAAAAAAAAATCAGTTTATTTGCATTACATCTAAGACACTGTCTATATGACAAATTACCACTATGCATGCAATATAGCCACTTAACTTGACTTGTATTAATTACACCTTTTACCCACATTAAAAACATTCAGTCCATTATGACATCATTGACATTTAATGATAAATTAATTAGGTACCAACATGCATGCAACATCCACTTAACTTGGCTAAAGTACAATCCCCCCCCCCACATCCAACTTAAAAAACTAAGTCCATTTTCATTATTTCTCTGACACCTGTTCTAATGATAAATTACCACCATGCATGCAATATCCACTTAAGTGTATCAGTATCACCCTTCCCTAAAAGCAAACCAATCAAAAATACCCAGTGTGTTATTAAGCCTTACTCTACCACGCGGCGATTTTATCACCGTTTTGGGTGCCCCATTTTTGACTCCGCCTCCCGAGCGCATTTTCAAAAAAAAAACTGGTAGAGTAAGGGTTAATCAACCCACGACTAGTGTGCCAACTCAAAAATGTATGCAGCATGATCCCGGTGGGCGGCCCAGCTGGTCACTGAAGTAGAACGATCCCGACTCTCTTGCTAGGAAGACAGAGGACCCATCAATAATCAGCCCTTGATTGGCCCTTACTCCACCACGCAGCAATATTATCGCTGGTTTGGGTGCCCCATCTTGGACTCCGCCTCCCTAATGCATTTTCAAAAAAGTACTGGTAGAGCAAGGGTTAATCAACCCGCGACAAGTTTTCTAACTCAAAAATATATGCAGCCTAATCCCGGTGGACAGCCCAGCATGTCACTAGAGCGGAACGAGCTCGACTCTGCTGCCTCAAAGACAGAGGACCCTTCAATAATCAGCCCCCGATTGGCCCTCACTCCACCACGCAGCAATATTATCGCTGGTTTGGGTGCCCCATCTTTGACTCCGCCTCCCGAGTGCATTTTCAAAAAAGTGCTAGTAGAGTAAGGGTTAAATCTCTGACAATGTCTGAATGATTTGATTATATTGATGAGTTACCAACATGCAGGCAATATCCATGTAAGTGCATCAGTATCCCCCACAATAAAATAGATTATTCCATTTTGATTACATCTCTGACACTGTCTAATGATAAATTACCACCATACATGCAATCCAGATAAGTGTTTCACTTCATCCCCCCACCGTCAGTTAAAAAACCTTATCACATCTCTAACATTGTCGGAATGATAAATTACCGCCATACATGCAATATTCAGTTAAGTGTAACACTACAGCGGCGTAGGAAGATATTTCACATTGGGGTGTCAGATTTGATTTTTGTTCTAACAAATCTATCAAAATGTATACAAGCCTCTTATATAGAAAAAACTATTAAAAATATAGGACAGTGGAGGAGGATGGGGGGGGGGGTGGTAGGAAGGAAATTTCGCAGAATTATTCAAAAATTTGTAAAAAAAATTGCAAAAGTCATCTGTAACTTTTTCCGATAATGAAGGAAATTTCTTTAAAATTGAAGGAAATTTCTCAAAAATTGAAGGAATTTTCCTGAAAATTATCTAGCTTTTTGAAAAAAGAAAAGATGTGAAAGGAATTGGACTCTTCAAAATCAATTTGTCAGACCTTCATTATTTGGGGGACCAAAATGGTACTTGGCCCCCCCCAATAAAATCATTCAGCGGCCTTGTCTCCTAGTCCCCACAGTTCCTATGCCCCTGGATCACTACATCCCTCTCCCCGCATCAAAAAAAAAAAAAAAAACCCTCAGCCTATTATTACGTCTCTGACATTGTCTGAATAATAAATAACCACAATACATGTAATATCCATCATAAAATATAAAAAAAAACACCCTGCATGCAATATCTACTCAAGTGATAACCCCCATCCCCATTCACACACACAAATGAATTGTATTATTTATTATCTACAGTTTAAACAATCTATTAGTTATAAAAAACAAGGAAAATAAGCATATGATAGTATTGTGGTTTAAAGATATTTGTCACTGTGAAAAAGATATTTGTCACTGTGTGAAAAAGATATTTGTCACTGTGTGAAAAAGACATTTGTCACTGTGTGAAAAAGGGAAAAAATGCTCTTTCAGTCGACCCCACATTGGTCACTATGTCAAAACAGAGACGAATTTATGAATTACCACCATGCATGCAATATCCACTGAATTCAGGGGTGGCGGAGCTGGGGGATGGGGGCTTCAGCCCCCAATGATATTAGGGGAACAGGTGTTATCACACTACCGACTAAATTAGCCCTCCCAATATTGTTATCATGTCACCTGACCTCATTAGCCTTCCAATATTTTGAATGCTCTGCCGGCCCTGACAGTATCACTCCCCCCTCGCAAACCAATAAAAAATACCCAGTGCATTATTAAATCACTGAATGATAAATTACTGACCATGCATGCTCTTAGGCAAACACATGCAAGCAAACACATAGTTTCTTTATCATTTTCATCTCCTTTATTGTCAGTACTTCTTGAAAGTCAACAAGTTCCCGTCAAGAAAATGAACATAACTGTCTTGCTTGGCAACCCGGAAGAGTCTTGTCATCGTCTGTTCTATGAAGGGCACGGTACATCTCATCGTCTGTTCAATGAAGGGCACGGTACATCTCAACATTGATTCAATTTTAACGTCATTCACAATGATTAAAAATGCAAGAGTTATACGGCAGGTCGCTTGGAAATTTGAATAAAATTGCAGATTTGAATAAAATTGCAGTAATTATTTTTTCCCAAAATGCACTTTTGGTAATTTATGCCTCAAGAAATGTTGTTAATTGCAATTAAGGTGTTGTTGTTTTCTTTACAGAATCTTTGTTTAGAGGAATATTACTTTGGACATTCACTTTTATATTCCAAGGACTCAATATGATGCATAATTACAATACCTCATAAGAATACATCGTAGCTGGGGATCAATGCAATTATGAAATGAACAATTCACTCTTAAGTTGGACAGATTGGTAAAAAATACAAATGCAGGTCAAAAGCCAAAACCCATATGACCTTTTTACCTCCGCCAATGACCTTATTACCTCCGCCAATGAAGTTATTACCTCCGCCAATGACCTTATTACCTCCGCCAATGACCTTATCACTTCCGCCAACGACCTTATTACCTCCGCCAACGACCTTATTACCTCCGCCAACGACCTTATTACCTCCGGCAACGACCTTATTACCTCCGCCAACGACCTTATTACCTCCGCCAATGACCTTATTACCTCCGCCAATGACCTTCCTACCTCCGCCAATGACCTTATTACCTCCGCCAATGACCTTTTTACCTCCGCCAATGACCTTATTACCTCTGCCAATGACCTCATTACCTCCGCCAATGACCTCATTACCTCCGCCAATGACCTTATTACCTCCGCCAATGACCTTATTACCTCCGCCAATGACCTTATTACCTCCGCCAATGACCTTATTACCTCTGCCAATGACCTTATTACCTCCGCCAATGACCTTATTACCTCCGCCAATGACCTTTTTACCTCCGCCAATGACCTTATTACCTCCGCCAATGACCTTATTACCTCCGCCAATGACTTTATTACCTCCGCCAATGACCTTATTACCTCCGCCAATGACCTTATTACCTCCGCCAATGACCTTTTTACCTCCGCCAATGACCTTATTACCTCCGCCAATGACCTCATTACCTCCGCCAATGACCTCATTACCTCCGCCAATGACCTTATTACATCCGCCAATGAAGTTGGGTGGAGGTTATATTTTCACCTGTTTGTTTGTTTGTCTGTCATCAAGATATCTCAAGAACTGATGATTGGATTTAGATTAAATTCAGAGTGTGGTTTTGTTACTGTTTCATGAAGAAGTGATTACAATTTGGGACTTTAATTGGAAAAGGGGAAGGGCAGAAATTGAGGGGTGGGGATGTTGTAGGATGAGATCTGTCAAGACCTAAGTTATCTAGACTAAGTTAAAACTTTTCAATGGAATGTGCTGAACAATGACTTTGTGCTCTGAATGATCCAAGCAATTAATTTTCTGGAATCAATGAAAATTAAACAATTGGTTTCTGCCATGAATGGAAAATGATGGAATGTGAATCCTGGATGAATAGAACTCAAAATGATGCTTCACTTGAATAAAACTGAAAGCAATGGTATGGCCTTGGAAGAAATCCAGTCTAAAGATAATGTTCAAATATTCAGATTGCAAATGTTCATTACAGATCAAAACTTGGGGATGAATCTTGGTGGCCTGGGACTAGGAATTCTGAGGTAGATTATAATGGTATGGGGATCAAATTAATTCTCTACAACTATTCTAGGCATGTTGGAATTGCAACAGGTAGGAGGTATGCACTCTAAATAGAGAGTGCTAATATTATAGTTTCTTATGCTATTCTTTTGTTTTTTAACTTGGTAAGTTAAGTAGTAGCAAAATCTAGTGGTTTTTCTTTCCTGCTACAAGACTTTCATTTCAATGTGTTAATGTTAAAGCTTGTTTCAGGGAGCTAATACACACAAATGTCAGTTTTACAAAACTCCAGTCAACATCTACAAAATCAGTCAACCTCTTAAAGATAAAATACAAACGGAGATCTTTTTAAACTATTGATTTTTTTGTATTAAATAACCTTGTCTCATTTTCATGAAACTATTTTATTCAGAGGAGGGGGTAGAGGAGGGGGTTATTAGTGGGGATTGTGGTATGCCCGTTTATTTATTGCCTGCTTACTATATTGTTTATCATTTTTTAACTTTATGTTTTACAAACTTACAGGTAATTTGAAGACTTAATATACTCAACTTATGTTACACTTTTTGCTTATTTTGGGTCCGGCACTCACGATGATTTGGGTCCGGCACTCGAGATGGTTTGGGTCCGGCACTCACGATGGTTTGGGTCCGGCACTCACGATGGTTTGGGTCCGGCACTCACGATGGTTTGGGTCCGGCACTCACGATGGTTTGGGTCCGGCACTCACGATGGTTTGGGTCCGGCACTCACGATGGTTTGGGTCCAGCACTCACGATGGTAGGGTCCGGCACTCGATGGTTTGGGTCCGGCACTCACGATGGTTTGGGTCCGGCACTCACGATGGTTTGGGTCCGGCACTCACGATGGTTTGGGTCCGGCACTCACGATGGTTTGGGTCCGGCACTCACGATGATTTGGGTCCGGCACTCACGATGGTTTGGGTCCGGCACTCACGATGGTTTGGGTCCGGCACTCACGATGGTTTGGGTCCGGCACTCACGATGGTTTGGGTCCGGCACTCACGATGGTTTGGGTCCGGCACTCACGATGGTTTGGGTCCGGCACTCACGATGGTTTGGGTCCGGCACTCACGATGGTTTGGGTCCAGCACTCACGATGGTTTGAGTCCGGCAATCGCGATGGTTTGGGTCCAGCACTCACGATGGTTTGGGTCCGGCAATCACGATGGTTTGGGTCCGGCACTCACGATGGTTTGGGTCCGGCACTCACGATGGTTTGGGTCCGGCACTCGCGATGGTTTGGGTCCGGCAATCGCGATGGTTTGGGTCCGGCACTCACGATGGTTTGGGTCCGGCACTCACGATGGTTTGGGTCCGGCACTCACGATGGTTTGGGTCCGGCACTCACGATGGTTTGGGTCCGGCTCTCACAATGCTTTTATGGTATTTATTATAGGTCTAGAAGCAACTCCTGAGTAGTACTAGTGCAGTTTGAACCACAGGCGTAGGAACTGGAAGGGAGAGGGGGTACGTTCCCCCAAAGTTGCAGTGACCTACATGGTGCAAAGATATGCTACAACACTAGTTCAATGGTAAAAAAATGGCTAAGTTGGGGGGCACTACGAGGTCACTGCAACTTTGGGGCGCATGCCCCCTGTGTACTTCTCAGGAGTTGGTTCTAGACCTATAATAAATACCATAAAACCATCGTGAGTGCCGGACCCAAAATAAGCAAAGAATGTAACATAAGTTAAGTCTTCAAATTACCTGTAAGTTTGTAAAACAAGTTAAAAATAATAAACAACATATTAAGCATGCAAAAAACAAAGAGCAAAACACATACCACAATCCCCACCAATAACCCCCTCCCCTCCCCCCTCCCATGGATAACATATAGCTTAATAAAATGGAGACACAAGGTTATTTAATACAGAAAAATCAATAGTTTGTTTTAAAAGATCCTAGTTGGGTTTTTCTTATCTTTAAGAGGTTGACTGATTTTGTAACTGGGGGATATTATGCAAAAAATTGCAATCACTCAGGAAATTTAGAAGATGTAATCCTATGCGTTACATAACACAGACTTCTGTAAATGAGAAGGGGACAGGACCATACTTGGATTACCTTGGGGTGACCTTTTGGCTTTGTGGAATGTGGTAACCCATATAAGATTGGTGTCTACAACCCCTCCTTCAATTAAAAATGAGACAAAATCTTTGTTACAAGTTACACTCTCATAAAAAATATTTTAGTTTCAACACTGTAAAGCTGAATGAAGGGTTGCCAGGATTTCTATAAATTTATATGATTTTTGCTTTGCATGAAGATATTGTTATTATTTCTGATGAGGAAATTCAAAGGTATAGCCGTGAAAGCAGGACCTTTTTTGTTTTAATCTTTTGGTGAGATAAGATCTTTAATTCATACTAAGAACATCTACTTTAGTTGTATGTATTCCTTTTGGTTGAGGGGGAGAAAACCTGATACTTTATAAGTGTCTAAGTGGCAATAGAAGCAGGGGGCAAGGCCCATGCCCCCCTCCCCCCTACGAAGAAAAAAATCAACTACAATAGTCTTAACCCCTTTTTTTTCCCTTCTACCAATTTCAAGTTTGGGACATGACTTACACCTGGTTCTATATTGGTGAACAGAGTATTTCAATCTCAGCAGATTAATTTTTTGAATTTTGAAAATAGCACTTTTAGTTTTTGAGTTACAGCTTTCTATACAAACGATACCAAACTTTAAACTTAAATATCTCCTCAACGGAATAAGATTTTCTAATGCTTTCTTCACTATTTTGTTTATTTTTAAGTTATCTTTCATATAAGATAGACTTGCTTGACCCCTGAACTAATCCTTTAAGTTTGATCAGTGTTTGATATTTGTGAAATTAGTGATGCATGACTATGTGGACAGCTCAAAATATTTAGGCAATTCTTTTAATTTCTTTCCTGCATCTTAGAAACAGAAAATCATGGAAAAGTCTGTTCCTACCAGAATATGATTGGGGGCAGGGCAAAGACTCAACTTTAGATCAGAGTTTGCTGCAACACTGTAAGAGAATTAAATCAGAGTTTGCTGCACCACTGTAAGAGAATTAGATCAGAGTTTGCTGCACCACTGTAAGAGAATTAGATCAGAGTTTGCTGCACCACTGTAAGAGAATTAGATCAGTTTGCTGCACCACTGTAAGAGAATTAGATCAGAGTTTGCTGCACCACTGTAAGAGAATTAGATCATTTTGCTGCACCACTGTAAGAGAATTAGATCAGAGTTTGCTGCACCACTGTAAGAGAATTAGATCAGAGTTTGCTGCACCACTGTAAGAGAATTAGATCAGAGTTTGCTGCACCACTGTTAGAGAATTAGATCAGTTTGCTGCACCACTGTAAGAGAATTCGATCAGAGTTTGCTGCACCACTGTAAGAGAATTAGATCAGAGTTTGCTGCACCACTGTTAGAGAATTAGATCAGTTTGCTGCACCACTGTAAGAGAATTAGATCAGAGTTTGCTGCACCACTGTAAGAGAATTAGATCAGAGTTTGCTGCACCACTGTAAGAGAATTAGATCAGAGTTTGCTGCACCACTGTAAGAGAATTAGATCAGTTTGCTGCACCACTGTAAGAGAATTAGATCAGTTTGCTGCACCACTGTAAGAGAATTAGATCAGAGTTTGCTGCACCACTGTAAGATAATTAGATCAGAGTTTGCTGCACCACTGTAAGAGAATTAGATCAGTTTGCTGCATCACTGTAAGAGAATTAGATCAGAGTTTGCTGCACCACTGTAAGAGAATTAGATCAGAGTTTGCTGCACCACTGTAAGAGAATTAGATCAGAGTTTGCTGCACCACTGTAAGAGAATTAGATCAGAGTTTGCTGCACCACTGTTAGAGAATTAGATCAGTTTGCTGCACCACTGTAAGAGAATTAGATCAGTTTGCTGCACCACTGTAAGAGAATTAGATCAGTTTGCTGCACCACTGTAAGAGAATTAGATCAGAGTTTGCTGCACCACTGTAAGAGAATTAGATCAGAGTTTGCTGCACCACTGTAAGAGAATTAGATCAGTTTGCTGCACCACTGTAAGAGAATTAGATCAGAGTTTGCTGCACCACTGTAAGAGAATAAGATCAGTTTGCTGCATCACTGTAAGAGAATTAGATCAGAGTTTGCTGCACCACTGTAAGAGAATTAGATCAGAGTTTGCTGCACCACTGTAAGAGAATTAGATCAGAGTTTGCTGCACCACTGTAAGAGAATTAGATCAGTTTGCTGCATCACTGTAAGAGAATTAGATCAGAGTTTGCTGCACCACTGTAAGAGAATTCGATCAGAGTTTGCTGTACCACTGTAAGAGAATTAGATCAGAGTTTGCTGCACCACTGTGAGAGAATTAGATCAGTTTGCTGCACCAATGTAAGAGAATTAGATCAGAGTTTGCTGCACCACTGTAAGAGAATTAGATCAGAGTTTGCTGCACCACTGTAAGAGAACTAGATCAGTTTGCTGCATCACTGTAAGAGAATTAGATCAGAGTTTGCTGCACCACTGTAAGAGAATTAGATCAGTTTGCTGCACCACTGTAAGAGAATTAGATCAGAGTTTGCTGCACCACTGTAAGAGAATTAGATCAGAGTTTGCTGCACCACTGTAAGAGAATTAGATCAGTTTGCTGCACCACTGTAAGAAAATTAGATCAGTTTGCTGCACCACTTTAGAGAATTAGATCAGTTTGCTGCACCACTGTAAGATAATTAGATCAGAGTTTGCTGCACCACTGTAAGAGAATTAGATCAGAGTTTGCTGCACCACTGTTAGAGAATTAGATCAGTTTGCTGCACCACTGTAAGAGAATTAGATCAGTTTGCTGCACCACTGTAAGATAATTAGATCAGAGTTTGCTGCAACACTGTAAGAGAATTAGATCAGAGTTTACTGCACCACTGTTAGAGAATTAGATCAGTTTGCTGCACCACTGTAAGAGAATTAGATCAGAGTTTGCTGCAACACTGTAAGAGAATTAGATCAGAGTTTGCTGCACCACTGTAAGAGAATTAGATCAGTTTGCTGCACCACTGTAAGAGAATAAGATCAGAGTTTGCTGCACCACTGTAAGAGAATTAGATCAGAGTTTGCTGCACCACTGTAAGAGAATTAGATCAGAGTTTGCTGCAACACTGTAAGAGAATTAGATCAGTTTGCTGCAACACTGTAAGAGAATTACGACTGGCATCCTTGGTTGCCCTGTAATACATCACAAAATACACATCAAATGCTGCCTGAAATGCTGTAAAATGCTGCCTGAAATGCTGTAAAATGCTGTTTGTTTGTTTGATGAGGGCTTAACGGCACCACGACAACAAAGGTCAAATTGTGCCTGAGAGGTCAGATTTTTCTAGAGGTAGGAAGGAAAGGAAACAGGGGGAGAATGGGAGAAATTCAAAAACAAAAGGTCAGAAAGCTGTGATTGAGAGGGGAGGTGCATGGTTGAAACAAAAACAAAGTAGAGAGGGGGTGGAAGAGGAGATTTTGATATGGCATGATGAAAAGAGGAGATAATTTTATCCGGAGAATTTTTCTGGAAGAACTCAGCAATTGAGTTGTGGGGAGCGAAGGAAGCTCTGGGAAGGTTGTACAGGGGGCTAGCAAGGAGAATGTGATGGATTGTGAGGGTGCAATGGCAATTGTTGCAGAGGGGTTGGGGGTGCCAATAAGGAGGCGGGAGTGAGTGAGGTAGGCGTGACCAATTCTAAGACAGGTAATATGAATGTTGTCGATACAAGAGAGGTTGTTGATGGTGGATTTGATCGGAATTGTGGGCTGAATGACATGGAGTTTGTTATCAATTCGGGAGTTCCATGAGGTTTTCCAGCGGTCACGAACAAGGGAAGTGATAAGCGGTTTGATGTCAGAGAGGGTTTTGTAAAAAAAGGCAGGGAGGAGGTTGAGAGCAAGCTTAGCGGCTGCATCAGCCCTGTCATTGCCTGGGATGCCAAGATGGCTGGGTATCCAGAAGAAAAGAATACTTTTCCTGCAGAGGGTGGGAGAAAGGAGTTCCCGGAGGAGGAGGAGGCATGTGAGGTTATCCCATTTAAGATTGGGTAAAGAAGTAAAAACAGCCTTTGAGTCGGAGAAAATGGCAAAGTGGCTGAGCGGAGAGTACTCAATAAAGTTGAGGGCGAGGAGAATGGCCTTAGCCTTGCCTGAAAAGATGGATGAGTAGTCGGGAAGTCTGCTACTGAGGGTGATGTCTTAGATGACGGCAGCAGCAGCTATCTTGTTGCCTTTCTTGGAGCCATCAGTATAGATGGAGGTGTAATTTGAGAGTTGGTCTTTGATTTGGTTGTGGAGATTGATGAAGAGGTTAGGGTGGGTTTGAGTTTTGTGATTAGTGGAGAGGCCCAGGTGGACAGAAGGAAGGGGGGTGGCCCAAGGAGGAAAAGTGAGGCAAGAGAAGGTGCCGAGAGTGGCGGTGTTGATGCCGAGATGAAAGAGGTTTGATTTAATGCGTAAGCTGAGGGGAGGGAATAGGGTTTTGGGCCTATCAAAGAGGGAGGAGAAATTGGGGTACTAAATGAGGTTGTAAACAGGGTTCTGGGTGTTGGTGAGGACTCTAAAAGCATAGGAGAGGCTAAGCTTTTTACATCTAAGTAGAAAGGGGGGTTCGTTGGCTTCAACATGAAGGCTGGTGATTGGGGAGGTCCTGTAGGCACTTAGACAAAGCCTGAGGGCTTCATTTTGGATGGTGTTGATAAGGTTGAGGTATGAGTTGTGGGCGACACAGTAGACAATATTGCCATAGTCAAGCTTGGCACGAATGGTGAGCCTGAAAATTTTGAGGAGAGCATAGCAGTTCGCACCCCAAGTGGTGTTTAAGAGGAGTCGGAGGATGTTGAGGAAGCTGTTGCATTTTAGTTTCAGGTTGGTAATGTGTTGCTTCTAGGTAAACTTGGGGTCTGGAATTAGACCCAGGAACTTTGTGTGTTCAACTTTAGGGATGCGATTGCCATTGAGCACAAAGTTTGGGTTGGGGTGGAAGTTGTTGAAATGACAAAAGTGCATGCAGACTGTCTTGTCTTTGGAGAATTTAAAACCGTTTTTGTTGCTCCAGTCTTGCAGCTGGTTGAGGCTGATTTGGAGCCTACTTTCAACAATAGGAAAGCTAGGGAGTAGAAGATGGTGAAGTCATCCACGTATAAGGTACATTTGATGTTGGGGCCAAGGTTATCCACGATGTCATTAATGCTCAGGTTGAAGAGAGTGGGAGAGAGGATACTGCCTTGGGGGGCGCCCTCTTCTTGGGGGTACGGGTTGGAGAGGGTGTGGCCGTAAAATGTTTCCTGAAATGTTGTAAAATGCTGTCTGAAATGCTGTCTGAAATGCTGTCAAATGCTCAATGTTTATTTATGCCCATACACCTTTTACATTCACAAACATAATACCTCTTGAACTATAAAACCATTGGAGTTGAATAATTTACGTATAAGATTGTTTGTTTTAGGGTGTGGATAGGGGAGGGGCTGTCCTTACCATAATTCTTAGTAAAGAGATGCCACAGAAAGAAAGAAAAAAACACAAGTACATTGGAGCATGGAGGTATGATCTTATTTTGCAGACTGGCAAACTGAATAATTGGTCACAAATAAGGTCATTGGTTCAGATGCTTTTAAAAAAGGCCTGCATGCAGAAATAAAATATCAGCAAATAAATGTACCACCATGACCTGATCTGAGGACCATGTTTATACAGTTTGCCAAATACACAGATTATATTTACACCAAGTCAGAATTGACTATTAGCTGTCAATTTGAGTTTCAATGTGAATCAAGCAATGCAAAAAAGTGGCGCTTGACCACTTTTCAAAACAAATGACCTCCTGATATGTCACATCATGTGGGTATTGTCTGAAAATAGTTCCACGGTCACACTTGGTCAAATTTACTCTCACATATCATGATGACATAAAGGGCAAATAATTAAAAATAAAGAAAACCGTGAAAACACAAAATCAAAACTCGTAGAAAAGATAGAAAATCACAACTTGTGTTAAAAAAAATGAAGCCTTCAGGTTTAGCTGTTCACAAGCTGTTGCACAATATCAAGAATGTATATTATTTTACATTTTATTTCATGTATTCCACATATTTACAAAGAAACTGACAATTTACATCACAGTTACATACTAACAAAGAAATCAAAATAATTCTTTTACTCATATTTCTTTCCCTCTTAAGTTTATCAATGTAAATTTTATCAATGTAAGTGCTTCTGAGCAAGCTTAGTTTAATAAGTAATGAGATAGATTACACTGATAGAAGTTAATGAGCTTAATTGATAGCTCAGTTTATAGTTCTAGAACGCTATACAACAAAATTTTGAAAATAGCCAAAATCCCAATAAAAGTGGTGGAATAGTGGCCCTTTCACATTTTTGGGTCCTTTTGCACAATTGTTATGCAAATTTGGGTTCATGCTCATTGCTAATCCTTTTGTTTCAATTCTTTGTCATAATAACTGAACTTATTAATAAAAGAGAGCTGATTCTGACTTATTTTATATTTTACTATATTTAAAATTTTGTGGCTTGCAAACTCTGAATATGCTGACAGATGATGTAAACAAACTCTAGGTAAAGATTTTGATCTACCAACTGAACAAATTTGGAAAAATATTGAAAAATAATCATGAATATGTTCAGTTAAGTACAAAATCAGTTTGAGTTAAATTTTATTATATTTCATTAAAATGATAAAGTTAAGCTTTCTACATCAATCATTAAAAAAAAAAAAGAGTAAAACATTTTCATTTCCTGAATTGAAGAGGATTTCAAAGTAGTTTTTTCATAGCTCTGTTTGACATTCTGTACAGCTCTGTTTGACATTCTGTGCAGCTCTGTTTGACATTCTGTGCTCCACAAAAAGAGATAAATAGCTGTCCACTGAACAAATCTCTTACAAAATACTTTAAAGGCACAGTCTTATTAAATTTCTACATACAATGAAGTACAGAAATGAACTTCTACAATTCATCAGATAAATTCTAATGATGACAGATGACACACAACGCTCATGAAAACATTTAGGTGACAGCAACTTCTAAAAGGAAGAAACACTTCCGTACACATTCTTAGGACACAAAGGAGCTGTTTCATTTTGTTTTTATCAGTCTCATTCATCTGCTGATCAAAGCAGTTGCTAGATAATCTATCAAAATTCTCAAATCCTCTTGTGTGATATTACTATGTTCAAATATCAAAGTGTCAGAAAAAATGCTGATTTATGTCCATGATATTTGAAATCTTGTTCGAGATGAAGAGTCCATCAACTTCAGATCAAGAGTTTCCTTTACAACCTCAGAGCAGCCCAGACATTTCATTCATAAACTGCATGTATGCATCCTCTTTAGCTGCACCTGCTGGAGCGTGGGGTGTAACCTTCGGAGCCTTATCAACGTTTATTTTTACTTGCTCTTCAGAAGGTTTAGCACCCTTCGTTTTACCCTTAAGATTCCTCTTCACCCTCAGAGATGTGGGCATAAATCGTGTTACATCCGCCTGTAAGTTCCTAATCTGTGGTTTCGCTTCAATTGTGGCTGACAACCTCTGTTCTTCTGCTTCCTCTGCCTTAGTCGGGAGTCGATGAATGCTAGGGGGTGCACTGAACACATTTGGATTGCTAGCCATTCCTGGTGGAGGGGGTTGAGGTACTTGAGCTCTTGCCGGGAGATTTCCCCTTGCAGGGGGCAAAGGGATCATGTGAGGAGGAGGTGGCAACCTTCCAAGTGGCCCGCCTCTTATGAGAGGTGGGGCTCCAGGAGGGGGTCCCGGAGGTGCTGTGGGTGGCCTACCTGGAGGAGGGCCAGGGGGTACCATTCTTGGGGGTGGGGGAGGAGCACGCAATGGAGGTGGTCTAAAGTTTGGAGGTGGCGGAATTGCTCCTGGAAAGCCAGGGGGTCTGGTCAAGCCTGGGGGAAGACCAGCAGGGGGCCCAGGAATCATTGGCCCGCTATCCACCTCCCCTCTATCTTCATCCATCATACCTCTCTCTTCATCATCACTGTTATCTGAATCCTCATCCTGAGCCCCTTTCTTGTATATCATAGGAGTGAGTTGTCCAGCCATTTTCAACATCCTGGCCTGGAGGGCAGACATGCCTGGAGGAAGTTTGTCCTCTGTGAAGTCATCATCCTCATCCGCAAATCGTACGATTCGCTGTTTTACTGAAATAAGAAGAAAAAGGCACTCCGAAACATGACAGGTAAAACAAAAATGTATATTTATAACAGGGGTGCATTTTCATCTAAATCAGTAAACGATAAACGATCTATTTTCTTAATTGTTTATCGTGTACACAATCACACACTCAAAAAAATACGATAACAAATTTAGGAAATTATCGTGGAACTGGTCCTATCCCTATAATAAGCACAATGTAACCATTGTGATCACCAGCCAAAACATAAGTAAAGAATTTCACAAAACTTGAGTAGGGGCCAATATTAAGTCTTCAAATTATCTGCAAGGCTGAAAAAAGTTGTCAAAATTAATGATCTACGGTTTAAACACGCTTTAAACAGACGCAGAAATAAAATATCTGTTAATAAATTGCTGTATCTTGCAAGCATTTTGAGATGTTTACAACACTTATGACTGTGCCGTACAAGTTTCAAAAGACACAGTAGCGTACTGTATACAATTTCAACCCAGTGTCATTCCCAACTGTACTGTATTTGATCAACCCTCTTGAAAACATGGCTCTGCTCTTTGCCCACCACGCTAAAATCTTGGCAACTACGAAACATATTTGTTCGTTTATTTCACAATCTTGTTTTTTTTTTTTGCGCAATTGATTTGACTCATCAGGTAGTCTTTGCATTGATTTGACTCATCAGGTAGTCTTTGCATTTATTTGTGGTAAAAATAACAAACAATGCTTTTGTATCCTTGTATTTCTGGGATTGTTTTACAGCTTGTAAAACAGGTGCTACGCCTAACATTAGCATAGCATTGTTAATCAGGCCTAAGCCTTTACATCAAGCAAGTAGCTTAAAATTTGATGAATCAAAGTGAAAGATTAGTGGGAATTTAACACCTGCATTAAAAAGGATTTAATCTTTTTTGTTGATGGTTCATTAAGTTTGAATTGTAAGATCATTGATTGTTGTGTGTGTGAATGTTATTTATTTCGAATGCAAACTCAAAAGTATTGTTGGGAAACTAATAAGGGAACATTTTGGGTAATATTTCCGTGTAAACTATGCATTAAATTTGTAAACGGTAAACAATGCTTTCGATCGTATACACGTTAATCAGTAAACGGTTGCATCCCTTATTTATATATTGGTCTTTCAATTGATGGACCCAATTTTCAAACATGCAATTATATGCAAATTCATGTCATTAATTTGCCTATCTGGTGTTAAAAACTGCTATATTTAAGACAGTTTGCTTTTTTTGGACTATTGAAAATGTTGTTTTTGATAGAACACTTGAATTGTTGAGAATATTTCTAAAAGTACAAAGTACAAATTTGTAATTTTTATCATTTTTCGCCTTTGTTGACGTCAGCATTTTGCAAACTATGCACAAAGCACACACTGTACGTTCACGAAGTCCTACATAGCACACACTGTACGTTCACGTAGGCCTATATAGCACACACTGTACTTTCACGTAGGCCTATATAGCACACACTGTACTTTCACGTAGGCCTATATAGCACACACTGTACTTTCACGTAGGCCTATATAGCACACACTGTACTTTCACGTAGGCCTATATAGCACACACTAAAACAAGGCATCCCCCAAACACCAACATGGTACACAGAAGACTGAAGTCGGATGCTGTTGAGATCTGTTCTGTCACTGCTTGTTGTGCTGTTGGGGTCTGTTCTGTCACTGCTTGTTGTGCTGTTGAGGTCTGTTCTGTCACTGCTTGTTGTGCTGTTGAGGTCTGTTCTGTCACTGCTTGTTGTGCTGTTGAGGTCTGTTCTGCCACTGCTTGTTGTGCTGTTGAGGTCTGTTCTGTCACTGCTTGTTGTGCTGTTGAGGTCTGTTCAGCCACTGCTTGTTGTGCTGTTGAGGTCTGTTCTGCCACTGCTTGTTGTGCTGTTGAGGTCTTTTTTGTCACTGCTTGTTGTGCTGCTAAGGTCTGTTCTGTCACTGCTTGTTGTGCTGTTGAGGTCTGTTCTGTCACTGCTTGTTGTGCTGTTAAGGTCTGTTCTGTCACTGCTTGTTGTGCTGTTGAGGTCTGTGCTGCCACTCCTTGTTGTGCCGTTGAGGTCTGTTCTGTCACTGCTTGTTGTGCCGTTGAGGTCTGTTCTGTCACTGCTTGTTGTGCTGTTGAGGTCTGTTCTGTCACTGCTTGTTGTGCTGTTAAGGTCTGTTCTGTCACTGCTTGTTGTGCTGTTAAGGTCTGTTCTGTCACTGCTTGTTGTGCTGTTGAGGTCTGTTCTGTCACTGCTTGTTGTGCTGTTGAGATCTGTTCTGTCACTGCTTGTTGTGCTGTTGAGGTCTGTTCTGTCACTGCTTGTTGTGCTGTTGAGGTCTGTTCTGTCACTGCTTGTTGTGCTGTTGAGGTCTGTTCTGTCACTGCTTGTTGTGCTATTGAGGTCTGTTCTGTCACTGCTTGTTGTGCTGTTGAGGTCTGTTCTGTCACTGCTTGTTGTGCTATTGAGGTCTGTTCTGTCACTGCTTGTTGTGCTGTTGAGGTCTGTTCTGTCACTGCTTGTTGTGCTGTTGAGGTCTGTTCTGTCACTGCTTGTTGTGCTGTTGAGGTCTGTTCTGTCACTGCTTGTTGTGCTATTGAGGTCTGTTCTGTCACTGCTTGTTGTGCTGTTGAGGTCTGTTCTGTCACTGCTTGTTGTGCTGTTGAGGTCTGTTCTGTCACTGCTTGTTGTGCTGTTGAGGTCTGTTCTGTCACTGCTTGTTCCTCTTCCCAGCTTGACTACTGGTGTTCATTACCTCCAAATGATACCTCAGAGTAAAACTTTGTTATTTAACCAGATTTGGCATGTAAATCATGCAGTGCTGCTGTGTACAATTTATCGCTATCCTGGTTGTTTATGCACAGATACTATAATAGAAAAAATGCAGATTTTGAGCGTGATGCTTGGCTAATGGCTTGGAGGGGCTATTTGTTTATTCCACTGTATCAATAGAAAGACTGACACATTTTCTAAATTGGGATACAAAAAAGTTTCCTACTTGGATACAGACCTGGAGAACCATAAATTTTCAACAAAAAAGTGCCAAAATGCACCAAGCAATCATCAAATTTTATACATTTTACACAAAATTTGATAAATAAGGCTAGGAATGTGCAAAATTCTATTAGATTTGGACTAAATAATTTGTTTGAAATAATGGTAATCAAAAATGAATGAAAAAATATTTTGCAAGCGTTTTAATGTTTTTGAAAAAAAAAACTTTTTTTTGTTCATTTTGTTACGAAAACATGAAAATTCTGCATATTTACCTTCAATTTATGCAAAAAAATTCAATAAAACCCCTATTAACCCCTCACAAATAACCCCATTAACCCAACACAAATAACCCCCATTAACCTCACACAAATAACTCCCATTAACCTCACACAAATAACCCCCATTAACCCTACACAAATAACCCCACACAAATAACCCCATTACCCCACACAAATAACCCCATTAACCCCACACAAATAACCCCACACAAATAACCCCATTGACCCCACACAAATGACCCCACACAAATAACCCCACACAAATAATTCCCATTACCCCACACAAATAACACAATATTTTGAAACATCTAATGTAGTACTTTCAAGTAATACTACATGCACCCCTCTAGGATTTTGGTATGGTCTCATTTTTTTCTTCTGAAATTGGTTCTAAATCGGTCGTGACACGTCCGATTGGAATTTAAAGGTGAGTGGGGGAGATGTTGAGGCAGTTTCTAACATCTCTGTTTTAACCTTCAATCATTCATGACTGACCACTTCAATAATTATCTTAACCAGTTAAGTGCGGAAATAAAATATTGTAATCTTTACCCCATTGCGTGATTAATTTTTGCAAAAATGCCTACTTTTTTTTGTGCCAAATTTCACTTTATACTGGAAAAATAATAAACTGTAAATATTTACTACAAAAAAATGTTATAATAATCTTTTTCTTGGTTTTCTTCAAAATAAAAGAAACTTTTCGTAACTTTTATTTGTATAGTTTTTGCTCAGCTTTCACTAAGTTTCCACTGAACTTATTCCACATTTGTAACAAAAGCCAAGCTTTGTGTAATGAATTTCAAAGCAAGGTGAAGCACAAAGTTGTTTCTCACAGATCCTGCACTCGTAACCTCCTTCCTCTTCCCTAAGAAGCACACACATGACATCTACGACAAGAAATAACAGCCATGTGACCCATACACAAGTAACAGAAACTTGTGAGTGATTGTAAACAAAGCGTAGCACAGCCAACTATCTTTCTGGATTCCACAGATCTTACGTCATTTTGTAACTTGATCAGTGCATGAAGTATAAAGACGTATATGTCCGTCCTACACATTAGCGTAAAGGTAATAGGCAACTAGCATGTTAGCTGTGCACAATGAACGGTTTTGGGGGGATTTCCCAGGTTTTATGTGATGTAGTTCGCTGCATAAATCATAAGACGGGTACGTCCTTCTTACGCAGTAGTGTACAGCTAAGGGATGAAGGACATATTCGTAGTACCCAGTTGAATGGTTAAAGAATTAGTTCAGGTGTTAAGCAAGTTAATTTTAAATACAAGAGGACATCAAAGGAAACAAAATGGTGCACATAGCATTCAAAATCTGATTTTATTTTATCTTCTCATAGATATATAAGTTTATTTATAGGTTTGTATCACTTATCTTATCTTCTCTTAGATATATAAGTTTATTTATAGGTTTATATCATTTATTTTATCTTCTCTTAGATATATAAGTTTATTTATAGGTTTGTATCATTTATCTTATCTTCTCTTAGATATATAAGTTTATTTATAGGTTTGTATCATTTATTCTATCTTCTCTTAGATATATAAGTTTATTTATACATTTGGATCACTTATCTTATCTTCTCTTAGATATATAAGTTTATTTATAAGTTTGTATCATTTATTTTATCTTCTCTTAGATATATAAGTTTATTTATAGGTTTGTATCACTTATCTTATCTTCTGTTAGATATGTAAATTTATTTATAGGTTTGTATCATTTATTTTATCTTCTCTTAGATATATAAGTTTATTTATAGGTTTGTATCATTTATCTTATCTCCTCTTAGATATATAAGTTTATTCACAGGTTTGTATCATTTATTTGATCTTCTCTTAGATAAATAAGTGTATTTATAGGTTTGTATCATCTATTTTATCTTCTGTTAGATATATAAGTTGATGTATAGGTTTGTATCACTAATCTTATCTTCTCTTAGATGTATGTTTCTTTATAGATTTGTATCACTAATCTTATCTTCTCTTAGATATATAAGTTTATTTAAAGGTTTGTATCATTTTTCTATCTTCTCTTAAATATATAACTTTAATTATAGATTTGTATCATTTTCTTATCTCCTCTTAGATATATAAGTATATTTATAGGTTTGTATCATTTATTTGATCTTCTCTTAGATATATAAGTTTATTCAGAGGTTTGTATCTCTTATCTTATCTTCTCTTAGATATATAAGTTTATTTATAGGTTTGTATCATTTATTTTATCTTCTCTTAGATATATAAGTTTATTTATAAGTTTGTATCATTTATTTCATCTTCTCTTAGATATATAATTTTATTTGTAGGTTTGTATCATTTATTTTATATTCTCTTAGATATATAAATTTATTTGTAAGTTTGTATCATTTAGTTTATCTTCTCTTAAATATATGTTTATTTATAGGTTTGTATCACTTATCTTATCTTCTCTTAAATATATAATTTTATTTATAGGTTTGTATCATTTATTTTATCTTCTCTTAGATATATAAGTTTATTTATAGGTTTGTATCACTTATCTTATCTTCTTTTAGATATATAAGTTTATTTATAGGTTTGTATCATTTATCTTATCTTCTCTTAGATATAAGTTTATTTATAGGTTTGTATCAATTATTTTATCTACTATAAGACATATAAGTTTATTTATGGGTTTCTATCATTTAGTTTATCTTCTCTTAGATATAAAAGTTTATTTATAGGTTTGTATTCCTTATTTTATCTTCTTTTAGATATATAAGTCTATTTATAGGCTTGTATCATTTATTTTATCTTCTCTTAGATATATAAGTTTATTTATAGGTTTGTATCACTTATCTTATCTTCTCTTGGATATATAAGTTTATTTATAGGTTTGTATCATTTATCTTATCTCCTCTTAGATATTTAAGTTTACTTATAGGTTTGTATCATTTATTTGATCTTCTCTTAGATAAATAAGTGTATTTATAGGTTTGTATCATTTATCTTATCTTATCTTAGATATATAAGTGTATTTATAGGTTTGTATCACTTATCTTATCTTCTCCCAAATATATAAGTCTATTTATAGGTTTGTATCATTTGTGAAGACACAACTGAAATCAAACTAGTTGTTGACATTACATCCTCAGACCACTGATTCAATCCTTTAACACTGAAAGAAAAACAAAATTGATCTCTGTACCTTTTTCCTCCTCATCTTCATCATCACCGCTTGAGCTGGAATCCTTGGCATCCTCCTCATCTTCCTGGTCCTCATCACTGTCCTCACTATCCTCATCTGTCTCCACCCCTTCATCTTCATCATCATTATCCTCCCCTCTTTTAGCCCTTTGCTTGTCATCCATCTCCTCCTCACTCCCTATATCTCTCTCTTCATCTGTAGGCAAGAATTAAAGGTTTGTGTTGCAAATCATGCCTTACAGAATACCTTATTTCTTTGTGGAGGTTACCTTTCTACTGGGTGCTTTGCCCTATATGCATGATGCCTGACTTTCCTTGTGCTATATACCTTAACCCTTCATGCAGGGTGTTTTAACTCTATATGCATGATGCCTTTACCTTTTATGCATGATGCCTTTACCTTGTATGCATGATGCCTTAACTTTTATGCATGATGCCCAACTTTAATGCATGATGCCTTAACCTGTATACAACAAACCACTGCCAAACTTTCAAGATTCCAGGCCAAACGGTTCGTATGCAATCGTGTTAACAGGAAAGATGTATATCCTTAAGTTGTTTACTTTTTAAAGGAATACTAAAACTAATAAGAACACTAAATGCAATTTTGAAATGTTGATATAAATAATCTTAAGACAACAAACCCAGAAATTTCATCAGATTTTTTTCAACTTGCTGTACAATGGAAAGTTCTTGATATTTGCAAAACTCAATAGAAGTTCTATATACAAAACATACAAAATGAGCATAATCTGTAATCTAATATTCATAAGTAAATAAAGAAATCGCTAAGTACAAAAGTGAAAGGTCTGTGATGCTAATTCATGAAAATTTTGAAATAACAGAGGTGCCATTTTTGATACTCGTGTCATTAAACAATGACTTGAGTGTTCATTACAAATGATTTTAAATATTTGCATTGTTATGACCCGTGCATTAAATCCTGTTAATGCACGACCATGATTATTGGGTTGTTAGTCGCATTGTCAACAATCTAACACAAACGTTGTATACAATGTTTGTGCATCGTGTTTATAAAAGTATTTAATGCTCAGTTCAAAGACTTTGCAATCGCAGATGACCCTCCCTAAAGTCAGGCCGTTCCACTCGTGCCAAAATCCTTTGCCCGTGCATTAAATATGCATATAAACACTCTGCCTCAACACTAATCTGTAATTACTTATGATTTGATTACTAATATCAGAAATTATCATCCAATGAAAGAAAAGTACATAAGATGTAAGAAAGAAAGGTACATAAGATGTAAGAAAGAAAAGTACATAAGAAGTAAGAAAGAAAAGTACATAAGACGTAAGAAAGAAAAGTACATAAGAAGTAAGAAAAGTACATAAGAAGTAAGAAAGAAAAGTACAAAAGACGTAAGAAAGAAAAGTACATAAGGCGTAAGAAAGAAAAGTACATAAGACGTAAGAAAGAAAAGTACATAAGATGTAAGAAAGAAAAGTACATAAGATGTAAGAAAGAAAAGTACATAAGAAGTAAGAAAGAAAAGTACATAAGACGTAAGAAAGAAAAGTACATAAGAAGTAAGAAAAGTACATAAGAAGTAAGAAAGAAAAGTACAAAAGACGTAAGAAAGAAAAGTACATAAGACGTAAGAAAGAAAAGTACATAAGACGTAAGAAAGAAAAGTACATAAGAAGTAAAAAGAAAAGTACATAAGACGTAAGAAAGAAAAGTACATAAGACGTAAGAAAGAAAAGTACTTAAGATGAAGAAAGAAAAGTACATAAGAAGTAAGAAAAGTACATAAGATGTAAGAAAGAAAAGTACATAAGATGTAAGAAAGAAAAGTACGTAAGGCGTAAGAAAGAAAAGTACATAAGACGTAAGAAAGAAAAGTACATAAGACGTAAGAAAGAAAAGTACTTAAGACGTAAGAAGGAAAAGTACATAAGACGTAAGAAAGAAAAGTACATAAGACGTAAGAAAGAAAAGTACATAAGACGTAAGAAAAAAGTACTTAAGACGTAAGAAGGAAAAGTACTTAAGATGAAAAAGAAAAGTACATAAGACGTAAGAAAGAAAAGTACATAAGAAGTAAGAAAGAAAAGTGCATAAGACGTAAGAAAGAAAAGTGCATAAGACGTAAGAAAGAAAAGTACTTAAGATGAAGAAAGAAAAGTACATAAGAAGTAAGAAAAGTACATAAGAAGTAAGAAAGAAAAGTACAAAAGACGTAAGAAAGAAAAGTACATAAGACGTAAGAAAGAAAAGTACATAAGACGTAAGAAAGAAAAGTACATAAGAAGTAAGAAAGAAAAGTACATAAGACGTAAGAAAGAAAAGTACATAAGACGTAAGAAAGAAAAGTACTTAAGATGAAGAAAGAAAAGTACATAAGACGTAAGAAAGAAAAGTACATAAGAAGTAAGAAAAGTACATAAGAAGTAAGAAAGAAAAGTACAAAGACGTAAGAAAGAAAAGTACATAAGACGTAAGAAAGAAAAGTACATAAGACGTAAGAAAGAAAAGTACATAAGAAGTAAGAAAGAAAAGTACATAAGACGTAAGAAAGAAAAGTACATAAGACGTAAGAAAGAAAAGTACTTAAGATGAAGAAAGAAAAGTACATAAGAAGTAAGAAAAGTACATAAGACGTAAGAAAGAAAAGTACATAAGACGTAAGAAAGAAAAGTACATAAGACGTAAGAAAGAAAAGTACGTAAGACGTAAGAAAGAAAAGTACATAAGACGTAAGAAAGAAAAGTACTTAAGACGTAAGAAGGAAAAGTACATAAGACGTAAGAAAGAAAAGTACATAAGACGTAAGAAAGAAAAGTACATAAGACGTAAGAAAAAAAGTACTTAAGACGTAAGAAGGAAAAGTACTTAAGATGAAAAAAGAAAAGTACATAAGACGTAAGAAAGAAAAGTACATAAGACGTAAGAAAGAAAAGTACATAAGACGTAAGAAAGAAAAGTACATAAGACGTAAGTAAGAAAAGTACATAAGATGTAAGAAAGAAAAGTACATAAGATGTAAGAAAGAAAAGTACGTAAGACGTAAGAAAGAAAAGTACATAAGACGTAAGAAAGAAAAGTACTTAAGACGTAAGAAGGAAAAGTACATAAGACGTAAGAAAGAAAAGTACATAAGACGTAAGAAAGAAAAGTACATAAGACGTAAGAAAAAAAGTACTTAAGACGTAAGAAGGAAAAGTACTTAAGATGAAAAAGAAAAGTACATAAGACGTAAGAAAGAAAAGTACATAAGACGTAAGAAAGAAAAGTACATAAGACGTAAGAAAGAAAAGTACTTAAGATGAAGAAAGAAAAGTACATAAGACGTAAGAAAGAAAAGTACATAAGAAGTAAGAAAAGTACATAAGAAGTAAGAAAGAAAAGTACAAAAGACGTAAGAAAGAAAAGTACATAAGACGTAAGAAAGAAAAGTACATAAGACGTAAGAAAGAAAAGTACATAAGAAATAAGAAAGAAAAGTACATAAGACGTAAGAAAGAAAAGTACATAAGACGTAAGAAAGAAAAGTACTTAAGATGAAGAAAGAAAAGTACATAAGAAGTAAGAAAAGTACATAAGACGTAAGAAAGAAAAGTACATAAGACGTAAGAAAGAAAAGTACATAAGACGTAAGAAAGAAAAGTACATAAGACGTAAGAAAGAAAAGTACATAAGACGTAAGAAAGAAAAGTACATAAGACGTAAGAAAGAAAAGTACATAAGACGTAAGAAAGAAAAGTACATAAGACGTAAGAAAGAAAAGTACTTAAGATGAAGAAAGAAAAGTACATAAGACGTAAGAAAGAAAAGTACATAAGAAGTAAGAAAAGTACATAAGACGTAAGAAAGAAAAGTACATAAGACGTAAGAAAGAAAAGTACGTAAGACGTAAGAAGTAAGAAAAGTACATAAGACGTAAGAAAGAAAAGTACTTAAGACGTAAGAAGGAAAAGTACATAAGACGTAAGAAAGAAAAGTACATAAGACGTAAGAAAGAAAAGTACATAAGACGTAAGAAAAAAAAGTACTTAAGACGTAAGAAGGAAAAGTACATAAGACGTAAGAAAGAAAAGTACATAAGACGTAAGAAAGAAAAGTACATAAGACGTAAGAAAGAAAAGTACATAAGATGTAAGAAAGAAAAGTACATAAGACGTAAGAAAGAAAAGTACATAAGATGTAAGAAAGGAAAGTACATAAGACGTAAGAAAGAAAAGTACATAAGATGTAAGAAAGAAAAGTACAAAAGACGTAAGAAAGAAAAGTACATAAGACGTAAGAAAGAAAAGTACATAAGACGTAAGAAAGAAAAAAAGTACATAAGACGTAAGAAAGAAAAGTACATAAGACGTAAGAAAGAAAAGTACATAAGACGTAAGAAAGAAAAGTACATAAGACGTAAGAAAGAAAAGTACATAAGACGTAAGAAAGAAAAGTACATAAGACGTAAGAAAGAAAAGTACATAAGACGTAAGAAAGAAAAGTACATAAGACGTAAGAAAGAAAAGTACATAAGGTGTAAGAAAGAAAAGTACATAAGACGTAAGAATATTCTAGAGATTCCAAGAAAATATGCCCTAACATCACGGTCGCATGCTCCTTCTGATTGGTGGAAATATGTAGACAAGCCAATCAATAACCGCCCGGAAAGTGACGTTACTAGCAGAATTACCGGCAAGGGGGTTAAGCAATTTATTGAGACAAGATACCCTCTTTACTCTTACCTTCTTTATCCGAGTCTTTATTCCTTTCCTCATCTGAGTCTTCAATCTCATCAAATTTACGTCTCTTTTTCTCCTTCTCAGACCTCTTCCTCCTTTTCTTCCTCCCTGTGGATGATTCTCTCCCCAGCAGAGGCACCCCTGGGGGTGGACCAGGGGGTCTCCTTCCATCAGGGAGTGAGAAAGGCCAACCCAAGATTGGGAAGATAGGTTGGGGGCGCTCTGGCACAGTTTGCGGCATCATGATCTGCGGCGGGATGGGAGGTGGAGGCAGCATGGAAGGCAGCGGAATGCTGGAAGATATATTAAGAACATTTGTATGAAATATTTTGTCTTGAGTCTGGAGACGTCAACTGATGTGGTTCCTTCGTTGATTGAACCGACTTGTTGGAACATCAACAGGGAAGTTTTCTGTCAAAACTCTCAAAAATGATTCTGTAATTTTCTTAAACTTTTGTTTTGTTGATGGGTGGAAATAAAATGAATTGATAATGTATATAAAAAGAAATATTGCTACAATTTTCCTGAACTTACTCATATATCACAGGCTTTTTCATGATGGAGATGGGTTGAGGTGCGCCAGGCAGAGGGATGTCTTGAGGCAGAGGAATAAATGCTGGAGCTTTGAGTGAAAAAGAAAAAAAAGACCTTGTTAAATCTTAATCGGCAATTTCCCACAAAACTATTCATTTAAAAGGCCAGATATCGTGTTATCGTGGAGATAAGAATACACTAATATCTAATGCTTCTGATTGATCAAAATATTTCCAAAATCACCCACATTGAGCCAAGATATTTATTGGTGACTGGTCAAGCAATTATTTTGAAAAATAGATTCCCTCTTTAAATGATGTCAATTATTTTTGACGGACCAATCAAATGTCACATGGCTGAAATTCATGTCCTCTGATTAAATGATGTCACATGGCTGAAATTTACATGTCCATGATGGACCAATCAACTGATGTCACATGGCTGAAATTTACATGTCCATGATGGACCAATCAACTGATGTCACATGGCTGAAATTTACATGTCCATGACGGACCAATCAATATACTATGGGGAATCTTATCCAACAAACAAATATTGGACCAAGCTTATGAAGCAGTGCTTTCAAATGCTCATCATACGTGCATTATACATGAATGTAATACAAGCGTACATTGTTTCAGTCACTGCAGCTGATTAGTTGAATGGTCAAAGTACTGAAGTAGCCACGTTTGACTAAAATCGGTTTTTAAAAGGTCTATGAAGAATGTGGTATCAATCCAAACTGTAACAGTCACCATCTTTGTGAACATGGTGTTTGTCACTTCACTTGTTGAATATTTGATACACACACCTCGCACACATAAGGGACTGACTATCAGCCAATCAGAATTACCTATGAAAAGGGTACTTGTAGCCAGGGTCGGGGTCAATTGTAATTGTAATTAATTACAAATTTGCTGTAATTGTAATCAAAATTGACAATTCTGGGCAGCTGTGATTGTAATTGAACTAAAAAATTGATGTAATCAAAATATTTGCAGGCAATCACAAGTTAATTATTAACATTTTTCTTTATAATTTTGTTGTGAACTCTATTAGTCATAAGACTACTTAAAATCTAGTCATTAAATACTGTTTCCTGTTAATGAAAACTTAAATACAATGGGTATTGTTCAACTTTCTAGGTGCCTTTGTTTTTTATATATAAATTTATTTACAATTAGCAAGTGTTGAAAAGGTTACTTTTGCCCTCATTACCAACTGGTAGCCTATTGATCTAATGAGTAAGACAACTATCAATTTTGTGTATGCTTCATAATTCCTTTCGAGAAAAAAAAAAAAAAAAGAGATTTAAGAAGATGCAGATTAAATCAATATAACAGGAAAACATCATTTCAGTTTATTTCATGCATACATGCAACACTAGAAAATGATTCAATAACTGGTGCTTGAAGTTTGCTTAATATTGTAAAGTTGCTGAACTGAAAAAATTAATGTATCAGACAAGAATTGGAGATAATGACAATACTCTTAATAAAGTTACAAGTATATGAGAATTTATCTTCCTGAAAATGTCAAATGTCATTTGAAATCTTCACATCAAAGGACATTCCTACTTAAAGCAATGGAGCTTACATCATGTCTTAGATACGAATACTTACATGAAAGTCATCAAGTCCTAAAAGTAAGTTTGATGGGTTTTTTAACAGTTTACACCATTTGAATAAAGTTTTGATCAAATGTACACTATTTTGTTTGTCTTTTTCTTGTGTCTATTCATTTAGTATATGAACTTGTTTTCCAGATTGTCATAAAAGAACAAAATGGAATAAGTCATCCTCAGATTTTCTCATGAAACTTTCTTTCTTTAGGTACTAAGGTTGGGTTTGTTTTTATTTCCAAAAAAAGAACAGAACATAGGAGTGTGCAAAGGGAGCCTTTTATCTGCATGCATGACAAACATACATGTATATGTTTACACTTCTATATCATGCATAACAATTATACATGCATGATCATAAGATATGCTCCATTCATTGGAAATGACCAATATTAAACTGCCCAAGCCCTGCCCATCATTTAAAAATCATAAAAAAAAAAAAATAAGTTCCATAATTGTAAAGGTAATTTAAAAAAAATTGTAATTGTAAATTTCTGGGTAGTTGTAATTGTAATTGCTATTGAAAATGTTCATAGAAAATGATTGTAATTGTAATTGATTTTTGTTAGTGACCCCAACCCGGCAAGTTGTAACTGAGGTTTCTTCACGTATCATTCTTTCCAAAACAATAATGTTGAATGTTCCCCCCCAACCTACCCCCAACAGTTGCTCCCACCCCCAACAGTTGCTCACCCCCCCCAACACTTGCTTCAAATACAACATTTTGCCAATTACTTTCTGAACAAGCAAAACAAAGTCACTAGTAATACCAGGGATTAGCCTGGCTAACAAAAAAATCACTGAATCAGAAACATGGGCTTGAAAATACTGATTTTGATCATGGTTTTGCATAGGCTACAAGGCCAAATCTTACTTATGTGGTCTCACACTCTTTGTAGTACTGGCCTTTGATCATGGTTATGCATAGGCTACAAGGCCAAATCTTACTTATGTGGTCTCACACTCTTTGTAGTACTGGCCTTTGATCATGGTTTTGCATAGGCTACAAGGCCAAATCTTACATATGTTGTCACACACTCTTTGTAGTACTGGCCTTTGATCATGGTTATGCATAGGCTACAAGGCCAAATCTTACTTATGTGGTCACACACTCTTTGTAGAATTGGCCTTTGATCATGGTTATGCATAGGCTACAAGGCCAAATCTTACATATGTGGTCACACACTCTTTGTAGTACTGGCCTTTGATCATGGTTATGCATAGGCTACAAGGCCAAATCTTACATATGTGGTCACACACTCTTTGTAGTACTGGCCTTTGATCATGGTTATGCATAGGCTACAAGGCCAAATCTTACATATGTGGTCACACACTCTTTGTAGAATTGGCCTTTGATCATGGTTATGCATAGGCTACAAGGCCAAATCTTACATATGTGGTCTCACACTCTTTGTAGTACTGGCCTTTGATCATGGTTTTGCATAGGCTACAAGGCCAAATCTTACATATGTGGTCACACACTCTTTGTAGTACTGGCCTTTGATCATGGTTTTGCATAGGCTACAAGGCCAAACCTTACATATGTGGTCACACACTCTTTGTAGTACTGGCCTTTGATCATGGTTATGCATAGGCTACAAGGCCAAATCTTACATATGTGGTCACACACTCTTTGTAGTACTGGCCTTTGATCATGGTTTTGCATAGGCTACAAGGTCAAACCTTACATATGTGGTCACACACTCTTTGTAGTACTGGCCTTTGATCATGGTTATGCATAGGCTACAAGGCCAAATCTTACATATGTGGTCACACACTCTTTGTAGTACTGGCCTTTGATCATGGTTATGCATAGGCTACAAGGCCAAATCTTACATATGTGGTCACACACTCTTTGTAGTACTGGCCTTTGATCATGGTTTTGCATAGGCTACAAGGTCAAACCTTACATATGTGGTCACACACTCTTTGTAGTACTGGCCTTTGATCATGGTTATGCATAGGCTACAAGGCCAAATCTTACATATGTGGTCACACACTCTTTGTAGTACTGGCCTTTGATCATGGTTATGCATAGGCTACAAGGCCAAATCTTACATATGTGGTCACACACTCTTTGTAGTACTGGCCTTTGATCATGGTTTGCATAGGCTACAAGGTCAAACCTTACATATGTGGTCACACACTCTTTGTAGTACTGGCCTTTGATCATGGTTTTGCATAGGCTACAAGGCCAAATCTTACATATGTGGTCACACACTCTTTGTAGTACTGGCCTTTGATCATGGTTTTGCATAGGCTACAAGGCCAAATCTTACATATGTGGTCACACACTCTTTGTAGAATTGGCCTTTGATCATGGTTATGCATAGGCTACAAGGCCAAATCTTACTTATGTGGTCTCACACTCTTTGTAGTACTGGCCTTTGATCATGGTTTTGCATAGGCTACAAGGCCAAATCTTACATATGTGGTCACACACTCTTTGTAGTACTGGCCTTTGATCATGGTTTTGCATAGGCTACAAGGTCAAACCTTACATATGTGGTCACACACTCTTTGTAGTACTGGCCTTTGATCATGGTTATGCATAGGCTACAAGGCCAAATCTTACATATGTGGTCACACACTCTTTGTAGTACTGGCCTTTGATCATGGTTATGCATAGGCTACAAGGCCAAATCTTACATATGTGGTCACACACTCTTTGTAGTACTGGCCTTTGATCATGGTTTTGCATAGGCTACAAGGTCAAACCTTACATATGTGGTCACACACTCTTTGTAGTACTGGCCTTTGATCATGGTTATGCATAGGCTACAAGGCCAAATCTTACATATGTGGTCACACACTCTTTGTAGTACTGGCCTTTGATCATGGTTATGCATAGGCTAAGAGGCCAAATCTTACATATGTGGTCACACACTCTTTGTAGTACTGGCCTTTGATCATGGTTATGCATAGGCTACAAGGCCAAATCTTACATATGTGGTCTCACACTCTTTGTAGAATTGGCCTTTGATCATGGTTATGCATAGGCTACAAGGCCAAATCTTACATATGTGGTCACACACTCTTTGTAGTACTGGCCTTTGATCATGGTTTTGCATAGGCTACAAGGCCAAACCTTACATATGTGGTCACACACTCTTTGTAGTACTGGCCTTTGATCATGGTTATGCATAGGCTACAAGGCCAAATCTTACATATGTGGTCACACACTCTTTGTAGTACTGGCCTTTGATCATGGTTATGCATAGGCTACAAGGCCAAATCTTACTTATGTGGTCACACACTCTTTGTAGTACTGGCCTTTGATCATGGTTATGCATAGGCTACAAGGCCAAATCTTACATATGTGGTCACACACTCTTTGTAGTACTGGCCTTTGATCATGGTTATGCATAGGCTACAAGGCCAAATCTTACATATGTGGTCACACACTCTTTGTAGTACTGGCCTTTGATCATGGTTTTGCATAGGCTACAAGGCCAAATCTTACATATGTGGTCACACACTCTTTGTAGTACTGGCCTTTGATCATGGTTTTGCATAGGCTACAAGGCCAAATCTTACATATGTGGGTCACACACTCTTTGTAGAATTGGCCTTTGATCATGGTTATGCATAGGCTACAAGGCCAAATCTTACATATGTAATCTCACACTCTTTGTAGTACTGGCCTTTGATCATGGTTTTGCATAGGCTACAAGGCCAAATCTTACTTATGTGGTCACACACTCTTTGTAGAATTGGCCTTTGATCATGGTTATGCATAGGCTACAAGGCCAAATCTTACATATGTGGTCACACACTCTTTGTAGTACTGGCCTTTGATCATGGTTATGCATAGGCTACAAGGCCAAATCTTACATATGTGGTCTCACACTCTTTGTAGTACTGGCCTTTGATCATGGTTATGCATAGGCTACAAGGCCAAACCTTACATATGTGGTCACACACTCTTTGTAGTACTGGCCTTTGATCATGGTTATGCATAGGCTACAAAGCCAAACCTTACATATGTGGTCTCACACTCTTTGTAGTACTGGCCTTTGATCATGGTTATGCATAGGCTACAAGGCCAAATCTTACATATGTGGTCACACACTCTTTGTAGTACTGACCTTTGATCATGGTTATGCATAGGCTACAAGGCCAAATCTTACATATGTGGTCACACACTCTTTGTAGTACTGGCCTTTGATCATGGTTATGCATAGGCTACAAGGCCAAATCTTACATATGTGGTCACACACTTTTTGTAGTACTGGCCTTTGATCATGGTTATGCATAGGCTACAAGGCCAAATCTTACATATGTGGTCTCACACTCTTTGTAGTACTGGCCTTTGATCATGGTTATGCATAGGCTACAAGGCCAAATCTTACATATGTGGTCTCACACTCTTTGTAGTACTGGCCTTTGATCATGGTTTTGCATAGGCTACAAGGCCAAATCTTACATATGTGGTCACACACTCTTTGTAGTACTGGCCTTTGATCATGGTTATGCATAGGCTACAAGGCCAAACCTTACATATGTGGTCACACACTCTTTGTAGTACTGGCCTTTGATCATGGTTTTGCATAGGCTACAAGGCCAAATCTTACATATGTGGTCACACACTCTTGGTAGTACTGGCCTTTGATCATGGTTATGCATAGGCTACAAGGTCAAACCTTACATATTTGGTCACACACTCTTTGTAGAATTGGCCTTTGATCATGGTTATGCATAGGCTACAAGGCCAAATCTTACATATGTGGTCACACACTCTTTGTAGTACTGGCCTTTGATCATGGTTATGCATAGGCTACAAGGCCAAATCTTACATATGTGGTCACACACTCTTTGTAGTACTGACCTTTGATCATGGTTATGCATAGGCTACAAGGTCAAACCTTACATATTTGGTCACACACTCTTTGTAGAATTGGCCTTTGATCATGGTTATGCATAGGCTACAAGGCCAAATCTTACATATGTGGTCACACACTCTTTGTAGTACTGGCCTTTGATCATGGTTATGCATAGGCTACAAGGTCAAACCTTACATATGTGGTCACACACTCTTTGTAGTACTGGCCTTTGATCATGGTTATGCATAGGCTACAAGGCCAAATCTTACATATGTGGTCACACACTCTTTGTAGTACTGGCCTTTGATCATGGTTTTGCATAGGCTACAAGGCCAAATCTTACATATGTGGTCTCACACTCTTTGTAGAATTGGCCTTTGATCATGGTTATGCATAGGCTACAAGGCCAAATCTTACTTATGTGGTCTCACACTCTTTGTAGTACTGATCTTTGATAATGGTTATGCATAGGCTAAGAGGCCAAATCTTACTTATGTGGTCACACACTCTTTGTAGTACTGGCCTTTGATCATGGTTTTGCATAGGCTACAAGGCCAAATCTTACATATGTGGTCTCACACTCTTTGTAGTACTGGCCTTTGATCATGGTTATGCATAGGCTAAGAGGCCAAATCTTACATATGTGGTCACACACTCTTTGTAGTACTGGCCTTTGATCATGGTTTTGCATAGGCTACAAGGCCAAATCTTACATATGTGGTCACACACTCTTTGTAGTACTTGTTTCCCTTCTTAAAAACATGAATTTTAAAGAAGAAAACTATGGAAACGGCAAATATAAGAAATCACGGAAGAGAAAAACATCACTGAAATTCAGTAAATTAACGTCCCTGAGTTACGAAATAAGCCACACCCACCATAGCAACACCGTAACTAGGTGGGGGAAAACAATCCCAAATCCGCAATCATACATTACATTGACATTTAGATGTTTGCGAGGCCTGCCACAAGCTTTGGTCCATTTATGGCACTTCTCCAGATCTTTAAATTTTTAGCAAAAAGGATCAACAAAATTCAGTTTGCTAAGTGTTCTGGTAACAGCAATCAGATTTACAAAGCAAGCAGCGGGCCTGTAAGCGCAATATTTGTTCACCACTTTGTCGTCACTCAGTCTGTATGTGCAGAAATTTGTTTTGTACAGTAAATTGCATTGACTACATGAGAGCTCACCGGTAGCTAGTTGTACTGTACCAGTACCGCATAGGATGTTTGCCCCACTTCGTTACACAGATTTTGTTGCTAAGCAAATTCATGCAGTGATTGGTTGAAAAAGCTGTCAATCATCTAACTCAGACAGGTTGATTCACTTAAAAGGCTCATCCCTGCAATACTCTACCTCTGTTTGTTCAAAAGTGACAGGCTAAGCGCCTCACATTTCCAGATTGACAATAACGACAAGATTCACAAAAATCATTGGGAAGTAGCACACATGGGTAATTATTCTAAATGGTGACCTTGACTGGTCAAAGTTTTAATGTACAATTTCATTAATTCAATCATATTCTTCCCTGCCAACAAAACAATTGCAGGATCATGTCCCCCTGGGACTGTTGCCACTACCCTTACCATCATCTGCTGCAGGCAGAGGAATGTTCTCCACGCTGACTTGCCTTGCATCTCGAATTGCCTCTGAAACAACAAGAAACAAATTGTTTTAAAAAGAAATAAGGCAAAATACATCAAGTATAACTCATTATATGACAGATAAGAAACTTAACAAACATTTTCAAAAAGTATAAAATATTCTAATAAACTATCTGAAAATATAATCAAAACCTAAAGAAATTCATCTATATCATTTGCAAGGCTAGTGATGAAATTAATGCATCAACCAACTGAAAATCTTTCCCTACCATAATTCCGCAGGTTTACAATGCCATCTGCCAAGTGCTTAATATTTGCAGCAAATCTGGATATAATCTAGAAGGTTTCACATCTCATCTGGCAAGGACTGGCAGCAAAAACCCACATTTCTCTAACAACCTTTGTGGCTAATTTATTTAAAGCTAAAGCTACTTTTCAAAATAATGAATTTGCAGGAAAATTATAAAAAGATCATCTATTAAAGCTATATTGGGTACAATGTATGTTGGGAACTGAGTTTTAGAGTAAAATCAATTATTATATTTGTAAAGCTTCTCACAATTTTCACAGAATTTTGCTCTAATTTTATGCTGTTTTATTTTAGACTCTATGCTCTTCTTCATTCATGATTTTTTATGTTGTTGAATCAATAAATGCAATTACATGTAGATACTCCCTACATGGACAATTGATTAATTAATAATTGATTGTAGATTGGGCAATAATTGATTGTAAAATGGGTAATAATTGATTGTAGATCGGGCAATAATTGATTGTAGATTGGGCAATAACTGATTGTAGATTGGGCAATAATTGATTGTAAAATGGGTAATAATTGATTGTAGATTGGGCAATAACTGATTGTAAAATGGGCGATAATTGATTGTAGATTGGGCAATAATTGATTGCAGATTGGGAAATAATTGATTGTAAAATGGGTAATAATTGATTGTAGATTGGGCAATAATTGATTGTAGATTGGGCAATAACTGATTGTAGATTGGGCAATAATTGATTGTAGATTGGGCAATAATTGATTGTAAAATGGGCAATAATTGATTGTAGATTGGGCAATAATTGATTGTAGATTGGACAATAATTGATTGTAGATTGGGCAATAATTGATTGTAAAATGGGCAATAATTGATTGTAAAATGGGCAATAATTGATTGTAGATCGGGCAATAATTGATTGTAGATCGGGCAATAATTGATTGTAAAATGGGCAATAATTGATTGTAGATTGGGCAATAATTGATTGTAGATTGGGCAATAATTGATTGTAGATTGGGCAATAATTGATTGTAGATTGGGCAATAATTGATTGTAGATTGGGCAATAATTGATTGTAGATTGGGCAATTATTGATTGTAAAATGGGCAATAATTGATTGTATATTGGGCAATAATTGATTGGGCAATAAATGATTGCAGATTGGGCAATAAATGATTGTAAAATGGGCAATAATTGATTGTAGATTGGGCAATAATTGATTGTAGATTGGGCAATAATTGATTGTAGATTGGGCAATAATTGATTGCAAAATGGGCAATAATTGATTGTAGATTGGGCAATAATTGATTGTAGATTGGGCAATAATTGATTGTAAAATGGGCAATAATTGATTGTAGATTGGGCAATAATTGATTGTAAAATGGGCAATAATTGATTGTAGATTGGGCAATAATTGATTGTAGATTGGGCAATAATTGATTGTAAAATGGGCAATAATTGATTGTAGATTGGGCAATAATTGATTGTAGATTGGGCAATAATTGATTGTAGATTGGGCAATAATTGATTGTAGATTGGGAAATAATTGATTGTAGATTGGGCAATAATTGATTGTAAAATGGGCAATAATTGATTGTAGATTAGGCAATAATTGATTGCAGATTGGGCAATAATTGATTGTAAAATGGGCAATTGATTGTAGATTGGGCAATAATTGATTGTAGATTGGGCAATAATTGATTGTAGATTGGGCAATAATTGATTGTAAAATGGGCAATAATTGATTGTAGATTGGGCAATAATTGATTGTAGATTGGGCAATAATTGATTGTAGATTGGGCAATAATTGATTGTAGATTGGGCAATTATTGATTGTAAATTGGGCAATAATTGATTGTATATTGGGCAATAATTGATTGTAGATTGGGCAATAAATGATTGTAGATTGGGCAATAAATGATTGTAGATTGGGCAATAAATGATTGTAAAATGGGCAATAAATGATTGTAAAATGGGCAATAATTGATTGTAGATTGGGCAATAATTGATTGTAGATTGGGCAATAATTGATTATAGATCGGGCAATAATTGATTATAGATCGGGCAATAATTGATTGTAGATCGGGCAATAATTGATTGTAGATTGGGCAATAATTGATTGTAGATTGGGCAATAATTGATTGTAGATTGGGCAATAATTGATTGTAGATTGGGCAATAATTGATTGTAGATTGGACAATAATTGATTGTAGATCGTGCAATAATTGATTATAGATCGGGCAATAATTGATTATAGATCGGGCAATAATTGATTGTAGATCGGGCAATAATTGATTGTAGATTGGGCAATAATTGATTGTAGATTGGGCAATAATTGATTGTAGATTGGGCAATTATTGATTGTAAAATGGGCAATAATTGATTGTAGATTGGGCAATAATTGATTGTAGATTGGGCAATAATTGATTGTAAAATGGGCAATAATTGATTGTAGATTGGGCAATAATTGATTGTAGATTGGGCAATAATTGATTGTAAAATGGGCAATAATTGATTGTAGATTGGGCAATAATTGATTATTGTTCCCTGTATCTCCATTTGCATACTAGATCCCCAAAATGTCAATATTAAATCTTAGAAGTTTCATTTGTTTACTCAAGTTTACCTGGAACAGCTCTGTTTTTGTACCAAACTGCAAAAGGTTTTGGTGGAATTCATGATTTAAAATAAATCTCATTTTGCTTCTGAGTTTAAGTTGTTGATTGGCCATTTGCTTTGATAGCACTTCTACAGTCTAAGTTATATTTGATGAGGTTATGATTTTCAGCAACTCAGGGAGACACTTATAACTGAGGGAGATCTGAGAAACACTCCCACTGGCACCTTTTACCAAATTATATAACACATTTTAAAGTAGCAATTGATCATTCTAATAAAAAGGAGGATGGAAATAATTTCACATATTAAAATAAATTTCTTGAAGGTAAATTATGATAAAAATTCCACATTCCAGCCCAGTCAAGTCCCAAGTTCATATGCGCCAACTTGTCACTAGCAAAGAACTTGACTGATGGCGCTGTGGTCTATATGGAATGGTGCGGTATAAAAGCCTGTTGTACATTCCAAAAGTTTCTCACCAAATTTCTTAACCTTCTCCTGCCTCCTATTCTCATACTCTCGTTCTAATCGTCTGTACTCATCGTATCTCTCTGGTTCCTCTTTTTGCTGCAAAGTGAAAAACACAAAAACCTCACCAGTCAATATAAAATTGAAATAGAGGAGGTGCCAACAGAAATGACCCTTTTAACAATCTACACACACTATAGACCTTCTCAAATCAGAATCAGCATTTTCCAAAATTCAATTTAAATAATGTTACATGAAATTCAGATGTCCTTAATGGACCAATCGTATACTAGGGAATTTGATCAACCAATCAAATACTGGGGTATTCTTGGTCATCTTCACAATTCATGCACATTATGGGACCAAGCGTATGAGACCAAGTGTATGAAAAACTACTTTTAAACGCTTATCACCTGTGTGTTATACATGAAGGTAATACGAGTGCATTGTTACTCAAAAGTTTTGCTTTATCAACTGCAGCTGAATGGTTGGGTAGAAAAGGGAAAATTCCCCCAGCAGCTGATTGGTAAAAGTTTTGGAGCGCTCATGTTCAGCTAAACTCAATTTGAAAAGGTCTCTTGCAGAGACAGATCAAGGCAAGTCTAAGATATATCAGCGCGCTACTCTATTCCTCTTAACATCCACCACAAACCTTCATCCGCATAGTTCCATTTTATTCTAATAGATCAGAATACCATGTTTGTAAAGCTGTGCAAAATGCTGACCAGAGGCTTGACACTCTTATGTGACCCTATTAAAGCTAGACCAAGACAAGAAAACAGGTTTAACACAAGCAGAAGTGCAAGATGTATCTACTGGATATGACACGTCTACTGTGGCCTGCATGTCAAATAACTCACTTTCTTTTAAACTTATTTAAAAGTATAAATATCCCAGATAAATTGACAATTTCATAGTTGTGTTCAAGATTTATTTACATATGCAGATGCAAAATGTAAGTCTTTGCCATTTTTTTCAATGAAAGTGTATCATTTAACAACCCTTGCAAGACAGAAATTGAGTGCAGTGTGGTTCCCCTTCCCAGGCATGGTCCGAAAAGGATTAATTGTCTTAAGACCCATCAGGCCAATGCTTATCTCTGGTTTCCTTGGCATAAGGGGATGAGAGCACAGATTCCAGCCCATCACAGTTCCACTCCCCAGCAGTGCTGTTACTCATTTTACAGCTGAGTGGACTAGAGCAACCATTTTACAGCTGAGTGGACTAGAGCAACCATTTTACAGCTGAGTGGACTAGAGCAACCATTTTACAGCTGAGTGGACTAGAGCAACCATTTTACAGCTGAGTGGACTAGAGCAACCATTTTACAGCTGAGTGGACTAGAGCAACCATTTTACAGCTGAGTGGACTAGAGCAACCATTTTACAGCTGAGTGGACTAGAGCAACCATTTTACAGCTGAGTGGACTAGAGCAACCATTTTACAGCTGAGTGGACTAGAGCAACCATTTTACAGCTGAGTGGACTAGAGCAACCATTTTACAGCTGAGTGGACTAGAGCAACCATTTTACAGCTGAGTGGACTAGAGCAACCATTTTACAGCTGAGTGGACTAGAGCAACCATTTTACAGCTGAGTGGACTAGAGCAACCATTTTACAGCTGAGTGGACTAGAGCAACCATTTTACAGCTGAGTGGACTAGAGCAACCATTTTACAGCTGAGTGGACTAGAGCAACCATTTTACAGCTGAGTGGACTAGAGCAACCATTTTACAGCTGAGTGGACTAGAGCAACCATTTTACAGCTGAGTGGACTAGAGCAACAGAGTGAAGTGTCGCTCAAGGACACAATGCAGGGCTCGCAGTGGGAACTGAACCCAGTACCTTAAGCTAATGAGAATGACTCCTTAACCACTGGGCCACTGCACCTGATGGCCATTCATGAACAGTACCTTAAGCTAATGAGAATGACTCCTTAACCACTGGGCCACTGCACCTGATGGCCATTCATGAATCTAGTTTGGATTTTACATTTAGCATTATTTTCAGAGTACCTGATTTAAATAAAAATCATTTGAAACTTGACCAATGTTCAGTTGTAAATGTCATAAAGATTAAAATCAAGATTCAAGGTTTCTTGTCTATTGGCACAACAACAAAGTTTTACACACAGACCTCCACACCCAGGTATCTCCACAAAATCATTCCATCATGGATCTCTAGAACTACTGAAGCATGTAAGTTAAATCCCATCAAGCCTTGAGGCTTGATGAGTACTTGGGACTCCATGGTGCTATGCAGATGAATACTTGGGTTTCCATAGTGCTATGCAGATAAGTACTTGGGTTTCCATGGTACTATGCAGATGCGTACTTGGGTTTCCATGGTGCTATGCAAATGAGTACTTGGGTTTCCATGGTGCTATGCAGATGAGTACTTGGGTTTCCATGGTGCTATGCAGATAAGTACTTGATTCCCTGGATGGGACACAATCCATCGAAGGATAACTCTCCAGCCAAAACAGGTTCTCATTTCACAGCTGAGTGAATTAAAGCAAATAGTATCTTTCTAAAGGACACAGCTGAGATTCGACCCCATATGTACCAGACTGACGCTTTAACCACTGGGTAACTGCACTCTATTACTGAAGCATGTTACATACATTAAAACAAAAATTGTGATTTGACAACTGTTTCATAACAGCTTGTAAAGTTGATTAATAATGAGGTAAATAATACCAATGCAATGAGATTTCAGCCAAATAATAATATAAAGAATTGTACTGTACTTACAAAGAATCTAAGCACTCTGTCAAATGTTTCTTTGACTTTCTTCTTCTTCTCCTTGATTACTTTTTCATTGACTTCAACTCTGATTTCAGGGTTTAGTTCTGAAATAAGAAGGAAAGACTTGGTCAATGTTACAGACAATACAGCTGCTTCATATGTCTGTCTGTCTGTCTGTATGTATGTATGTATGTATGTATGTATGTATGTATGTATGTATGTATGTATGTATGTATGTATGTATGTATGTATGTATGTATGTATGTATGTATGTATCTATACATATGTATATCTATATACATATATATATATATATATATATATACATATATCTATACATATGTATATCTATATACATATATATACATATACATATATATATATACATGTATCTATATATATGTATATCTATATACATATATATATACATATATATATACATATACATATACATATATATATACATATATCTATACATATGTATATCTATATATATATATATATACATATATATACATATACATATATATAAATAAAATATATAACAAAAATTTAATGACATCAAAGATGTTTGAGTATTCAGTATGACATCATAACAGCATACATAAAACTTGCTTGGGAATTTGTGCAGGAAATTGTTGTAAATTAGGTGGAATTATCATAGAAAAGATATTTTCAAAGCTTGAAAACAAATGTATCATGTGTACACAAATTAAAGAGGCGTTCTCTTGTGTGCAAATGGTTGTAATATTTTCACCGACAAGGGTCCCAGATGTTAAAAAAAACCTAGAATATATCAAAATTTGGATTCAGTGTTCTAATGTTTGTTTGTTTGATGAGAGCTTAATGGCACCACAACAACTTAAGTCAAATAGTGCCTGAGAGGTTAGATCATTCTAGAGGTAGGAAGCAAAGAAAACAGGGGGGAGAATGAGAGAAATACAAGAAATAAAAGTCAGAAAGCTGGGATCGAGAGAGGATGTGTATGGGTGGAAAAAATAATGTAGAGAGAGGGAGGGGAGGGGGAGGAGGGACTAAATATGGTTGTAGAGCAAAGCATGATGAAGGAAGGCGATAATTTTATCCAGAGGTTTTTTTGGAAGAGCTCGGCTACTGAATTGTGGGCAGCAAGGGAAGCTCTGAAAAGGATGTACAGGGGACAAGCAAAAAGAATGTGATGGACTGTGAGGGTGCAATGGCAATTGTTGCAGAGGGGGAGCCAGTAAGGAGGTGGGAGTGAGTGAGGTGGGTGTGACCTATTCTAAGGTGGGTAATGTGGACGTTGTCGACACGGGATAGGTTGTGAGTAGTTTGATCATAATGGTGGGCTGGATGACGTGGAGTTTGTTATCAATTTGGGAGTCCCATGAGGTTTGCTAGCAGCCACAAACAAAGGAAGTGATAAGCGGTGATGAAGAGGTTAGGGTGGGGTTGGGTTTTGTGATGAGTGGAGAGGCCCAGGTGAATAGAAGGGAGGGCGTGGCCCTGGGAGGAAAAGTGGGCCAGGATAAGGTGCCAAGAGGGACGGGGTTGATGCCGAGATGGAAGAGGTCTGATTTAATGCGTAAGCTAAAGGGAGGGATAGGGTTTTAGTCCTATCAACGAGGGTGGAAAAACTGGGGTACCTAATGAGGTTGTAAACAGGGTTCTGGGTGTTGGTGAGGACTCAGGCATAGGAGAGGCTAAGCTTTCTACATCTTAGTAGAAAGGGGGGTTCGTTGGCTTCAACATGAAGGCTGGTGATTGGGGAGGTCTTGTACTTAAGCACCCAGACAAAGCCTGAGGGCTTAAGTTTGTGGATGATGTTGATGTGGTTGAAATAAGAGTTGTGAGCGACACAGTAAGACAATATTGCTGTAGTCAAGCTTGGCACAAATGGTGAGCCTGAAGATTTTGAGGAGAGCATGGCGATTCGCACCCCAAGTGGTGATGAAGAGGAGGCGGAGGATGTTGAGAGAGCTGTTGCATTTTTGTTTCAGGTTGGTGATGTGTTGCTTGTAGGTGAGCTTGGGGTCTAGAGTTAAACCCAGGAACTTTATGTGTTCAACTTTAGGGATGCGATTGCCATTGAGCACAAGGTTCGGGTTGGAGTGAGGGTTGTTGAAATGACTGAAGTGCATGAAGACTGTCTTGTCTATGGAGAATTTAAAACCTTTATTGTTTCACCAGACTTGTAGCTGGTTGAGGCTGAGTTGGAGTCTATTTTCGACAATAGGAAAGCTAGGGAAGGAGTAGAAGATGGTGAAGTCGTCCACGTAGAGGGTACGTTTGATGTTGGGGCCAAGGTTGTCCGCGATGTCATTAATGCTCAGGTTGAAGAGAGTGGGGGAGAGGATGCTGTCTTGGGGGACGCCCTTTTCTTGGGGGTACGGGTGGAGAGGGTGTGGCCAATACGAACTTGGAAGTGCCTGGGTGAGAGGAAGTTTTGAATAAAGATGGGGAGGTGGACTCTGAGGCTGATGGTAAAAGTTTGCGGATAATGCCGTATTTCCAAGTAGTGTCAAAAGTTTTCTCGAATATCGAAAAAGATGGCAATGAGGTGTTCCTTTTTTGCAAAAGATTCCCGGATAGCGGTGTTGAGCGTAATTAACTGGTCTAGGGTATTGCGACATTTCCAGGAGCCACTTTGGTGAGAGAGAGGATTCTGTTGGTCTCAAGGAACCAGTTTAGTCTCTGATTAATGATCCTTTCCATAATTTTACAGAGACAGCAGGTGAGGGCTATGGGGCAGTAGCTGGAGTGGTCGGTACTGTCCTTCCTTGGTTTAGGGATGGGGGTGACAATAGCTGTCCTCCAGATAAGAGGAAAGGAGTGTGAGGACCAAATGTGGTTGAGGATGGTGAGTAGTGTAGTGGTGGCCTTTATAGAGAGGTGTTTCAGGAACTGGTAGGAGATGTTATATGGGCCCTTGGAGGTGCAGCCAGAGTCATGGATGACTTGGTTTAATTCAGAAAGGGTGAGAGGGTGTTGTAGGGAAAGGTGATACTCTGGGCTTCATCCTGAGCTTTTTTGGTTTTAAAAGCATTGGGTTAGTTGGCCGAGAACAAGATGTTGCTAAAAGAGGCGGCGAGGTGATTAATGATGTCCTTTTTTGCGGCGAGAAGGTTACCATTCCAGGAGAGATGGGAGACTTGCCCACCCTGCCGTGGAAGCTCTTAACCATTCTCCAATCTTCTTAGTGGATGGTGTTGGTGTTGAGAGAAGAGATGAAGTTGTTCCAAGTGTTGGTTTTACTGTCCTTGATAGTGCGCCTGGCTGATGGAAAAGAGGTTGAGGTTGTGGGTGGTCGGGTTAGTTTTGAAGTTCCTGAGGGCCCTTTTCCTGTTCTTGATGGCAGTTTTGCAGTCATCAGAGAACCAGGTTGGGGTGGGGAGGGGGTGATTAGGGGTTTAGAGGTTTGGGGAATAGAGCAGGTGGCAATGTTGATAAGGATATTACTGAAGTTTGACATGGGACCCTTACCCTCGAGGAAATGGGGCGAGAGGTGTGAGTCACAAAGGGTTTTGAAAAGGGGCCAGTCAGCCTTCTCTAGGTTCCAATTGGGGGTGTGGTTAGTGGGGGTTTGAAGGTTGGAGTGTATAAAAAGAGGGTAATGGTTACTACCAGAGATCAGCAGTGACTTTCCAGCTTAAATCAAGGAGGTTGGGGGAACAGATTGACAGGTCAATACAGGTAAGGGAGCCTGTGGCAGGTTGAAGGTAGTTCGAGGACTTAGTGTTGAGCAAGGACAGGCTGTGCTGTCAAAGAGTGTTTTCGATGAGTTTGCCTCTGAAGGTGGTGGTATTAGACCCCTACAGAGGGTTGTGAATGTTAAAGTCACCAAGAATGATGAAGGGAAGGGGAGCTGAGAGATGAGGTTGTTAAGGCTGGTTGGCTAAATGTTGGCATTGGGGGGAAATAGATATTGCAAAGAGTGAAGGTTTTGTGAAGGGAGATAGACATACAGATGGCCTGAAGGTCGGTGCGCACATGAACAGGGCCATGTGGGTTATCGTGTTTAACAAGAATGGAAAAGCCCCCACAGGCCCTGTTGGCGTCCACTTGATGTTTGTAATAGCAAGCAAAATTGTTGCGGAAATAATGGTCAGTGGTTTGCAAGAAGGTTTCTTGTAGGCAGAAGAAGACCGGGTTGAAGGTGGTGGCCAGAAGGTCAATTTCTTCAGAATTGGCCTTAAGGCTCCTTAAGTTCCATTGTTTAATGTTGTAAATGTTATTGTAATTGTTTATGTTGCACGCCATAAGGAGGCAGGGGATTATTTGAAGGAAGATCTGTTGGGTATGAGTTGGCTTATTTTTTTTTTGGATGTGTCCCTGTTTTTTTGGGAGCGCTTGTTTTTGAAAGTTGGACGAGAAGTATGTTGGGTAATAGAACAATCCATGTCCTCTTCCGTGTCATATGTGTGGGCTTGGATGGTGGGCTGTTTGTTGATTGGTTGTTTCTTAGTTTGTTGATTGGATGATTGTTAGCCAGGTTGGCTGGAGTTTGATGTTTGATGGCATAAAAGGTGTTGGGGTAGGGGACAGCGGGAGTCTTAGAGGAGGAAGGAAGGTTGGGGAGAGAAGTGGTGGTGCTGGAGGTAGTTTGGTAATGGGTGTGGTTGGGTTGTTGGCAATGGTTATGGAATTAGGACTGGGCAAGAAGAGCCAGGTGAGGTCTGTTTAGGTGTGTGAGTCAGTTTAAGTTGTGTTAGGGGAGGGGGGGGGGAGGGGGGCGATATTGGTGTTAGAGGAGAATGCACTCGAGTAGGATGGTTTAATGTGGAGAGAAGCAAGATTGCTTCCTGGCCTCAGGTAAGTGATGTTGGGATTAAGGGTTTTTAGTTTGGTTATTTGCTTTTCTGAAGCCAGGTGGGAAGTCTTTTGAGAAGGAGGGATGGTTAGATGGATGAGTACCGTCACAATTGGTGCAATGTGGGGTGCTGGTGCAGGAGGTGCTGTCATGGTCCAGGGCTCCACAGTTGCCACAGCACTCTTGGCTGCGGCAGGGTTTTTGCCATGGCCATACCTCTGGCACTTATGACAACGGAGGGGGGTTAAAATATAAGTGGTGAATATCGTGGTGACTAAAATTCTCAGGTAGCCAGCAGTGATGTGGGAGGGGAAAGTTGGTGTGGAAAACATCAGGAAGATGGTATTGGTAGGTGTTTCAGCACTGTCTCCCTTGAGGACGAGATGACGGGCTTCAAAAACGTGTTGACTGGTAAGTTCCTCTACGAGGTCTTCATCGGTCAGGTAGGCTAGGTCTCTGGTTCTGACCACACCTTTGCTGGAGTTTAGGGAACAGTGGAAGGTGACTGTAACATCAATACCTGTATTGGCTAGGGTTTTGGTGGTAAGGAGGGTGGTGGCTTGAGTATCCCTGGTGCAGTGCACCATGAGATCCCCGGATCTGAGGGTAAAGACCTTGGGAGGATACCGACAAGGCCTTGAAGCGCTTTGTAAATTAGAAAAGGGGAAACTTTTTTAAAACTGTCTGGTTTATTGGTGGCCTGTATTATTAGAGTTTTGGGGATTGGGGCTGAATAATGGTCAATGAAGGTAGCAGGTGGGTCACCGGGAGGGGAGGGGAGGAGGGTCAAGGTCAAGTCAGAAGTGTTTCGTCATGATAAAAAGGAGAAGAAAAAAATAATCACGGAACTTCAATAGGAGAACCGCTGTACAGGTAACGATAAGGCGCAAAAGTCTGGTCAGAACAGAAGGGAAAAAAACAAAAGAACAATCTCACCGAAAACAGATGCCCATTCACAGAGAGAGAATCCCAGAAAATGAAGATATAAAACAAAATTTAGGTGGTAAAGTGCAAGGTAAAATGAAACGGAATGAATAGTTGCAGAGAATAGAATAGAAGTCACGTTGCTCTCAACACAGCACAGAAATTAAATTTCCTACAGCATATGTAGCAATCAACTGAAAATTAGAAAGAACGTTTGGAGCTGTCAGTCCTTTCTTACATCAGCAGGCCCCTAGTTTGGCTTTTTAGAGGGGTGCTCCACACTTCTACTCATTGCCTCCACCCTGCCCCTTTTCACTAAGCACTCTACATTTTGTTCACAAAAACATACTTTTGAGAACTATTTTGCCTTCTTTTCATGCAGATTGCAGTTCCCCAATATAATAAGATGCAGGGATGCTACTTGTTGTATTGATTATTACCTTATTTACATATTAAGTGCCCTCAAACCCGCCCAAGTACCCTCAAACCTGCCCAAGTACCCTCAAACCTGCCCAAGTACCCTCAAACCTGCCCAAGTACCCTCAAACCTGCCCAAGTACCCTTGATGCCTTAGAAATTCCCCTTTTTGTCAGTGACACACTGCCCTTTCTGGATCAATCTAAGGGAATGCCATTAGGAATGTTGCATCACTTTATTTAGATTCTATGCTGGTTTTACTCACCTTGTTCATCAAGAGCCTCTAAGTCCTCAATCAGTTGTGACGGATCTTTTGTTCTAAGCACAGCAGCCCTCACTGCCATACGCTGCTTTTTATTCTGTTTTAATTCAAAAAGAAATCAAATCAAAAACTAATATAGTAGATATTATGAAATCATATTTATTGTAACTACAAAAAATTGCATTTCTTTTCCCCGTGTACATGGATAACTCCCATCATAGAAAAGAGATACAACAGTCATTTAAAGCCTTTAAGATTAAGGCCAAAATACAGTGTATGTTTAAGTTTCTGAGTTTATCTTCCCAAAATCTTAAGTCAGTAAGTAAGAACAAATTATTTGGGAAAACAATGTTATTCCACTTTTCTGATTGAAATTTTTTCTGCTTATGGACTTGTTGAAAGATAGATAAATGAGAAGGTCTAAACAACAGCTTGATGACATTTTTAATGGGTGGTTCCTACTTTTGGATGTTGTACGCCTTCATATTATATGATATTTAGGCCCCAATTGAAATTTTTCCCCTTCTCGTAAATGGTAATAAACTTTGATAGTAGGTACCTTTATCTGACAGTCAGTTGATTTTGTTTTAGCCTAAGGACATCATGTGGGAATAGAAAACAAGTATGATATTAGGAGCTAGTCTGCTACCTGAGGAAAAACTTTTATTAGGTTTGTAAGCTTCTTCAGAATTTTACACTGAAAACAATAACTGAGAATATATTTACAAGGCATTTCAGAGCCTTCCAGAATTGCTTGAAATTACTTTGAAATTCATTGTTGTTTTAATTAAAAAAGATATCAAATCAAAAACTAATATTGTAGATTATAAAATCATATTTATTGTAACTACAAAAAAAGTATTTTAATTTCCCGTGTACATGGATAATAACTCCCATCATAGGAAAAAGATACAACAGCCATTTTAACCCTTTAAGAATAAGGCCAAAATACAGTGTATGTTTAAGTTTCTGATTTTATAGAATGCAACTAGAGAATCATAGGAGTAGATCTGTGCAAAGCTTACTTGCTACTATTAGAAATGCAAGTTTGCACTTGGCATATACTTATATGATAATCTTTAATTCCTCCGCTTTTGTTATGAAAAGTTTGAAGAAAAACAAGTTTAGTTTTACACTCTTAGACACATGCCAGTGAAAGCACACATAAGTCCCTTTTGACTCGTTTTTAAGACACTTAGACACATGCCAGTGAAAGCACACATAAGTCCCTTTTGACTCGTTTTTAAGCAATTTTCTGCACAAGAAAAACAATTAATCCACAAATCTTTATGATCAGCTAAGTTGATGGAGAACAAGTTTTTTTTTCCTCTTTAAATTTTCTTAAGAATAATAGCCTGAAAGCTTACCTTCTTTAACTCTCTCTTCCTGGCTTCCTTTCCTGAAATTAAAGATAAATATAAAAAACAACTGTTATGTACAAATTAATAATACTTTCTTGATAATACTGCATTGATCAATTTCTGGTAAGAGGTCAACTTGCCCTAATAACAACTTCACAGTCTATGTAAATTTTCTGGAAATTTCATTCAATTTTTAAGGAATCTCTATCAATCTTTGAAAAATTTCCATAATTCTCATGCAATTTTCAGAAAATTTCTTCTTTTGGGGCAATTTCCTTCATTCTCTTTTAATTTTCTTCTATTTTCAGAAAATTTCATTTATTTCTGGGCAATTTCTTTATCGATTTTCAGTAAATTTTCTTTAATTTTCGGTAAATTTCCTTCAATGTTTAGGAAATTTATTTCATTTTGGGGCAATTTTTTTGTGATTTTTGGTAAATTCTTTTTCAATTTGAGGGAAAATTTCTTTCATTCTCGTGGTATTTTCTTCAATTTTCGGAACTTTTATTTTGGCGGCAATTTTCCAACGATTTTACCCAAATTTCCTTCGATTTTGTGTCAATAATTTCCCAATCAAAAGAAAACCTTTCAGGGAGGACCTTTCTCTCTGCTTCATGCTTATAAGACTCTGCAGCACCCTCGTCCCAATATGTTCCATTAATTATGACAAAACTGCTTATAAAACATGTTATTACATCATCCCTGGTTTGGTATGGCTTGCCCCCACACCCTCCCCCACCCCCTTGACATTTTATCCTGGCTCCTCCCCTGATTATTTATAGATTATCAAAAATATACCACATGTTTTCTTAAAATAAAAAAAGTGAACAATGTTTTTTTTGCCTAAACTTTGGGCCATAAGAATGAATGTTTTAGATTTGCAGCCACTGCCCGCATGCTCCAAAACCTCCCGTTGAAAAAGTTTGTTATTTAATAAAAATCATTATCATGAAAAAACAGGCTCTCTATCACAATAATTCAAGTTCCAAATCATCAAACAGCTGTAAAAGGGTATAATACACTAAGCTTGCACGGTCTACCGGTTTTGTAACTAAAACCGGTTTTGTAACTAAAACCGGTTTTGTAACTAAAACCGGTTTTGTAACTAAAACCGGTTTTGTAACTAAAACCGGTTTTGTAACTAAATCCGGTTTTGTAACTAAATCCGGTTTTGTAACTAAAACCGGTTTTGTAACTAAAACCGGTTTTGTAACTAAAACCGGTTTTGTAACTAAAACCGATTTGCGAAACCGTGGTTTCGGTCTGATTCATGTTTGATTAAGATTAAAATAAAACACCGACAAAACCTAATCACTGTAAAAAAAAAAAAAAAAAATAAAAGATGGTTAAAAATCAGTTTTATTTCAATAAAAAGAAAGTTCATGCTTCAGTGTAAGAATGTATTTTATAGTATCTTTTAATATATTTGTGAAAATATGTAATATTTATGCAGATTAATAATAGAATTGAGAAATAAGAATCTTCAGAAATGCAATGCAGTCATAAATATAACATGCACCTGTAATAACAGGCTCAAATCTGCTCGATAATGTTTCTTTTGTGTCTTTTTTCTGGGCTAATATTTCCACGAACACACAACTGTACCTTCATTTCTTTATAATCCCATTTATTTTAAGTCCTTAGCATTCTTTCCCGAGCCCTTTTGTCTTGTAAAATTTTGTTAATCTATTATAAATCCTGGCGATAACAATATCGCAAATCACAAGACCATTCACTCATAAATTCACAACAAACCCCACCCTACATGCTTGCATACTGTGCAAGACTATATCAACATCAATTTTCAATACATTGTGTAAGGCGCGATGGCCCCTGGATATGAAACTTTTTTTGTGATTGAATATCATGACACGCGAGCGTGACTTCAGTGTCGTAATTGGTCAAAAAAAGTTAACTTTTTTCCCCACTGTATGTAAATCAGCGCAAGGAGTGATTTTTTCTCACACGCCGCGCCAGTACAGTAACAACAAGTTAGCAGGATTTACATCTTTTTCACTTGCCCGCCGACAAGCGATAAGGGCTAATAATTTTTTCCTTGACGCTGTGTATCATATTTTCAAAACTTTTTAAAGTTTGAATCTGGGAAAAATCGTCGTTATAAATAACATGGTAAATTACATGATCCTTATGGAATAACACGATGCAAAACGAAGATAAGTTATCCCTGTGCTATCAGTATCACACACCCAGAAGCTGGTATATGATTCATAATTAGATCGCAAGAGAAAATGACCACTCATCCCCTCAATTTTGTTTTAATTCCTTTCCAATCTCATTTTCATGTGTAAAATATACTTTTGATCAACTGTCCTGGTCAAAATTGTTTAGATTAAAAAAACCCAAAGGATTTCATGCATTTTGTTTTGAAAATTTTTTCGTTCCCTGTAATTATGTTTACTTATAAAAGCACTAGCGATGGAATCTTCCGTTGCAATCATGTGTGTGCAGGGAGTTGTTAAGGGTGTATGTAACTGTATGGCACGCGTGATTAGAGTACAAGCTCAAATTATTTCATTGGGTCAAAGTAAAGCAAATTTATATGTTTTTTGTGGACCTATTAGGTGATAGCCTTGTTGATATGCATAAATTAATAATATCATCTCTGCATTCTATAGTTTTACAAGTAAAAAAACAAACAAAATGTTCAAATACAGATGAGTTTTGCCATTTTATACTATTCTGAGACCAAAATATTGCTTATCATAATTAAATATTTCAAATCAATGTAGAACTAAAAATCTTATCTGCAGAGTGCCGAAGAATTGCTTTTACTTGGGTGCATGGCATGTGTTGTAAAACTAAAATATTTTCATAGCTCCTTGCTGAAACAGGGTCCAGTTGAAGTACGGAATATAGTGTAATTCAGTTTAATTTTTAATCGTGATGTATTCAAATCACATATTGTAATATTCGTATAGAGATTGCAGGTAATACACTTTTATTTTTCATTTTGAAGAAGAAAATATGAATTTGGTGGGGAGTGGGACTGTGGACATTACTATTCATTAGCGGGCATTTTCTTTTCTATGCACTCCTGTTTGCACAGTTTTAGTGAATACCATGTAAGGCTATATATAGGGTGGGACCCTTTGGTGGCTTCAATATAATAGCAAGAATGATTAAAGGAATATTCCCATGGTTTTTTGTACAATTTTATTTGAAAGATCATACTTTTAGGGTCAATTTGGTACAAAAAACAGGTTGATATCATATTCCGTTCAGGATATATGGATTTAAAAGATTTCTTAATTGCATTTTAAAGTTTTTGTACAGTATGATGAATTCGTTTTTGATAATGTCATGGAGACAATTCCATTGCAAATGTTTATGTATTTCTTTGAACTTTTATTGGTTGTTTCTGTATGATTAGAAATAATTTTCCAAAAGTTTTTGAAGTAGGGAATATTTGGCAATGTATATAAATAAATAACTTTCATCAATTTATTTTTCTAGTAGGTTTCACAAGTAAAAAAGGATGATAAATTTTAATGAAATACATCAACTTTGTGGGAGATTGTGTTGCTGTGATGTCATACTGAGCCTTTATCCTATGCGATTATTGGCATTTTTTGTTAACCTTAAAATTTGAATACCTCCTGATAGGAATAACATATCAACATGATTTTTGTACTAATTTGTTTCTAAAATTGTTCTCTTTCTTATGAAATAAGGTTTACAATAAAACATAAGAATTTTTCTTCAATGAACTTAAAAAATAAGAGAGAGGTACACATGTCATTTGCATGATTAATGATTTTATTGTTTTTGGTTGAACTTAAGAGCCTTGACCTGGCCATGGTTAATGTTTCAAAGAAATGTTGAGTATCAAGTGGGTAAGAGCTTCACTAAGATTTTCCTGCTGTAGGCTATATGCAAAATTGCAAATGAGCAACAATTGTACTGCATGATCAAGTACACGATGACTAGCATTGATTATAAGATGACGCATTTAGACGCTTAATTTACATGTGTTTTACAACTATCCAACAAATTTCTTTTCTTTTTACATGAATGAAAATTCAAATCATCACTATGGATAAAAATCACGAGCAAATAAGGGCATATAGGTGGCCTGGCAACATGGCCTTCTTCATAACTTTAAGTGACTGGGCTTGGGACATCGGGAATTGTTTAACGCCTTTTGGACCTAGACTGACAAAAGGGTAAAATCGGCATCATTTGAGGGGCAAATGGGATAATAAAATCACTTCACACGCAAACAACATTAAAGTTTATTAATATATTTTATTTATCAATGCCTCTGTTATCATTTTCAACATAATTTACAGAAAATATTGTGAAACAAACATCTTTAGCTGCTATCATATATTCAAGGCTTGTTTACATTATGGATGAAAAACCGGTTTTCCGGTTAATACCGTTTTTTGTTTTGGAAACTGACCCGTTTTGCATCAGGGCAAAACTGTGCAAGCCTAAATTACGCATTATTTACATAGTACTTGCATGCAGTTGCCACCAACAGCTTCAATTTTCACACATTAAAACCTCTGATGCATGCATCCGCTCTTGACGCTAGATTGCACATTATTATATCCTGGAGCTTTATATTAAAAATAGCTAATGAATCATGAAAAAAGAAAGAGAAAAAAAACCTCAAGCCTTTTAAAATATGTATGAATGCAAATCTACAACTTTCATTCTTATGACCTTGCCTCTACCTGTAGATGCCATAAATTCAAACCGAAGTGAATGTTTAAGACAGCGTTTACTGCTATAGAATACAGATTCACTTTTAATCTTACTATGGAACCCGAGGTCAAATTAAACATAAATCTTCATTAATCTATTATTCTGGAATAAATCTCAATCAAGATTTCAGGTGAATTGCTTACTAAAAGTGCACTGCCAAGGTTCTTTGTCTTGCCACCTCAGACCTCTAAAGTGTGCTGCAAGCAACTCGAGGTGCTTTTTCCACCTCGGAAGTACGTGCGCTACACAAACAACCATGATGGATGATTCCGTAGGCCTAAATCCTTTTGAATTTGACAACCCTGAAAATACTGACACTAGGCCTGAAAGTTTTAAATTTGTGTTCATACATTTTTACACAGGTATGAGGCTTTTTTCCATATTTCATAATTACTTCTAGTATAATTTATAAAGCTTCTTCCACGATGTATTGATAATTTGCAATCTAGTCAAGAGTGGATGCATGCATCGGAAGTTTTGATGTGTAAAGATCGAAGGTGTTAGTGGCAAGTGCATGTGGATACTATGTAAATAACGCGTTATTAGGCCTAGGGGGCCTATACACTTTTACAGCTGTTTGATGATTTTAAAACTTGAATTTTTGTAATAGAGAAACTTTTATATCATAATAATGATTTTTTTATTTTTAAATAATGAAATTTTTCGGCAGGAGGTTTTGGAGCATGCGGGCGCTGGACGCAAATCTAAAACTTTCATTCTCATGGCCTAAAGAGTTAGGCCTAACGTAGGCTACTAACACTGACGTTAGGCCTAATGTTAGTATTAGTATGAATCTGATTTCATTCAACTTGATATTTTTACCCCGGAAGCATGCTGCACAATCGCCACAATTCAATTTCTGCCTCTAAACCAATGTGGAATGATAATAAATGTAGATAAAATATTTATCCGATGTTCACTCTACTTTTACGATAAACCACGAATGAAAAATTCCCAAGAATCTTACATTGTGATTGTTGGAAGTTCGCACGGAGTATCTTCCATGTCTCCCCTCGTCCATATGCGAGTGTGTACAAAAGGGGAGAATTGGAAGATACACTGTATTAAGTGTTGCATGTACAGTTAAGTGATATACATATACACATTAATTAAATCCGAATAACAGATTTACTTGTTAATCATTTAAGAAAACATACTGTTTACCTGCTTTAAACAATGATTATTCGTTTAGTGATAAAAAAAAAAAAAAAAGTGATAAAACTCAGCACCCCATGAAGCATCTTCCATTTCTCCCCTACTTCATATATGAGTGTGTGGAAAAGAGGAGAATTAGAATTCTCCACTTTTGTATTGCAGTATATATGGGAGCGGGGAGAAATGGAATTCTTCCCTCTCCCATATATATTGACAATGACAACACTTTATTTCCAGCTTTGTACATCAACATCAAAAACATGAAGAAAATAATGTATGCATACATAACAAAATAATATATGCATACCTAACAAAACAATGTATGCATACATAGCAAAATAAATAAACATAACTAGAAAAGGAGGAAAAAAGAAGTATAATACTTTTTAATCAATTCCTCCAAATCAATTCACATACAAAAACTCAAATCAATATTAGAATGCCTGGAAAGAAAAGGGAAAAAGGAAAGAGAGAAAGAGAAAAAATAAATAATAATAAATAAAGCAAAAATCAAACATCTACAGTGATACATAACTTTAAGGTTATGTTTGGCAATTTGCTAAGTGAGATTTAATCAATTTGTCCTTGTACCTTTTTCTGAAAATATCAATGTTATTGCAGTTGGTAATGTTTTCATCACATGTATTCCACAGTTTAACCCCAGTGATAGAAATGCAGTGCTGCTTTTTGGTTGTTCGGACATATTTCTGTTTAAATTCATTCTTATATTTTGTATTATAACTGTAGTGAGTAGAGTTTATCAAAAAATAAGATTTACATGGCAATGACACATGAAAAGCCTTATACATACAAATAGCAGTCTTAAGTTCAATAATCTGAAACAAAGTCAATAATCTCATACTATAGAATAATTTAGAAATGTGATCAAGAAAATTTGCCTTAAAAACAATTCTAATAGCCCTTTTTTGTTTTAAGAATAAGGGTAATATATTTGAATAATATGTATTACCCCAGACAGCACGATATGAAATATATGGTAAGAAAAGAGTGCAGTATAAAGTACATGTACAAAGAGCTTCTCTATTTAATAAATGGCTGGCACGATAAAGTACTGCTATACTCTTAGTTACTTTACTTGATACCTAAGAATTGTGGTCCTTCCAATTAAGCTTATCATCAATTAACACACCTCAAAATTGTGTGACATGGACCTTTTCAATATTAGCATCATTAATTGTAACAGATAGATTTGTATTTAATTTATAATTTGAGAATAACATATAATTAGTTTTACTCACATTAAGTGACGGCTTATTGACATTAAATCATTAGTGAAGCTTATTCAATTCACTGCTAACCTGTCTACATCAAATTTTAAAGTCACTATTAAAACAAAATATATTTGTATCATGGGCAAATAGTATAAATTTTAGTACATCTGATACATTACATATTTCATTAATATAGATAATGAATAATTTAGGCCCAAGGATTGAGCCTTGGGGGATACCACAAACTATACTAGAAAGATCTGAATTAACATTATTTAACTGTACATACTGTTTCCTATGACTTAGATAACTATCAATCCAGTTATACACAATGCCAGGGTTCTAGCTAATGTGGGCGGCGCTGAGCGAGCCCGTCCAGGACTCGCAATTCCCGCCCACCACTCGGCTCTAAAATTCACTCTTCCGCCCAGCACTCAAAAGTTCAATTGCGTTAAATAATTAAGTGTTTAAACAGATCTCCTTTTAATCTCGCTCTATTTATGTCATCCGCTGACACAAATAACATAACATACATTACGCTCATTAAATTCCGAGCAAAACAACCAAACTATAGAAATTTAACGCAATTGAACGTACATATTATCATAAAATTACCCATACACGAAGCTCTTTGCATAAACGTACGTACATACACACAGTTCAGGTTCATGTTTGAATCCTTGTGAATCACTGCTAGCAGCTTGCCGAGTCCGTCACTTGCCATACTAACAAACTTTAACACAGTAAAAATTACACCCCCTCCCCCCAAGGCGTGCTTTTAGACCTGTCCAAATGTAAGTAACCAATCACATTTGTTATAAACACCATGTGCACTTAACATTATAATGGACTGATCGATATTCTTTTGATTTGTGGGGGATTTTATATTGATAAAAGTTGTTGCGTAATTCATAAGAACATGTGCCGCTTGGCTTTCGTCAAACGATACTGGGACGAAAATAAAAGCGGTAACAAGTTTGGGCAAGATGAATAACAATGGCAAGTGAGAAAAAAGTTTCCGGCATATGTTTATAAAAAATTTTGGGGGGGAGGGGGAGGGGGAGGGCACTTTGACAGTTGAATATCCATTGTATTTTGAATATCCATTGTACATACAAAATAATTTGTAAATTCTTCTACCATTCCGATTAAAAAAAGCTTTTTCATTGACAATTTGTCAATAGAAGTGGACTGAATTTGAACAGTTCTTCATGGGAGGGGGGTCTAGGAGGTCACCTTGGGTTATCACTGGAACCCAGCACTCAAACTTGTCTAGCTAGAACCCTGCACAATGCCACGAATTCCATAGTGCTGTAACTTCTTTAATAATATCTTGTGGTTAATTGTGTCAAAAGCTTTCTTAAGATCAATAAATACACCAACAGACATCTTCCTATTGTCTAGCGAAGTTGTGATTTCCTCTAGTAATTCTAATGTAGCCATTGAAGTGGATCTACCTGATCTAAAACCATATTGGCCTTTTCTCAGTATATGGTGTTTGTCAATCAAATTGTCTAATCCATTATCAAAAAGTTTTTCTAGAATTTTAGAAAATTGTGGCAAAAGAGAAACTGGCCTAGTCCCTAGATCCCTTGTGTTTATCACAGTTCAACAGATTTACATTGAAATCACCACATAAGTAAACATCTGACTTCTTATGTCTATACATCCTTTCTATTACATAAATGGTGATCTGTATATTACTATCAGGTTGCCTATAGAGGCAGCTGATGACAACTGTTTTCTTGTGCGGTAATGATAACTCCACTGAGAAACATTCAAGAACATTTTCTACCACATTAGTTAAATTATCTAAAACCCTAAACTTAATATCCTTATTGATGTATGTGGCTACACCGCCACCTTTTTTATAAATGCGGTCTTGGTGACAGATTTCATAACCTGGTAGCTGAAACAAATCAGAATTGTCACATAAATCAAACCAAATTTTACTTTTTGTTATTATATCAAATTTAAACCCCAAATCTGTTAGCACAGAGGCTTCTGCAATTAAAATTTATACCAGATAGACCTTGCTCATCTTGCACTACATTATGATACCAGATAAACCTTGCTCATCTTGCACTACATTATGATACCAGATAGACCTTGCTCATCTTGCACTACATTATGATAACAGATAGACCTTGCTCATCTTGCACTACATTATGATAACAGATAGACCTTGCTCATCTTGCACTACATTATGTTAACAGATAGACCTTGCTCATCTTGCACTACATTATGATAACAGATAGACCTTGCTCATCTTGCACTACATTATGATACCAGATAGACCTTGCTCATCTTGCACTACATTATGATAACAGATAGACCTTGCTCATCTTGCACAACATTATGATAACAGATAGACCTTGCTCATCTTCGCTACATTATGATACCAGATAGACCTTGTTTATCTTGCACTACATTATGATAACAGATAGACCTTGCTCATCTTGCACTACATTATGATAACAGATAGACCTTGCTCATCTTGCACCACATCATAACAACAGATAGACCTTGCTCATCTTGCACTACATTATGATAAGAGATAGATTTTGCTCATCTTGCACTACACTATGATAAGAGATAGACCTTGCTCATCTTGCACTACATTATGATAACAGATAGACCTTGCTCATCTTGCACTACATTATGATAACAGATAGACCTTGCTCATCTTGCACTACATTATAATAACAGATAGACCTTGCTCATCTTGCACTACATTATGATACCAGATAGACCTTGCTAATCTTGCACTACATTATGATAGCAGATAGACCTTACTCATCTTGCACTACATTATGATAACAGATAAACCTTGCTCATCTTGCACAACATTATGATACCAGATAGACCTTGCTCATCTTGCACTACATTATGATAACAGGTAGACCTTGCTCATCTTGCACTACATTATGATAACAGATAGACCTTGCTCATCTTGCACCACATTATGATAACAGATAGACCTTGCTCATCTTGCACTACATTATGATAACAGATAGACCTTGCTCATCTTGCACTACATTATGATAACAGATAGACCTTGCTCATCTTGCACCACATTATGATAACAGATAGACCTTGCTCATCTTGCACTACATTATTATGATAATCAGATACCAGATAGACCTTGCTCATCTTGCACTATATTATGATAACAGATAGACCTTGCTCATCTTGCACTACATTTGATAACAGAATTGCTCATCTTGTACATTATGGAAATACTTGCAGTTTATGTTATAACTGCTATAAAAATTATTATCTGGGTCAATGTCATCCTCAAAATCAAAATTGTGGTGATCATCATAATTAAATATTTCAAAGTTAAAAGCAGAACACTCATTGTATAATTCAACTAGATCTACACTCATATCAATACCAGAATTCAAAAAAAGAATTCGTCATCATTTAAGCTGTTAATTGGAAATACTTCTACACAATTTTTACAAAACCAATTAGTGCTATCTCTACCAAGGACTTTACCTTGGTTCTTTGATAGTCCAGCACACTTATGGTGGACCCATAACAAACAAAGCGAGCATTCTATAGCATCATTCAATACATTATTATAACATATACTACATTAGAAAAAGTCTGTAGGACCCATTAATCATTATATATTGTCTTATAATCATAATGCACCATAACAGAAATAATATTGATTTCCAAAATTTCAATAAAAATGGCATGGATACTTTTACATATGGAAATACAGTTTTTCAAAATCAGACTCACTTTTGATAAGATATATTCTAGCTACCTATTGTGTGCCCATAGTTCTTATGAACACTTTACAATCCCTTGTCCATGTTGATGAGATTTTTCATTGTTTTCTTTAAGTTCTGGCTGTTCCAGCCAAGTCACCATTTTGTTTGGTAAGGTGTTCGTTTATAAATACGTTGGTCCCCTTTAACTTCTTTGCTCTTTTCAAAACGTTTACCTTCTCTTTTCTGTTCACAAATCTTATAATGATATTCTCTGGTTTACCAGACATATTGTTTTACAAGGTATAGCAGGCACTGACATCTGTTGGTTTGATGTCTGTTTCTAGCTTGGTATTCAGGTAGTCAAGCACCTGCTTCTCCAGGGTATCCAATTCTTCCTGAGGGGCATTTTCTCCTGCGGTGTCTACATCATGTGGGGATGTACTTCATGCCCAGGACTGATGTTTAGTCTTCTAACCAGTTATCAAATTGTGCTTCCGGGTATATTGTTCGAGGTCTTCAATGCGATCCTCTACGGCTTTGATCTGTTTATCTTTTACCACAATAATTGATTGGAGCTTGGTGACAAGAACAAGTATTTGGGTGATTTCTTCTTTGGTTTTGAAAAGTTCATCCATTTTGTTACTCATGTATTCCATTGATTTTTTCATATCTGTTAAGTTATCTGGATTTATCACAGTCGGTGACTGTGAACGTGACTGGGATCTGGTTTTTGGTGGTTGTGCCATAACGAGGTGACACTATTGAATACAAAACATTAAAATAAGCAAAATGCACAGCATTCAAAAAGTCCAAGTAACATCAAAGAAAAGCAACTAAACAGCAACATAACGTTTATAACAAACAGTAAAACAAACGGTAAACTGAGATTGACAAGCAGTTATTAGTGATTATTAACGGCAAAAAACTGAAACAACTGCAAGCAGACAGAAAATCGAGTAAATAGTTTATAAAGCCATGTACATGTACGTTACCAAACGATTGTACATTTTATCTCTTCAAATCGTCAAAAGTAACATTAAATTCCTCGCAATACTTCATGGCTTTCACAGTTTGTCAATAAAAACATACCATGATTCAGTAAAAAATATTCAAAAATTGATCAGTTATGGATATTTTGACTATTTCTTATTTCGGGAGGCAGAGTATTGTTCTTCTCTCTCCCCCGCCATTTCATATCTCAATATCATTGCAACACAAAAGGGGAGAATTAGGTCCCCTTGCGTTACACGTAAAGATATCAGCTTTATTCAGTTAGATATAGTCCACTAACCCCTATTTAATATCAATGGCCGTGCAAGCCTTCTTTTACCTTGTAAAACTATCCCCCAATTTCCCAGATGGGAATTTGTCGAGAAGCTAAATATCTCTATCTCTATCTATTTATCTATCTATCTATCTATCTATCTATCTATCTATCTATCTATCTATCTATCTCTCTCTAGTTAGCTCTCTCTCTCTCTCTCTCTCTATCTATCTATCTATCTATCTATCTATCTATCTATCTATCTATCTATCTATCTATCTATCTAGTTAGCTATCTATCTATCTATCTATCTATCTATATACACTCGTGAAATTCTTCCCTCTCCCATACATATTGGGCACTTATAGTGTGGGCGAGAGAAGAATTCCACGAGTATATATAGTTTCTTGACTAGAGACTCAAAGAAATGTCAAGAAGCTTTATATATACTCGAGTAATTCTCTCCTCTCCCATACATATTGGGCACTTATAGTGTGGGCGAGGGGAGAATTTAATGAGTACATATATATATATATATATATATATATATATATATATATATATATATATATATATATATATATATATATATATATATATATATAAAGCTTCTCGACAAAAAAATAAATATATATACAATTTTTTGATAATCTTACAAGGTAACAGATGACTTGCGCGGCTATTGATATTAAAGGGAGGAAATCGGGTAGTGTACCACTGAAGATTGACTAACTGATTGGCACTGTAGACAAGTAAAGTTATATTAATGGAATAAACTGCAATGCTCCCCTTTTATTTGGCTTTATTCCATATATATTGTATATTTGTGATGGTTCTTGTAGCCCTATTAAGTGTACCACTGAAGATTGACTAGCTGTTTGGCACTGTAAACAGATAAATTTATATAAATAAAAAAAGTGTGATGTATTTTGGAAATGCTATATTATTTGCCCTCAGGATTATAGTTGACCTAAATTGTACCCAAGATTGATACTAATAAAATATCCTGATCACCTGATTTATTCCATTTCTGTAAAGCTTCTTGACTAGAGACTCAAAGAAATGTCAAGAAGCTTTATATACAGTCGTGTAATTCCCCCTCTACTACCATACATATTGGGCACACATGAGTAGATATATATATATATATATATATATATATATATATATATATATATATATATATATATATATATATATATTTATAGCTATATATGTATGTATATATATATATATATATATATATATATATATATATATATATATATATATATATATATATATATATATATTTATATATATATATATATATATATATATATATATATATATATATCTGTTATATATATATATATATATATATATATATATATATATATATATATATATATATATATTTATTTATTAATCTGTTATATATATCTGTTATATATATATATATATATATATATATATAAATATATATATATATATATATATATATATATATATTTATATATATATATATATATATATATATATATATATATATATATATATATATATATATATATTAATGGTATCAAATCTAGACTTGCTACTCTAAGTTTCACGCCCTTTTCGCGTTTATCAGGCAAGTGTAGCTCTGCCTTGTGTATTGAGCACTTTATCAATCAGAATTGGTATTGGATATATATATATATACATATATATATATATATATATATATATACATATATACATATATATATATATATATATATATATATATATATATATATATATATATATATATATATATGTATATATAATTATATATATATATATATATAATTATATATATATATATATATATATATATATATATATATGGGCAAAGCTACGATAAGTCTTTAACTAATAATAACAAGTTGGATAGCCTAATTACAAGGTAAAAGAAGGATTGTGCAGCCATTGATATTAGAGAGGGGAAAACTTTAAGTGGCATACATCTGACTGATTAAAGCTGATATCTTTACGTGTAACACAAGGGACCTAAAGAGAATTGGAAGATATTGCTGCGACAATTTCAAAGTGAACCTGTATTCCGTAGTTACTCCTAAAGACGTATTGAGAACACTGAGAGATCAAATTGATCATTTACATCAACACACAGCTGGCATTTAAAAATAAAATGTTTTCGTAGAACAGGTATAATACTGTGGTGCGTGTTTTCACAAGCTTGCGAAAGGGAATAAATACAGCTTAGAATAAATTACTTACGGGCCTGATCAGTAGGATTCATGTACTTCCCACTTTTCGTGGTATTGATTGACCTTCTACCCATCTTGTTGGTGCTCTGAAAAGCTCTTTTCCAAACAAATTAGACAAATTTCCCCAGAGTTGGTGCTGCAGGCCAAAAGTCAAAAGCCAAAGGAATGAAATAGGCAACAAAATAGATCTTGATACGAATTTTAGAATGATTACAAACTAGACTATAAAACTTAATTCATAATACCTTTGTAATACACAAAAAATATATATTTTAATTAATAATAACACTAGTTTACAATTCTTTTATTTCTAACTAACATTGATTATTTGGATAAAAGATTTACATAATACATTTCAAGATGTACACCAATTTCATAAATTCTGTAGGTATCCTTGGCATGGACAGATTTCGAAAACGCACTTTTTAAACGCATTTTTAAGATTCTTGGTACGAATTATGTGTAAGTTATAGTATATATATATATATATATATATATATATATATATATATATATATATATATATATATATATATATATATATATATATATATATATATATATATATATATATATATATATATATATATATATATATATATAAACATTTATATATATATATATATATATATATATATATATATATATATATATATATATATATATATATATATATATATATATATATATATATATATATATATATATATATATATATATATATATATATATATAAAAGATAAGTTATGCATTGGCCATATATATATGTATATATATATATATATATATATATATATATATATATATATATATATATATATATATATATATATATATATATATATATATATATATATATATATATATATATATATATATATATATATATATATATATATATATATATATATATATATATATATATATATATATATATCTATATATATATATATATCTATATATATATATATATATATATATATATATATATATATATATATATATATATATATATATATATATATATATATATATAAACATTTATATATATATATATATATAAAAGATAAGTTCCTCTGCATTGGCCATATATATATATATATGTATATATATATATATATATATATATATATATATATATATATATATATATATATATATATATATATATATATATATATATATATATATATATATATATATATATATATATATATATATATATATATATATATATATATATATATATATATATATATATATATATATATATATATATATATATATATATATATATATATATATATATATATATATATATATATATATATATATATATATATATATATATATATATATATATATATATATATATATAAAACCCAATGTAAGTCACACCCTAATGTATTAGGTCACATGGAATAGTTTTTCTGAGTGGGTAGTTACAGTAGCTCCAATTCTGTTCACAATTTCAAACTTAATATTGATAAGTTCTTTACTAACTCTGGGCGTCTTTGATTTTTTTTTGTGGTGGTGTTAGTTGGACTTTTTATGGGGTGACTTACCCTTCTTAGCCCGTAATCTTCTTATGGTATGTTATGTTATATCTAAATTCGGATATTTATTTAGATATATTCATTTTTTTTAAACCACGGTAAAAGCCAGTGAGTGAAGCCTCTATAGTCACGTGCATTTGAGCCCTTTCGAGACTTTAAACTGATTTAACTTCAGCCCATGCAATGCGTGCATTGGACTGTAGACCTGTTTGAATCTGGGGTGTATAATTTTAGGAGCACCCTTATTTTTCTTACTCACTCATTTTATAGGAAAAGAGACGGATAAAATCGTATAATTTAGCTTTCCTTGGATGAAGACGGGCAACTATTTGTATTACTATTATTGGCCTATATCAATTTCTATATTGCCTTATTTTTCCAAAAGAACTTGGAAAATTGGTTTTAATCAGTTGCATAATTTTGTAGGCCTATACTTCCTATTATTCAAACGTTAATTTGGTTTCATGCCCAACTGAAACTCATCTCATGTTATATTACAGACATTTCATTAGGGGCATGTGAAGGGTCCCCTCTGGAGGGAGGGGAGGGGGAGGGTGCGGTAGTAAGGCCTAAAAAAAATACTACTTACAAGCGGAAACATTGCACTGGTAAAATAAGTTTCTACCAATGTTTAATTTGCTGCTAATTGGAAATTCTCAAATTTTTCGGGAAATATCCTTACATTTTCGTAAAATTTTTTTCATTTTGGGGAAATTTCCTTCATTTTCTTTTCTTGTCGTGAAAAATCTGTTAAGTATCGAGTAGGTCAACCATTATCATGTTATGCTTTTAAAGGGTGATTTAGAATGTAAAGCAATTTATTGTACCCTTATTAAGGATGTTAGGTTTACCAATAAAGCTCGTACTAATTGGGAGAATGTTCTTAAATCCACTTTTCTTGATGACAAGTGGAGACTTTTCTGTTCCATCCCTTTTGATTGCAGCAATGATACCAAGATTATATGGTTTCAGTATAAAATCCTCAATTGTTTCTTTCCAACTAATCTTTTGCTAAATAAGATTGGAATAATTGATAATCCGCTTTGTTCATTTTGTTCAAGTAACACTGAATCAATTGTTCACTTATTTTATCATTGTAAATTTGTGCAACCCTTGTGGATTTATCTCAACAATGCCCTTAAAAATGGTCGTATCAATATTTCACTGTTAGACCCAGAAACTATCTTGCTTGGTACAAATCACGATAAACTGCTTAATTTAATTATTATTCTTGTAAAGTATTACATTTTCAAAACCAAAACTAATAAGAGGTTTCCAACTATAGTTGCCATGAACTGTTATCTTAAGAACTATTTTAACGTACAGAAGTTCATTTATGAAAAGAATATGTCTGACTCTTTGGCAAAAAATACTGGCTACCTTGGTATAACTTTTTTTACATTTATATAACTTTTGATGTGAATGTTTTGTGGTATTAAGTAAACATTGTTTTGTTTATTCCTTACTTGTGTTTTGTATATACATTGTAACTCGAGGAGAAGAATTCAATAAATTTAAAAAAAAAAAAAAAAAAATTAATTTGACTCATTATTTTTAAAATTGTTGGCCAATTTTCGGGAATTTTTTTTAATTTCCAGGCAATGTTCTTCAATTTTCTAGAAATTTCCTTCATTTTTGAAAAATTTGGCGCATTGTCGGGAAATTTTATACAACTTTTGGGAAATGTTGTCAAATTACAAACTTTATAAAAACAATTTGTTGCTAAATTTCCCATCAATTTTACCATTTTTTTTCACTTTCATTTGGATAATTTTCTAATTTAACCTCCCAACCAGACAGGTAGCATACAATTGGGAAGGTGAAATCCTCTTATGTCTGTAGCGTTCGCGCTCAACTTGAAGCAATCCGTATATTACAAGAAAAACGGTGGCGTGCTGTAATTCGTAAAACAAGATGGCAGCCTCTATGGAAAATGCAGGTGGAAAATTTTTCTGTAAGTTTTTTCTGCTTAAACTCCAACGACATATGTTTCTCTTCATATCATTGATCTCTTACTTAAGCCTAAATCAAAGCTTATATTTCATCCTACTTTTGTCCTGGGCTTCAGTCTGAAGTATTTGCCTAGAGGCCTAGGCCTAACGTTAGTGCCTAGGGCCTAGTACTAATCTTCATGCCCAAATCACAGGCGTTCCTAGCGTTATGGCAAGCTAACGTTAGGCCTATACTAATTTATGTATATTAACAAGGTGAATCTGAATCGGTTAAGTCAGCAAAATTCCTTCAAGAGGACATGAACGCCAACGGAACGTAAAAAGTAGGAGGAAAAAAAAAAAAAAAAACTACTTTAGCAATGTTAGTAATTTTAGCTTTGAAACAGTTGAGTATAATGTCTGATGGTAAAGCATTCCAATCCTTTAGTGTGTGAGGGAAGAACGAGTGTTTATATACATTCTTATTAGCATAGGGAACCTGGAAATTAAGGTCATGATTATTTCTTGTATTAGTTTTGACGGTGGGGATAGGTTCATCTTTATTGATGGCGACAAGATTGTAATTGATTTTATATAGCATATGTAGCCGGGTGTTGTATTTTCTTGTTTTTAGCAGGGGCCAATCTAATTTATGAAGCATGTTTTTTACACTAGATTTATAAGAGTAGTCTGTCATACAGAACCTGGCTGCTCTCCTTTGAATAGATTCAAGTTAATCCACATCGCACTGGTGATAGGGGTCCCAGACTGGTGATGCGTACTTAAGTACTGGCCTAACTAGAGCTTTATAAGCAATGGATTTAACGTCGGTGGGACAGTTTGAGAGGTTACGTTTTAATAGGCCAAACTGTTAGCTTTTTTGGTTATGTTATGTATATGTTTATCCCATCTAAATTTATTATCAATTTCAAGACCTAGGTATGGGTGGGAGTTAACATGTTTTAGTGGCTGGTTGCATAAGGTATAAACAGGTTATTTAAAGTATTTCTTAGAGGAAATTGACAAGATGTAGCATTTAGAAGGGTTGAAATTCATTTGCCATTTGTTTTGCCATTGTCCAAGCTTATTAAGATCATCTTGGAGGATTTGTTGGTCAGAGGGGTTATTAATTGTTCTGTACACAAGGCAGTCATCAGCAAACAGTCTAACTGTGCTCTTTATATTATCAGGGATGTCACTTACATATAAAAGGAAAAGTAATGGACCCTCAACAGTACCTTGTGGTACACCGGATAAAACCTGTTTAGAATCAGAGATTTCACCATCACAGACAACAAGCTGGATGCGGTTGTTGAGGAATGATGCAAACCAGGCCAGGAGATTTCCATCAATGCCATAGGCGAAAAGTTTGGATAAGAGGTGCTGGTGTGGGACTTTATCAAAGGCTTTTGAGAAGTCAAGAATAGCCATAGAGACGTTACTGTTTTGGTCAATTTGTTTAGAGATATCATTTATTGTTAAGAGGAGTTGTGTTTCAGTCTATTTTTTTGCACTTAAGCCATGTTGTAAATCAGTTAAGATATTATGCTCATCAATATGCTCAAGAATTTTACTACAAACGCAGGTGAGGGAAACGGGTCTGTAATTAGCTGGGTTTTGTTTATCACTTTTTCAAAAACGCTACATATGTTTGCTTCTTTCCACTTGTAAGGAATAGTACCATTATCGACAGAGGTTTGAAAGAGATCAGTTAGAATTTCATAGAGGTCATCAGCGTCTTTTTTTAGAAACCATGGTGGTATTTGGTCAGGACCTGAGGCTTTGTTGGGGTCTAGGTTATGCAGTTGCTTTTTGACACCTTCTGGGGTAATTATAAGTTGGTTTATTTTGCTGTTGGTGAGTGGTTTAGTTACAGGGACTTGGGAGGTGTTTTATTCTGTAAAAACACTGAAAAACTGGTAATTTAGAATGTTAGCTTTAGTTTTACTGTCACTGCAGAGTTTACCATTATTTAGTAGATCAGACACACCTACAGAGTTACTTCTAAATCTTTTGATGTAGGACTAGAATGCCTTTGGGTTTTCGTTTAGTGAGTTTTTAAGTTTATCACAGATGAAGGTGTTTCTAGCTTCTTTGAGGTTTTTACGGACAGCCTTTCTAAAGCTTTTATAGGTAGTCCAGTCATTGGCTTGTTGATAAGTCTTAGCTTTTTTTAATAGTTTTATGTTTTTTCCTGCAGAAACGGCGTTGGATACGGGTGAACCAGGGCAGATTTAGTTTAGTTGAGGTGAATTTGTGAGGCGTGTTTTTATCAATAATCAGTTTGATTTCCTGTTCAAAGAAATTCCATTTTTCATCAACATCAATGGACTTATTGAATTGAGTATAATATTGCAGTTTAAATTTGGTCAGGTCTTTTTTATTCGTTTTATGTTTGCTTTTAAAAAAATAGATTTTACGTTTAGGCAACTTTTTACGAGGAGGGGAGATAGTTGGGGTCAGTTCAACAATATCATGGTCACTTATACCGGGAATGACATTAGCTGAGGTGACAGCTGGTGAATTGTTAGTAAAACAAGATTAAGGATGTTGTTATCTCTGGTGGGTGACTGCACCATTTGTGTGAAATTGAATGAATTGGTCACTTCAAGAAGAATTTTGGCTGCTTCGAGGAAGCGTTAGTTCCTGAAATAATGTTTTGACTCCAGTCACAGGTGAGTCAACACTCATATCAAAATTCCTCTTTTTGACCTTTCACAAATCTGAATTAGATATTTTTACTCAACACATTTGCCAGAGACTCCCTTCGACACAAATCGATGTTAGTACTAACATACCTTTTTATCTCGGAATCGGTATTTTCTGGAAATCTAATTTAAATATTGTCACATGGCCACAATTCACTTGGCCATAAATCATAATGGACTTATCAAATTCTGGAGGAATCCTGATTGTCTGCACAATTTACTAGCGTACATGCAGTCAACGCGTATAACTCCATATGCGTACGTATGCGCCATGACGGTAAGATATTTAAATATTGCGCACGCTAATTTAGAGGCGTAATACATTTTAATTGTGCACACATATGCGCCGGCATTACATTTCAGAGCGTTTTAAAGAAAGAAAAAAAATTGTTGTCTTTTTTAATGTCTTTCTTTAATATTTTGACCATTTATTATTGTTATTTTTTGCAACTTTTACAACTGCAACTGAAACAAACTGAAGTAAGTGTGTTTAATTTTTCAGTGAGAATAGGGTGGATTTTGATATCGAAATAAATGCTCCTAGAAAATTCATGGAACTTTTTTTTTGAGACGTATTAAATTCCATTGACTTTTGTTTAGTGTGTGGCGCAACTTTTTCAATGAACATGGGCTCATACCCCAAATCATAAGATTAGGAGATCTGCTCTATTTCAGTATGTGGATGCGTACTAAGGTAGGCTAGGCTACTAAGTACCAGAATATTATACACATCCTCAGTACGGTTGACATTAGGATTGCTGTAGAAGGGTTGTTATAGCTACTATACAATTCCTGTTTATGAGAATTCACATGTTGTAGAAAAATAACTTACTTGTTAAAATTTTGGATTTTACTAAGTTATTATAGGCCACAATACGGTAGAGCCTCTGTGGGAAGGTTGCTTGCAAAACGTCATATTAACTTAATGTAAGGCTCAATGGGAAAATCCCATCGCACCTGAACAAAATTTAAATTTTATATTTATAATTTCACAATTTGTCATCAAAATAAAGCATGCATGCATGCAACCAGGAAACCCTTTTTGGAGGTACCTCTAACTCACACGCACCTCTGTCAGTCTGTCCAGGTACCTCTAACTCATACGCACCTCTGTCAGTCTGTCCAGGTACCTCTAACTCATACGCACCTCTGTCAGTCTGTCCAGGTACCTCTAACTCATACGCACCTCTGTCAGTCTGTCCAGGTACCTCTAACTCATACGCACTCTGTCAGTCTGTCCAGGTACCTCTAACTCATACGCACTCTGTCAGTCTGTCCAGGTACCTCTAACTCATACGCACCTCTGTCAGTCTGTCCAGGTACCTCTAACTCATACGCACCTCTGTCAGTCTGTCCAGGTACTCTCTAACTCATACGCACCTCTGTCAGTCTGTCCAGGTACTCATCTACTCTGTCCAGGTACCCTCTAACTACGCACCTCTGTCAGTCTGTCCAGGTACCTCTAACTCATACGCACCTCTGTCAGTCTGTCCAGGTACCTCTAACTCATACGCAACTCATACGTGCCTCTGTCAGTCTGTCCAGGTACTGTCTCTAACTCTAACTCACGCACCTCTGTCAGTCTGTCCAGGTACCTCTAACTCATACGCACCTCTGTCAGTCTGTCCAGGTACCTCTAACTCATACGTGCCTCTGTCAGTCTGTCCAGGTAACTGTCCACCTCTAACTCACGCACCTCTGTCAGTCTGTCCAGGTACCTCTAACTCATACGCAGTCTGTCCAGGTACCTCTAACTCATACGCACTTCGTCAGTCTGTCCAGGTCAGTCTGTCCAGGTACTCTAACTCATACGCACCTCTGTCAGTCTGTCCAGGTACCTCTAACTCATACGCACCTCTGTCAGTCTGTCCAGGTACCTCTAACTCATACGCACCTCTGTCAGTCTGTCCAGGTACCTCTAACTCATACGCACCTCTGTCAGTCTGTCCAGGTACCTCTAACTCATACGTACCTCTGTCAGTCTGTCCAGGTACCTCTAACTCATACGTACCTCTGTCAGTCTGTCCAGGTACCTCTAACTCATACGCACCTCTGTCAGTCTGTCCAGGTCCACCTCTAACTCATACGCACCTCTGTCAGTCTGTCCAGGTACCTCTAACTCATACGCACCTCTGTCAGTCTGTCCAGGTACCTCTAACTCATACATACCTCTGTCAGTCTGTCCAGGTACCTCTAACTCATACGCACCTCTGTCAGTCTGTCCAGGTACCTCTAACTCATACGCACCTCTGTCAGTCTGTCCAGGTACCTCTAACTCATACGCACCTCTGTCAGTCTGTCCAGGTACCTCTAACTCATACGCACCTCTGTCAGTCTGTCCAGGTACCTCTAACTCATACGCACCTCTGTCAGTCTGTCCAGGTACCTCTAACTCATACGCACCTCTGTCAGTCTGTCCAGGTACCTCTAACTCATACGCACCTCTGTCAGTCTGTCCAGGTACCTCTAACTCACACGCACCTCTGTCAGTCTGTCCTCTTAATCTGAAACCAGCCCCCACTCAGTTTCCTCAGAAAGGAAAAGCAAAGAAACATAACAAGGTGATGTATGTATTAATAATTTATTATAAAATAGAATAAATACAATAAATAAAGATGTCATAAATAATAGATTGGCCTCTGCTAAAAACAATTAGAAAGAACACCTGCTTTCATATGCTATGTAAAATAAATAACAATCATCGCCATTGATAATGATAACACAATCTTAAACGTGATAATCAATACAAGAAATAATCATGATATCTGAATTTCCACGTTCCCTATGCTAAAACGAATGTAAATACTCCTTCTTTCCGCAACTGCTCAAACACTAAAAGATTGCAATGCTTTACCGCCAGACCACCAGACATTGATATACATTCACCAATCTGAACTGTTTCAAAACTAAACTTAGCCTACCAAACTTTTAATTGTTTTTTTCCTCATACTTGTTACGCTCGGTTGTCGTTCATGTCCAGTAGGATTTTTACCGACTTAACCTGCAAGTTATCAAAGCACCATTGAATGTTCATATAGTTATGTGCACCATACTATAAGGTTCCATTACCTTTACCGTAACCTATTCAGATTCAGAGCAGATGAAAAGTGGCATACATGCCCATGCTAATAATTTCTTAACTTAGCTGTTGCAGTTTCTGGTTAGACTAGCCTCGTTCATTTCAAATTACAAATAATATAATTCTCCTTCACTATCTCTTTGTGACTCTTCAAAAATTATGTTGGTGTAATACATTTTTTTATTATGTTTCTGAAACAGTAAAAATATCTAAACGATACTATTCTTCTTATCATGTTTTGGAGGTGGCTATAAAAATATTAGATTGGCACCGGAACTTTTCGTCTGCATTTCTGAACATTGCCAATTTACATGATTTTTGCAAATGAAAATATTGCCATAAATTTTTGAATTAGCATTGCTGAAATTGATTGTAGTGTCGTAACCATTCAAATACAATCTCTCATAAATATTACTTAATTTGAAGCCATATTTTCTTCATTAAATGAAATTTTAAAATTATTTCTCAATTAAAAGAAGGCGGATTTTGAGCATGGAGTTTACAACACTAGACCTATCGCTCATCCTGAGGGCCACGACAGAAAAAATAAAAACCACTCAAATGAGACTTTGTCCTTTCTAGTTAGGTGGTTGATTATTGGCATTAACAATTTGAAGTCTATGACAGAATCTGTTCACCATATGGAGATTGTGTACTTAAGGTGAATTAGGCATTAGAAGATGACTCTGTGATTGTACATCAAAATTAAGACCTCACATTTTATGTTGTATATGTGGTATTGCATCAATTTGAACCCTTGACTTTGGTATAAAAATTAAAAATCAATGGTGATTACCATACAATTACTAAAATGTTGTGTTGATTAATGTGTTACATGCTTAATTAGCATAATTATTTGATAGAAGCTGCAACCAAACAGCTATCTAATATGGCTCTCAAATAGCTTGAAGTCCCCGTTTTTGCACCTACTAGAATAATTTTTTTGATTGTTTTGCAGGGAATGCATTGCTAATGAATTATCTGCCATTTGTAAGAGTTTCATCACCAGAGATGAACAAGTTTTTAAATAAGAGTCAAAATTCAACCAAATTTGAGGTTTTTTCTATGCATCCTAACACTAATGATTCCTATGGTTGCCATTTTAAGTGTGGCTTGTACTATAGGAAACTGTATTGTGGCCTGTTCCTTCATCAGCTTCACTCCACAAAGTTTGCAGAAAACCCCTCCATGGAGGAAACCGTATTGTGGTCTGTGTCTTCATGAGCTTCACTCCTCAAAGTTTGCAGAGAACCCCTCCACAGAGGTAACCATATTGTGGCCTGTTCCTTCATCAGCCTCACTCCACAAAGTTTGCAGAGAACCCCTCCACAGAGGTAACCGTATTGTGGCCTGTGCTTTCATCAGCTTTCTCCACAAAGTTTGCAGAGAACCCCTCCATGAAGGAAACCATATTGTGGCCTGTTCCTTCATCAGCCTCACTCCACAAAGTTTGCAGAGAACCCCTCCACAGAGGAAACCGTATTGTGGTCTGTGCCTTCATCAGCTTCACTCCACAAAGTTTGCAGAAAACCCCTCCATGGAGGAAATCGTATTGTGGCCTGTGCCTTCAGCAGCTTCACTCCACAAAGTTTGCAGAAAACCCCTCCATGGAGGAAACAAAGTTTGCAGAGAACCCCTTCATGAAATCATTCATCTGTCTCTTCCCTCCACAGAGGAAACCGTATTGTGGTCTGTGCCTTCATCAGCTTCCTTCCACAAACGTTGGCTGATTTTAGGTATAGGAAATCATCCGTTGAAAAAAAAATGTGTGCTGAATTAAAAGTCAATGGGATTAACACATGCTCAAAAGTAGACACCCTACAAAGCTAGGGCACTTAAAATTTCACTTTTTATAGCATACACTGTAAAGGCACTTGCGATGAGCGTGGATAATGCTTGCATGTCTTTTCTGCTATGCAAGCTTGGAGAAAAGACAAAAAACTTTAGATATAATATTACACAAATGTTGTGCAACACATGCATTCTTAAAATAGCCAGCAGATGTAACTGCTCTTTAGTTACATGTGCACACTCATGTCAATTGTACAATTGGTTAGTCTGATTACATGATGATTTGAATGGACTCAAGCCAATTTCATCAAAAAAGCTTGCTCTTTTTTTTATATTATCATTTATGAACATTTCACTTAGTTCACAGGCCTACCAGTATAAGGAGTATTCTAGCTACAAGGTAATCTCATTTCTGTAAAATTTGGAGGTTGTATAGAAAAACCAGAGTTACTAAAAGAGACTGATATTTTGAGATGTTTGTACACAGAAGTCAACAGAGATCTCCCTGTCTACTGTAGTGTAAGTCTGCAGACATGAAGTCCAGTTGTGGAAAGGGGGAAATTAAATTTTTCCTGGTAGAACCAGTCCTTTTGTTTTGCCCCACACCGTTAGCACCTTAAGGTAATGTTCTGTTTTATTGGCACATTACCTTAAGGTTAGCACCTTAAGGTGATGTTCTGTTTTATACCCTTAAGGTAATGTTCTGTTTTATACCCTTAAGGTAATGTTCTGTTTTATACCCTTAAGGTAATGTTCTGTTTTATACCCTTAAGGTAATGTTTTGTTTTATACCCTTAAGGTAATGTTCTGTTTTATACCCTTAAGGTAATGTTCTGTTTTACACCCTTAAGGTAATGTTCTGTTTTATACCCTTAAGGTAATGTTCTGTTTTATACCCTTAAGGTAATGTTCTGTTTTATACCTTTAAGGTAATGTTTTGTTTTATACCTTTAAGGTAATGTTCTGTTTTACACCCTTAAGGTAATGTTCTGTTTTATACCCTTAAGGTAATGTTCTGTTTGATACCCTTAAGGTAATGTTCTGTTTTATACCCTTAAGGTAATGTTCTGTTTTATACCCTTAAGGTAATGTTCTGTTTTATACCCTTAAGGTAATGTTCTGTTTTATACCCTTAAGGTAATGTTCTGTTTTATACCCTTAAGGTGATGTTCTGTTTTATACCCTTAAGGTAATGTTCTGTTTAATACCCTTAAGGTAATGTTCTGTTTTATACCTTTAAGGTAATGTTCTGTTTTATACCCTTAAGGTAATGTTCTGTTTTATACCCTTAAGGTAATGTTCTGTTTTATACCCTTAAGGTAATGTTCTGTTTAATACCCTTAAGGTAATGTTCTGTTTTATACCCTTAAGGTAATGTTCTGTTTTATACCCTTAAGGTAATGTTCTGTTTTATACCCTTAAGGTAATGTTCTGTTTTATACCTTTAAGGTAATGTTCTGTTTTATACCCTTAAGGTAATGTTCTGTTTTATACCTTTAAGGTAATGTTCTGTTTTATACCTTTAAGGTAATGTTCTGTTTTATACCCTTAAGGTAATGTTCTGTTTTATACCCTTAAGGTAATGTTCTGTTTTATACCCTTAAGGTAATGTTCTGTTTTATACCCTTAAGGTAATGTTCTGTTTTATACCCTTAAGGTAATGTTCTGTTTTTACCCTTAAGGTAATGTTCTGTTTTATACCCTTAAGGTAATGTTCTGTTTTATACCTTAAGGTAATGTTCTGTTTTATACCTTTAAGGTAATGTTCTGTTTTATACCCTTAAGGTAATGTTCTGTTTTATACCCTTAAGGTAATGTTCTGTTTTATACCCTTAAGGTAATGTTCTGTTTTATACCCTTAAGGTAATGTTCTGTTTTATACCCTTAAGGTAATGTTCTGTTTTATACCTTTAAGGTAATGTTCTGTTTTATACCCTTAAGGTAATGTTCTGTTTTATACCCTTAAGGTAATGTTCTGTTTTATACCCTTAAGGTAATGTTCTGTTTTATACCCTTAAGGTAATGTTCTGTTTTATACCCTTAAGGTAATGTTCTGTTTTATACCCTTAAGGTAATGTTCTGTTTTATACCCTTAAGGTAATGTTCTGTTTTATACCCTTAAGGTAATGTTCTGTTTTATACCCTTAAGGTAATGTTCTGTTTTATACCCTTAAGGTAATGTTCTGTTTTATACCCTTAAGGTAATGTTCTGTTTTATACCCTTAAGGTAATGTTCTGTTTTATACCCTTAAGGTAATGTTCTGTTTTATACCCTTAAGGTAATGTTCTGTTTTATACCCTTAAGGTAATGTTCTGTTTTATACCCTTAAGGTAATGTTCTGTTTTATACCCTTAAGGTAATGTTCTGTTTTATACCCTTTAAGGTAATGTTCTGTTTTATACCCTTAAGGTAATGTTCTGTTTTATACCCTTAAGGTAATGTTCTGTTTTATACCCTTAAGGTAATGTTCTGTTTTATACCCTTAAGGTAATGTTCTGTTTTATACCCTTAAGGTAATGTTCTGTTTTATACCCTTAAGGTAATGTTCTGTTTTATACCCTTAAGGTAATGTTCTGTTTTATACCCTTAAGGTAATGTTCTGTTTTATACCCTTAAGGTAATGTTCTGTTTTATACCCTTAAGGTAATGTTCTGTTTTATACCCTTAAGGTAATGTTCTGTTTTATACCCTTTAAGGTAATGTTCTGTTTTATACCCTTAAGGTAATGTTCTGTTTTATACCCTTAAGGTAATGTTCTGTTTTATACCCTTAAGGTAATGTTCTGTTTTATACCCTTAAGGTAATGTTCTGTTTTATACCTTTTAAGGTAATGTTCTGTTTTAAGGTAATGTTCTGTTTTATACCCTTAAGGTAATGTTCTGTTTTATACCCTTAAGGTAATGTTCTGTTTTATACCCTTAAGGTAATGTTCTGTTTTATACCCTTAAGGTAATGTTCTGTTTTATACCCTTAAGGTAATGTTCTGTTTTATACCCTTAAGGTAATGTTCTGTTTTATACCCTTAAGGTAATGTTCTGTTTTATACCCTTAAGGTAATGTTCTGTTTTATACCCTTAAGGTAATGTTCTGTTTTATACCCTTAAGGTAATGTTCTGTTTTATACCCTTAAGGTTAAGGTAATGTTCTGTTTTATACCCTTAAGGTAATGTTCTGTTTTATACCCTTAAGGTAATGTTCTGTTTTATACCTTAAGGTAATGTTCTGTTTTATACCCTTAAGGTAATGTTCTGTTTTATACCCTTAAGGTAATGTTCTGTTTTATACCCTTAAGGTAATGTTCTGTTTTATACCCTTAAGGTAATGTTCTGTTTTATACCCTTAAGGTAATGTTCTGTTTTATACCCTTAAGGTAATGTTCTGTTTTACACCCTTAAGGTAATGTTCTGTTTTATACCCTTAAGGTAATGTTCTGTTTTATACCCTTAAGGTAATGTTCTGTTTTATACCCTTAAGGTAATGTTCTGTTTTATACCCTTAAGGTAATGTTCTGTTTTATACCCTTAAGGTAATGTTCTGTTTTATACCCTTAAGGTAATGTTCTGTTTTATACCCTTTAAGGTAATGTTCTGTTTTATACCTTTAAGGTAATGTTCTGTTTTATACCCTTAAGGTAATGTTCTGTTTTATACCCTTAAGGTAATGTTCTGTTTTATACCCTTAAGGTAATGTTCTGTTTTATACCCTTTAAGGTAATGTTCTGTTTTATACCCTTAAGGTAATGTTCTGTTTTATACCCTTAAGGTAATGTTCTGTTTTATACCCTTAAGGTAATGTTCTGTTTTATACCCTTAAGGTAATGTTCTGTTTTATACCCTTAAGGTAATGTTCTGTTTTATACCCTTAAGGTAATGTTCTGTTTTATACCCTTAAGGTAATGTTCTGTTTTATACCCTTAAGGTAATGTTCTGTTTTATACCCTTAAGGTAATGTTCTGTTTTATACCCTTAAGGTAATGTTCTGTTTTATACCCTTAAGGTAATGTTCTGTTTTATACCCTTAAGGTAATGTTCTGTTTTATACCCTTAAGGTAATGTTCTGTTTTATACCCTTAAGGTAATGTTCTGTTTTATACCCTTAAGGTAATGTTCTGTTTTATACCCTTAAGGTAATGTTCTGTTTTATACCCTTAAGGTAATGTTCTGTTTTATACCCTTAAGGTAATGTTCTGTTTTATACCCTTAAGGTAATGTTCTGTTTTATACCCTTAAGGTAATGTTCTGTTTTATACCCTAAAGGTAATGTTCTGTTTTATACCCTTAAGGTAATGTTCTGTTTTATACCCTTAAGGTAATGTTCTGTTTTATACCCTGTTTTATTAAGGTAATGTTCTGTTTTATACCCTTAAGGTAATGTTCTGTTTTATACCCTTAAGGTAATGTTCTGTTTTATACCCTTAAGGTAATGTTCTGTTTTATACCCTTAAGGTAATGTTCTGTTTTATACCCTTAAGGTAATGTTCTGTTTTTTTATAGGTAATGTTCTGTTTTATACCCTTAAGGTAATGTTCTGTTTTATACCCTTAAGTTCTGTAATGTTCTGTTTTATACCCTTAAGGTAATGTTCTGTTTTATACCCTTAAGGTAATGTTCTGTTTTATACCCTTAAGGTAATGTTCTGTTTTATACCCTTAAGGTAATGTTCTGTTTTATACCCTTAAGGTAATGTTCTGTTTTATACCCTTAAGGTAATGTTCTGTTTTATACCCTTAAGGTAATGTTCTGTTTTATACCCTTAAGGTAATGTTCTGTTTTATACCCTTAAGGTAATGTTCTGTTTTATACCCTTAAGGTAATGTTCTGTTTTATACCCTTAAGGTAATGTTCTGTTTTATACCCTTAAGGTAATGTTCTGTTTTATACCCTTAAGGTAATGTTCTGTTTTATACCCTTAAGGTAATGTTCTGTTTTACACCCTTAAGGTAATGTTCTGTTTTATACCCTTAAGGTAATGTTCTGTTTTATACCTTAAGGTAATGTTCTGTTTTATACCCTTAAGGTAATGTTCTGTTTTATACCCTTAAGGTAATGTTCTGTTTTATACCTTTAAGGTAATGTTCTGTTTTATACCCTTAAGGTAATGTTCTGTTTTATACCCTTAAGGTAATGTTCTTTTATACCCTTAAGGTAATGTTCTGTTTTATACCTTTAAGGTAATGTTCTGTTTTATACCCTTAAGGTAATGTTCTGTTTTATACCCTTAAGTTCTGTAATAATGTTCTGTTTTATACCCTTAAGGTAATGTTCTGTTTTATACCCTTAAGGTAATGTTCTTAAGGTAATGTTCTGTTTTATACCCTTAAGGTAATGTTCTGTTTTATACCCTTAAGGTAATGTTCTGTTTTATACCCTTAAGGTAATGTTCTGTTTTATACCCTTAAGGTAATGTTCTGTTTTATACCCTTAAGGTAATGTTCTGTTTTATACCCTTAAGGTAATGTTCTGTTTTATACCCTTAAGGTAATGTTCTGTTTTATACCCTTAAGGTAATGTTCTGTTTTATACCCTTAAGGTAATGTTCTGTTTTATACCCTTAAGGTAATGGTAATGTAATGTTCTGTTTTATACCCTTAAGGTAATGTTCTGTTTTATACTTTTAAGGTTATGTTCTGTTTTATTGCCAGTAAGTAGGTTATGTATTTTAACAATAGACAGCTCACTTCTTTTTTTGAGGAAATCAACACGAAGAAGATTGAGCCTAGGTGTAAATGTGATTAATTATACAGAATTTACTCAGCAATGAAATAGAATCAGTGACTGTGACTGTATATCAGAAAATTGAAATGATTGAACCAGAATATGATATCTTTTCAGGTGTGGCTGTGCAATTTAGTGAGAAGTCTAAAGGCAAACATTACCTGTTTGTAAAGCAGCAAAAGGCAGACAAGACAGAAGACATTTCCAGGCCATCTGAAAGGACTCTGTATGTTGCTAATTTACCGCCATATTGCTCCAAGGTATAATAATACTCCAAACGTTGTGTCACCCTTGTCCATGCAAATGTGCTTAAAGTAGCATAATGGTACCCAATTTTGTGCACTTAAGGACTTATTCTGTTTGGTTTAGGAAAATGCAACAAAAGTATTATTCCCCAACTTTACACAGAAAAGAGAAATTTCTCTTTTCTACAGCAGTGATAAAATATTTAAATTTGCTATTTACATTTAGTAGTTACCATCCTGGAAATAAAGAAGTTTTGCCCATCCTGTTGATGCTGCAAGTAAACCCTAATTCGTGCATCTAATGATAAACATATGTAAAAACACACCAGGTGTACCAGTAAAAAGTAAGGGCGCTTCATTGCCGACAAAAGTGGCTTAAATTTTGAAAACATACTAGGCCCTTAGCCTCCTCATAAAAACACAATGGAATGAAAAATATTTTACTCTATAAAATTTGGGACTTATTTTCATTAAGAATGTTAGATTTTGGTAATTAAATTGTTGAAGTTGGTGAAGTAATGGGATGCACAAAATTGGGGACAGCACAAAATTGGGGACAGCACAAAATTAGGTTAATTTACTATACTTGTATATATGAAGAACCTTCAGGATGATGTGGTTCACAAATTTGGAGACTATGCTTAGATGTGCAGCCATCTTAACTTTTAAAGACATCCTCATAGCTTTTTTAAGGACTAAGATTTTGGAATGAGATTATGTAGAGATTTTCAGCTACTTGTGGCATTAGAAAGTTTGCACACATTTTAATTGTTTCATATATTTGTGTTCGTGGATAACTTGTCACAGTTGTTAATTTTCACAAGTTCCATTTGTCAGGTTTTTGGACTGTTTGATTTCTCCTAAAATTAGTCCTTGTGAGTAGGATTTAGAAAGGTTTACTGTTTAGAGAACTTAGTTAATAAATGAGTTTTAAAGGTCTATTGACAGGTGTTAAAATGTTTTCTCTTCAACCATGTACCAAGAGGTTTTTGAATTTTGAAAATAGCATGTGTAGTTTTTAAGTTATGAGCAGGCCTTATCAAAGGTTGAATTTGTTTAATATATTGAGAAAATTCCTACAGGAAAACACCTCAAAATTGTTTTGTTTTCTTTGTTTTTCAGACTTTAAAGATGTTTAAAATGCCTTCTGCAGCTTGAGGTTGATTGGGGGTCGGGTAAAGGTCAAATCCACTTTATTAAAATCATCACTTTTTCAAAGAGAAATGGCAGAGGCTTACAAACCATGGCTTTACATAAGAAAATAGAGACTATATCCCATTCATACATAACACAACAATTTGCCAATATGTGCATAAAAATCTTCATTCAAAAAGCTGTAAAATTGCAAAAATTTTAACCAATTATGATGGAATTCTTTAGCTTTCTTCATGTTTTTTATGGATTTTAAATCTTTAGCTCATGTTGCATTTACCTGTCCATACACCTTTAGCAGATAATGAAGCACATGGCTTTTCATTTTTTACATTTCATTTTCTATTTTTAATATACAGGAATGTTTAGAGAGACTTTTTGGAAATCATGGGAAAGTAGAAAATGTGATTTTTAACACCAGCAAGAAGGAAGAGGACAATGTAGAGGAGAAGGCCTCATTTCACGGAGATACAGTCAGGTCACAGGTAAGAACCTATCAGGTGAACAAATTGGAGATACTGTCAGGTTACAGGTAAGAACCTATCAGGTGAACAAACTGGAGATACAGTCAGGTCACAGGTAAGAACCTATCAGGTGAACAAACTGGAGATACAGTCAGGTTACAGGTAAGAACCTATCAGGTGAACAAACTGGAGATACAGTCAGGTTACAGGTAAGAACCTATCAGGTGAACAAACTGGAGATACAGTCAGGTTACAGGTAAGAACCTATCAGGTGAACAAACTGGAGATACAGTCAGGTTACAGGTAAGAACCTATCAGGTGAACAAACTGGAGATACAGTCAGGTCACAGGTAAGAACCTATCAGGTGAACAAACTGGAGATACTGTCAGGTCACAGGTAAGAACCTATCAGGTGAACAAACTGGAGATACAGTCAGGTTGCAGGTAAGAACCTATCAGGTGAACAAACTGGAGATACAGTCAGGTCACATTTAAGAACCTATCAGGTGAACAAACTGGAGATACTGTCAGGTCACAGGTAAGAACCTATCAGGTGAACAAACTGTAGATACAGTCAGGTTACAGGTAAGAACCTATCAGGTGAACAAACTGGAGATACAGTCAGGTCACAGGTAAGAACCTATCAGGTGAACAAACTGGAGATACTGTCAGGTTACAGGTAAGAACCTATCAGGTGAACAAACTGGAGATACAGTCAGGTTACAGGTAAGAACCTATCAGGTGAACAAACTGTAGATACTGTCAGGTTACAGGTAAGAACCTATCAGGTGAACAAACTGGAGATACAGTCAGGTTACAGGTAAGAACCTATCAGGTGAACAAACTGGAGATACAGTCAGGTTGCAGGTAAGAACCTATCAGGTGAACAAACTGGAGATACTGTCAGGTCACAGGTAAGAACCTATCAGGTGAACAAACTGGAGATACAGTCAGGTTGCAGGTAAGAACCTATCAGGTGAACAAACTGGAGATACAGTCAGGTCACATTTAAGAACCTATCAGGTGAACAAACTGGAGATACTGTCAGGTCACAGGTAAGAACCTATCAGGTGAACAAACTGGAGATACAGTCAGGTTACAGGTAAGAACCTATCAGGTGAACAAACTGGAGATACAGTCAGGTCACAGGTAAGAACCTATCAGGTGAACAAACTGGAGATACAGTCAGGTCACAGGTAAGAACCTATCAGGTGAACAAACTGGAGATACAGTCAGGTTACAGGTAAGAACCTATCAGGTGAACAAACTGGAGATACAGTCAGGTTACAGGTAAGAACCTATCAGGTGAACAAACTGGAGATACAGTCAGGTTACAGGTAAGAACCTATCAGGTGAACAAACTGGAGATACAGTCAGGTCACAGGTAAGAACCTATCAGGTGAACAAACTGGAGATACAGTCAGGTTACAGGTAAGAACCTATCAGGTGAACAAACTGGAGATACAGTCAGGTTACAGGTAAGAACCTATCAGGTGAACAAACTGGAGATACAGTCAGGTTACAGGTAAGAACCTATCAGGTGAACAAACTGGAGATACAGTCAGGTTACAGGTAAGAACCTATCAGGTGAACAAACTGGAGATACAGTCAGGTTACAGGTAAGAACCTATCAGGTGAACAAACTGTAGATACTGTCAGGTTACAGGTAAGAACCTATCAGGTGAACAAACTGGAGATACAGTCAGGTTGCAGGTAAGAACCTATCAGGTGAACAAACTGCTCAGCTCAACAGACTTTTTCAAACCGATTTTAGCCAAACCTGATTTCTTCAGTTCTTTCAACCAATCAACTACTGGGGGAATTTTCGCTTTGTTACCCAACCAATTAGCTGCAATTTTGGTACAAAATATGTAAGCAGCTGCAGCACTGCGCGCGCATATTATACCTTCAGGTATAACACATGAGTGTTTAAGCATTTTGCATTTTTGACATACGCTTGGTTCCATACCGTGCATGAATTGTGCAGACGGCCAATACTCCCCAGTATTTGATTGGTCGATAAGATTCCTTCAGTATATTTTCGGTCCATTATGTACACGTAATTGCAGCCATGTAACATTATTCAACTTAGTTTTCCGGAGAGTGCCGATTTCGATATGAAAAGGTTTATAAAGTATGTGCACTTACGTAATCTTCACATGGTGGAAATCCAATCAGAAGGCTAGAAATAATAAGCAAACAATCAAAGTATTTTGCCTCCAGTGTTGCATTGTTTCTATCAGAACAGGGTAATTTGGAAACACCCTAGTATTGCTGTAAATTGCTACATAGAGTTTTAGGAAGTAAGTTTACTATGGATTTCTTAGCTTATTATTTTTCATAATTTTTTAATATTCTTGGATTAAAATTCTGTTTTGAATACAAAACTTAAACAAGAATATTTTCAGTTACAATTTTTTCAAACAAATTGATGTAAGCATCAAAAAAATTATAAGTTTGATTTATTTGAATAATGGAATAAAGTTGTAGTACAAGAAACACATTTTGCTCAAGTGTACTGCTGTACTAAGGATTTTACCAGTATTATTGTATGAAATCATTTTTACTTGGTCTCTTTGCGTTTATATATGCTTTTGTTGTTTTGTTATTGATAACTGAAGTCGTCCGAATATTGTCCACACTTTCAATAATCATAGCTTGTATTTGGTGAATAACAAACAAAACTAATTATGGACCACTGTTTCCCCCATGAGGGTGTGTATCCCATCACAATTTCAAACTGGACAGTTGCAGACTTCAATACTGTTACACATCAAAGACTTCAATTGGGACTGACTGTCCTCTCCTTAATGCTCAGCATAGGAGATTGAATTGAGGCAATAACCTAATTAACCTCTTGGAGTTATGAAATAAGCCACACCCACCTAAGCAATGTGGTATAAGCCACACCCACCATAGCAACGTGGTAACTAGGTGGGACAAACAAACCTCAAATTCACAATCATCGTGTATGACCAATGCATTGACATTTAGATGTTCAGTGTGGCCTACTGCAAGTTTTGATCCATTTAAGGTATTTCCCCAGATCTTTAAAGATTTTACCAAAAGAAATAAACAAAATTAAGTTGCTAACCGTTCTGGGTAATGGGAATTGAATTTACAAAGCTTGTAACGGGCTTGTAGGCGCAATTTTTGTTCACCATCTTGTCGTCATTTGGTACATGTGTGCAGAAATTTGTTTTGTGTAGAATATTACATTGACTGCTTAGCGCGTGCCCCTAGCTAGCTGTACTGTACCAGTATTGGGTAGGATTTTTGCCCCACTTAGTTATGCAGATTTTGGTGCGAGGCAACATCATGTGGTGATTGGTTGAAAACTCTCTGAATCATCTAACCTAGAAAGGTTAATTGAGTTTATGACTGCTACATCACGATTATGACATATTGGAGCAATGACTGCTACATCACGATTACGACATATTGGAGTAATGACTGCTACACCACGATTACGACATATTGGAGCAATGACTGCCACATCACGATTATGACATATTGGAGCAATGACTGCCACATCACGATTACGACATATTGGAACAATGACTGCTACACCACGATTACGACATATTGGAGCAATGACTGCTACATCACGATTACGACATATTGGAGCAATGACTGCCACACCACGATTACGACATATTGGAGCATATGGAGTTCAGGACTTCAGAGAATTTTCAGCTTGTGAGATGAATGTGTAATAATAATAAATGTTACTTACATTTCTAGCTTAGTGAATTTTGGTGGTTTGAAACTATACAGTTGCTAAATGTTAATATGTTGGTGCAGTTGATTAAATAATAAGTTACGTTAATATGTTGGTGCAGTTGATTAAATAATAAGTTACGTTAATATGTTGGTGCAGTTTATTAAATAATAAGTTATGTTAATTTGTTGGTGCAGTTTATTAAATAATAAGTTATGTTAATATGTTGGTGCAGTTTATTAAATAATAAGTTATGTTAATATGTTGGTGCAGTTGATTAAATAATCAATTATGTTAATATGTTGGTGCAGTTGATTAAATAATAAGTTATGTTAATATGTTGGTGCAGTTGATTAAATAATAAGTTATGCTAATATGTTGGTGCAGTTGATTAAATAATAAGTTACGTTAATATGTTGGTGCAGTTGATTAAATAAAAGTTATGTTAATATGTTGGTGCAGTTGATTAAATAATAAGTTATGTAAATATGTTGGTGCAGTTGATTAAATAATAATTATGTTAATATGTTGGTGCAGTTTATTAAATAATGAGTCACGTTGATATGTTGGTGCAGTTGATTAAATAATAAGTTATGTTAATATGTTGGTGCAGTTTATTAAATAATAAGTTATGTTAATATGTTGGTGCAGTTGATTAAATAATAAGTTATGTTAATATGTTGGTGCAGTTTATTAAATAATAAGTTATGTTAATATGTTGTGCAGTTTATTAAATAATAAGTTATGTTAATATGTTGGTGCACTTGATTGAATAATCAGTTATGTTAATATGTTGTGCAGTTGATTAAATAATAAGTTATGTTAATATGTTGGTGCAGTTGATTAAATAATAAGTTATGCTAATATGTTGGTGCAGTTGATTAAATAATAAGTTACGTTAATATGTTGGTGCAGTTGATTAAATAATAAGTTATGTTAATATGTTGGTGCAGTTGATTAAATAATAAGTTATGTAAATATGTTGGTGCAGTTGATTAAATAATAATTATGTTAATATGTTGGTGCAGTTTATTAAATAATGAGTCACGTTGATATGTTGGTGCAGTTGATTAAATAATAAGTTATGTTAATATGTTGGTGCAGTTTATTAAATAATAAGTTATGTTAATATGTTGGTGCAGTTGATTAAATAATAAGTTACGTTAATATGTTGGTGCATTTGATTAAATAATAAGTTATGTTAATATGTTGGTGCAGTTGATTAAATAAAAAGTTATCCACATATATACACATCCACACACAAATCCTCAATGATGAATCTGTACACTTGTACATCAAAAGAAGAGTTACATATGCATTTACTGTATGTTGCACAAGGTCCTGTTGGGACTAAGACCTGCTGAGAGAGTGCTTCCTCTTTATAAAACAGTTTATATACAAACATATATCCTTTGTACAAAAAGACAAGAAGAATATAGAGGGGGTAGTTCAAAAATAAATATTGGCTGTATGCTACAGCCAGGCATTAAAACTACAAGCAGCTACAATTGAACAAAAGGAACTAGTGTGGAATTTGATTATAATCCTAGAACTGAATTATTATGTAGGCTTGATGACCTTATAATCGATTGTTTCAGTTTATGAATGAACTGAGAATGTTTAGAACACACACACAAGGTTGTATATTTATTGCTCAAAATGTCAAATATTTAAAGGGACAAATGTAGTAAAAAGGGGACAAATGAAGTAAAAATTGCTTTGTTTTAAAATGATATCTTTGGGTAGTGAGATTTAAGTCAAAAATAAGTTCATACTGGTCAATCAGAAATACATGAGAGCTATAGTCTTTGCTTAGATCTGTTTTTAGGTGCATCAACACATGAGAGCTATAGTCTTTGCTTAGATCTATTCTTAGGTGCATCAACACATAAGAGCTAGCCCATGCTTAGATCTGTTCTTAGGTGCATCAACACATGAGAGCTAGTCTATGCTTAGATCTGTTTTTAGGTGCATCAACACATGAGAGCTATAGTCTTTGCTTAGATCTATTCTTAGGTGCATCAACACATGAGAGCTAGCCCATGCTTAGATCTGTTCTTAGGTGCATCAACACATAAGAGCTAGCCCATGCTTAGATCTGTTCTTAGGTGCATCAACACATGAGAGCTAGTCTATGCTTAGATCTGTTTTTAGGTGCATCAACACATGGAGCTATAGTCTTTGCTTAGATCTATTCTTAGGTGCATCAACACATGAGAGCTAGCCCATACTTAGATCTGTTCTTAGGTGCATCAACACATGAGAGCTAGCCCATGCTTAGATCTGTTCTTAGGTGCATCAATACATGAGAGCTAGTCTATGCTTAGATCTGTTCTTAGATGCATCAACACATGAGAGCTAGCCCATGCTTAGATCTGTTCTTAGGTGCATCAATACATGAGAGCTAGTCTATGCTTAGATCTGTTCTTAGGTGCATCAATTCATGAGAGCTAGCCCATGCTTAGATCTGTTCTTAGGTGCATCAATACATGAGAGCTAGTCTATGCTTAGATCTGTTCTTAGGTGCATCAATACATGAGAGCTAGCCCATGCTTAGATCTGTTCTTAGGTGCATCAATACATGAGAGTTAGCCCATGCTTAGATCTGTTCTTAGGTGCATCAATACACGAGAACTAGTCCATGCTTAGATCTGTTCTTAGGTGCATCAATACATGAGAGCTAGTCTATGCTTAGATCTATTCTTAGGTGCATCAATACATGAGAGTTAGTCCATGCTTTGATCTATTCTTAGGTGCATCAACACATGAGAGCTAGTCTATGCTTAGATCTGTTCTTAGATGCATCAATACATGAGAGCTAGTCTATGCTTAGATCTGTTCTTGGGTGCATCAATACATGAGAGCTAGTCTATGCTTAGATCTATTCTTAGGTGCATCAATACATGAGAGTTAGTCCATGCTTGGATCTGTTCTTAGGTGCATCAACACATGAGAGCTAGTCTATGCTTAGATCTGTTCTTAGGTGTATCAATACATGAGAGCTCGTCTATGCTTAGATCTGTTCTTAGATGCATCAATACATGAGAGCTAGTCTATGCTTAGATCTATTCTTAGGTGCATCAACACATGAGAGCTAGTCTATGCTTAGATCTATTCTTAGGTGCATCAACACATGAGAGCTAGTCCATGCTTAGATCTGTACTTAGATGCATCAATACATGAGAGCTAGTCTATGCTTAGATGTATTCTTAGGTGCATCAACACATGAGAGCTAGTCTATGCTTAGATCTATTCTTAGGTGCATCAACACATGAGAGCTAGTCCATGCTTAGATCTGTTCTTAGATGCATCAATACATGAGAGCTAGTCTATGCTTAGATCTATTCTTAGGTGCATCAATACATGAGAGCTAGCCCATGCTTAGATCTGTTCTGAGGTGCATTAACATATGAGAGCTAGTCCATGCTTGGATCTATTCGTAGGTGCATCAATACATGAGAGTTAGTCCATGCTTAGATCTGTTCTTAGGTGCATCAATACATGAGAGCTAGTCCATGCTTAGATCTATTCTTAGGTGCATCAATACATGAGAGCTAGTCTATGCTTAGATCTGTTCTTAGGTGCATCAATACATGAGAGCTAGTCCATGCTTAGATCTGTTCTTAGATGCATCAATACATGAGAGCTAGTCTATGCTTAGATCTATTCTTAGGTGCATCAACACATGAGAGCTAGTCTATGCTTAGATCTGTTCTTAGGTGCATCAATACATGAGAGCTAGTCCATGCTTAGATCTGTTCTTAGATGCATCAATACATGAGAGCTAGTCTATGCTTAGATCTATTCTTAGGTGCATCAATACATAAGAGCTAGCCCATGCTTAGATTTGTTCTTAGATGCATCAATACATGAGAGCTAGTCCATGCTTAGATCTGTTCTTAGATGCATCAATACATGAGAGCTAGTCCATGCTTAGATCTGTTCTTAGATGCATCAATACATGAGAGTTAGTCCATGCTTAGATCTGTTCTTAGATGCATCAATACATGAGAGTTAGTCCATGCTTAGATCTGTTCTTAGGTACATCATTTTTATCAAGAGGTAGATTGAATTAGTGTTAGATTTTTTAGACTGTTTCAAACTAAAATCATTTAACCAAGCTAAGCTTCTCTCTTACAAGACTACAAACGGTTTCTAACTACATTTTTATATTAGGATTTTGTTGTTAAGTGCATTTGTTACATTACCTTCATGTGCCTGACTTGCGCTATATAGATCAATAAGAATAATACATAATTTTTGCAGTCACTCCAACAAACTTGAAGTACCAGTCACATGCTTTCTATTACTAACAGTAAGTGTGTCAATTTTTGTTTCATTTCAGGGATATAAGTCTGCTTGCATTGTGTTTGCCAATTCAAACATAGCACAAAAGAATTTGAAGGAGTTAAAGAATTGCGGTACCCTTGTTGTTCCTGCAGATACACCGTTATTAAAGACAGGTCTTAAGAGTAAGTAGGTTTACTTATAAAATTTGCTTGTGTCAGTGTACTGCCTGACAAGATCACATACACGTTGAAGCTTCAAAAGATCATATACACGTTGAAGCACAAAAAGATCACATACGTTGGCTCTTTATTTATCTATCAAAATGAGTATTAAATTCCAAGAAAAATATTCTTTAAAAAAAAGTAGTGACACGTTAGTGACACAGTAATGCCAACCTTAGCTAGACTTCTGTAAAATACATTGAGGATCATGAAAATAGTCAATATCCTATCTTTGCACATATCTGACGCATATATTATTATTGGGACCATCAAAGCATAGTGAATCAAAAAAAAAAAAACTTGAATTACCACAATCACATGCCTGTAGGTTGAACATTGAAGATTTAAAACTTTCTTACCTTTCTCCTTTATGCGTTTTCTTCATGTGGGACAAGGTAGTGGCATGACATGTAGAACAGGGTGGTGTGGCATGTAGGATAGAGTGACATGTATGACAGGGTGGGATGACATGTAGGACAGGGTGGTGTGGCATGTATGACAGGGTGGCATGGCATGTAGGACAGAGTGGGATGACATGTATGACAGGGTGGGATGACATGTAGGACAGAGTGGGATGACATGTAGGACAGAGTGGGATGACATGTAGGACAGGGTGGGATGACATGTAGGACAGAGTGGGATGACATGTAGGACAGAGTGGGATGACATGTAGGACAGGGTGGTGTGGCTTGTAGGACAGGGTGGCATGGCATGTCGGATAGAGTGGGATGACATGTATGACAGGGTGGCATGGCATGTAGGACAGGGTGGGATGACATGTAGGACAGAGTGCGATGACATGTAGGACAGGGTGGGATGACATGTAGGACAGGGTGGGATGACATGTAGGACAGGGTGGTGTGGCATGTAGGACAGGGTGGGATGACATGTAGGACAGAGTGGGATGACATGTATGACAGGGTGGGATGACATGTATGACAGGGTGGCATGGCATGTAGGACAGAGTGGGATGACATGTAGGACAGAGTGGGATGACATGTAGGCCGGGTAGTGTGGCATGTAGGACAGGGTGGCATGGCATGTAGGATAGAGTGGGATGACATGTAGGACAGGGTGGGATGACAGGGTGGCATGGCATGTAGGACAGAGTGGGATGACATGTAGGACAGAGTGGGATGACATGTAGGCCGGGTGGTGTGGCATGTAGGACAGGGTGGGATGACATGTAGGACAGGGTGGCATGGCATGTAGGATAGAGTGGGATGACATGTATGACAGGGTGGGATGACAGGGTGGCATGGCTTGTAGGACAGGGTGGCATGGCATGTAGGACAGGGTGGTGTGGCATGTAGGATAGAGTGGGATGACATGTATGACAGGGTGGCATGACATGTAGGACAGGTTGGGATGACATGTAGGACAGAGTGGGATGACATGTAGGACAGGGTGGGATGACATGTAGGACAGGTTGGGATGACATGTAGGACAGAGTGGGATGACATGTAGGACAAGGTGGTGTGGCATGTAGGACAGGGTGGGATGACATGTAGGACAGGGTGGCATGGCATGTAGGATAGAGTGGGATGACATGTATGACAGGGTGGGATGACATGTAGGACAGGGTGGGATGACATGTAGGACAGGGTGGGATGACATGTAGGGCAGAGTGGGATGACATGTAGGACAGGGTGGTGTGGCTTGTAGGACAGGGTGGCATGGCATGTCGGATAGAGTGGGATGACAGGGTGGGATGACATGTAGGACAGGGTGGGATGACGTGTAGGACAGGGTGGTATGACAGGGTGGCATGGCATGTAGGATAGAGTGGGATGACATGTATGACAGGGTGGGATGACATGTAGGACAGAGTGGGATGACATGTAGGACAGAGTGGGATGACATGTAGGACAGGGTGGCATGGCATGTCAGATAGAGTGGGATGACATGTATGACAGGGTGGGATGACATGTAGGACAGGGTGGGATGACGTGTAGGACAGAGTGGGATGACATGTAGGACAGAGTGGGATGACATGTAGGACGGGGTGGTGTGGTGTGTAGGACAGGTTGGGATGACATGTAGGACAGGGTGGCATGGCATGTAGGATAGAGTGGGATGACATGTATGACAGGGCGGGATGACATGTAGGACAGGGTGGGATGACATGTAGGACAGAGTGGGATGACATGTAGGACAGGGTGGTGTGGCATGTAGGACAGGGTTGGATGACATGTAGGACAGGGTGGGATGACATGTAGGACAGGGTGGTGTGGCATGTAGGACAGAGTGGGATGACATGTAGGACAGAGTGGGAGGTCAGGGTGGTGTGGCATTTAGGACAGGGTGGGATGACATGTAGGACAGGGTGGTGTGGCATGTAGGACAGGGTGGGATGACATTATTTGACAGGGTGGGATGACATAGGACAGGGTGGGATGACATGTAGGACAGGGTGGTGTGGTATGTAGGACAGAGTGGGATGACATGTAGGACAGAGTGGGAGGTCAGGGTGGTGTGGCATTTAGGACAGGGTGGGATGACATGTGGGGACAGGGTGGTGTGGCATGTAGGACAGGGTGGCATGACATTATTTGACAGGGTGGGATGACATGTAGGACAGGGTGGGATGACATGTAGGACAGAGTGGGATGACATGTAGGACACAGTGGGAGGACAGGGTGGTGTGGCATGTAGGACAGGGTGGGATGACATGTAGGACAGGGTGGTGTGGCATGTAGGACAGGGTGGGATGACATGTATGACAGGGTGGCATGGCATGTAGGACAGAGTGGGATGACATGTATGACAGGGTGGGATGACATGTAGGACAGGGTGGTGTGGCATGTAGGACAGAGTAGGATGACATGTAGGACAGGGTGGTGTGGCATATAGGACAGGGTGGGATGACATGTAGGACAGGGTGGTGTGGCATGTAGGACAGGGTGGGATGTTATGTAGGACAGGGTGGCATGGCATGTAGGACAGGGTGGGATGACATGTATGAAGGGTGGCATGGCATGTAGGATAGAGTGGGATGACATGTAGGACAGGGTGGTGTGGCATGTAGGACAGGGTGGGATGACATGTAGGACAGGGTGGGATGACATGTAGGACAGGGTGGTGTGGCATGTAGGACAGGGTGGGATGACATGTAGGACAGGGTGGGATGACATGTAGGACAGAGTGGGATGACATGTAGGACAGAGTGCATTGTATATGGGACAAGGTGGCGAAATGTCTTCTCTGGACTTTGAAATACTCTCCTGGCATATACAGGGTAACCAAAGTCACGCAATTTCTGTAGATACTTTATTTAAAATATAAAAAGCCTGTGTAGCTAATGTATGATGTCACTTTCACAGTCTGATTTTTATTTGTAATTTTTGGCTCCAATGCTAATAGCATAAGAAACCTATGCAGTCATGTTGGTGTGTGTATGTATGCACTTGTATTTGTATTTTAGCGAGGACCATCATATAAATACACACTAGCCGACCGAGGACATTTTAGACGGAGCTAGGACTAAGATGAAAACATGAGTATTGTATTCCAGATGTCAACATAGGTCCTCGAATTCATACAAAGTCATGAAAAATGAGTGTTGGTTGATACACTGTGCGTGTGTGCACTTGAAGTCATATCTTTTCCGAGGACCATTGTCCACATAAGCGCCAGTCGACTGAGGACATTTTGGCAACCGAGGTCTCTTTTCGTGGTTTTCGAAGATATTTAAGCATGAATTAACATAAATCATATATAAACCCTCTTCCTTTATGTTGTAAGGGTTGGTCCTCTATTGACTGTTTCTGCCAAGTTGAAAAGTTGGTTCTCGTTTTGATATAAAAACCGGTATGTATGGGTGTGTGTATGTATATGTGTCTGTGACAGCGAACTTGTAAGCAGGATATCTCAAGAACGATACATTGGATCCATGTCATATGTGGTACACAGATAGCCTATGGTCCGTAGATGTGCCCTATTGCTTTTGGTGGTGGTGTCACATATTCATGAGGGGCTTAATGTAAATATCTTGAAATGCTCATATTTTAACAACCGCATGTCTGCTGTGTTTCATATGTGATGTAATTATGTTGTTAGCTGGTGTGTACCTGTTCATGGTACAAAAATGTTGAATTTGATTAACATGCATAGTGGGCAGGGCTTAACATGATTTCGTTGAAAAGAGCTTCTAAACACAGTATCTCAAGAGCAATATAAGCGATTCAGTTCAAATGTGGTACACAGATAGCCCATGTTTCGCAGATGTGCAGTATTGTTTTTGGTGACGATGTCGTGCATATTAATGAGTAAGCGGGGCTTAATGATAACATCTTAAAATGCTCATATTTTAACAATCACGTGTCTGTTTTGCTTCATATTTAGTACAATTAATGATTTAAGCTAGTTTGTACGTGTTTATTTTATTTAAAAAAAAATTGAATATCATTGATATGCGAAGTGGGTGGGGCTTATTAATGATTTTGCTGAAAAGAGCATGTAAACACGATATCTCAAGAACAATTCATGTCATGTCAAATAATTTCATGATATGCAATGACATTAAGAGTTAATACAAAATTAATCAGCATGAAAAAAAGCATCGGAATCACAAAACCTTTTTGTTCTGGTTTAAATTGAATCTCTTAACCTAAAGAGATGCTAGAAAATTTTCTTACCATTTTGTTCCTTTTTCAGTCTCCTCCATGTAAGATGCTTCATCACTTAATATGTCAAGGCCAGATATGGTGTTAACTTTGATATAGAATTAAATTACAATCCAACGTTTCTGATTGTTTGAAATTTTTACACAATTACTGACAAGCCAATCAATTACCACCATGGAAGTGATGTTGCTAGAATGTAGCAGTCCCGCCTTTGACAAGCCAATCAATTACCACCATGAGAGTGACATTGCTAGAATGTAGCAGTCCCGCCTTTGAAAAGCCAATCAATTACCACCATAGAAGTGATGTTGCTAGAATGTAGCAGTCCCGTCTTTGACAGGTCAAGTAATTACCACCATGGAAGTGACATCGCTAGAATGTAGCAGTCCCGCCTTTGACAAGTCAATCAATTACCACCATGAGAGTGACGTCGCTAGAATGTAGCAGTCCCGCCTTTGACAAGCCAATCAATTACCACCGTGAGAGTGACGTCGCTAAAATGCAGCAGTCCCGCCTTTGACAAGTCAATCAATTACCACCATGAGAGTGACGTTGCTAGAATGTAGCAGTCCCGCCGTTGACAAGTCAATCAATTACCACCATGAGAGTGACGTCGCTAGAATGCAGCAGTCCCGCCTTTGACAAGTCAATCAATTACCACCATGAGAGTGACGTCGCTAGAATGTAGCAGTCCCGCCTTTGACAAGTCAATCAATTACCACCATGGAAGTGACGTCGCTAGAATGTAGCAGTCCCGCCTTTGACAGGTCAAGTAATTACCACCATGGAAGTGACATTGCTAGAATGTAGCAGTCCCGCCTTTGACAAGTCAATCAATTACCACCATGAGTGGCGTCGCTAGAATGTAGCAGTCCGCCTTTGACAAGTCAATCAATTACCACCATGGAAGTGACGTCGCTAGAATGTAGCAGTCCCGCCTTTGACAGGTCAAGTAATTACCACCATGGAAGTGACATTGCTAGAATGTAGCAGTCCCGCCTTTGACAAGCAAATCAATTACCACCATGAGAGTGACGTCGCTAGAATGTAGCAGTCCCGCCTTTGACAGGTCAAGTAATTACCACCATGGAAGTGACATTGCTAGAATGTAGCAGTCCCGCCTTTGACAAGTCAATCAATTACCACCATGAGGTGGCGTCGCTAGAATGTAGCAGTCCGCCTTTGACAGGTCAAGTAATTACCACCATGGAAGTGACATTGCTAGAATGTAGCAGTCCGCCTTTGACAAGCAAATCAATTACCACCATGAGAGTGCGTCGCTAGAATGTAGCAGTCCGCCTTTGACAGGTCAAGTAATTACCACCATGGAAGTGCGTCGCTAGAATGTAGCAGTCCGCCTTTGACAAGTAAGTCAATCAATTACCACCATGAGGTGGCGCCGCTAGAATGTAGCAGTCCGCCTTTGACAAGCCAATCAATTACCACCATGGAAGTGACATTGCTAGAATGTAGCAGTCCCCTTTGACAAGTCAATCAATTACCAACATGAGAGTGGCGTGGCTAGAATGTAGCAGTCCGCCTTTGACAAGTCAATCAATTACCACCATGGAAGTGACGTCGCTAGAATGTAGCAGTCCCGCCTTTGACAAGCAAATCAATTACCACCATGAGAGTGACGTCGCTAGAATGTAGCAGTCCCGCCTTTGACAAGTCAAGTAATTACCACCATGGAAGTGACGTCGCTAGAATGTAGCAGTCCCGCCTTTGACAAGCAAATCAATTACCACCATGAGAGTGACATTGCTAGAATGCAGCAGTCCCGCCTTTGACAAGTCAAGTAATTACCACCATGGAAGTGACGTCGCTAGAATGTAGCAGTCCCGCCTTTGACAGGTCAAGTAATTACCACCATGGAAGTGACGTCGCTAGAATGTAGCAGTCCCGCCTTTGACAAGTCAATCAATTACCACCATGAGAGTGACGTCGCTAGAATGTAGCAGTCCCGCCTTTGACAAGTCAATCAATTACCACCATGGAAGTGCGTCGGCTAGAATGTAGCAGTCCCGCCTTTGACAAGCAAATCAATTACCACCATGAGGTAGCGTCACTAGAATGTAGCAGTCCCGCCTTTGACAGGTCAAGTAATTACCACCATGGAAGTGGCGTCGCTAGAATGTAGCAGTCCGCCTTTGACAGGTCGAAATTACCACCATGGAAGTGGCGTTTCTAGAATGTAGCAGTCCGCCTTTGACAAGTCAAGTAATTACCACCATGGAAGTGGCGTCGCTAGAATGTAGCAGTCCCCTTTGACAAACAAATCAATTACCACCATGAGAGTGACATTGCTAGAATGCAGCAGTCCCGCCTTTGACAAGTCAAGTAATTACCACCATGGAAGTGGCGTCGGCTAGAATGTAGCAGTCCGCCTTTGACAGGTCAAGTAATTACCACCATGGAAGTGGCGTCGCTAGAATGTAGCAGTCCGCCTTTGACAAGTCAATCAATTACCACCATGAGGTGGCGTCGCTAGAATGTAGCAGTCCGCCTTTGACAAGTCAATCAATTACCACCATGGAAGTGGCGTCGCTAGAATGTAGCAGTCCGCTTTGACAACAAACCGTCAATTACCACCATGAGGTGGCGTCGCTAGAATGTTGCAGTCCGCCTTTGACAGGTCAAGTAATTACCACCATGGAAGTAGCGTTTCTAGAATGTAGCAGTCCGCCTTTGACAAGCAAATCAATTACCACCATGAGAGTGATGTTGCTAGAATGTAGCAGTCCGCCTTTGACAGGTCAAGTAATTACCACCATGGAAGTGGCGTCGCTAGAATGTAGCAGTCCGCCTTTGACAAGCCAATCAATTACCACCATGAGGTGGCGTCGCTAGAATGTAGCAGTCCGCCTTTGACAGTTCAAGTAATTACCACCATGGAAGTGACATTGCTAGAATGTAGCAGTCCGCCTTTGACAAGTCAATCAATTACCACCATGAGTGGCGTCGCTAGAATGTAGCAGTCCGCCTTTGACAGGTCAAGTAATTACCACCATGGAGTAGCGTTGCTTGAATGTAGCAGTCCCACCTTTGACAAGTCAATCAATTACCACCATGAGAGTGACGTCGCTAGAATGTAGCAGTCCCGCCTTTGACAGGTCAAGTAATTACCACCATGGAAGTGGCGTTGCTTGAATGTAGCAGTCCGCCTTTGACAAGTCAATCAATTACCACCATGAGGTGGCGTCGCTAGAATGTAGCAGTCCGCCTTTGACAGGTCAAGTAATTACCACCATGGAAGTGGCGTTTCTAGAATGTAGCAGTCCGCCTTTGACAAGCAAATCAATTACCACCATGAGGTGGCGTCACTAGAATGTAGCAGTCCGCCTTTGACAGGTCAAGTAATTACCACCATGGAAGTGGCGTCGCTAGAATGTAGCAGTCCGCCTTTGACAGGTCGAAATTACCACCATGGAAGTGGCGTTTCTAGAATGTAGCAGTCCGCCTTTGACAAGCAAATCAATTACCACCATGAGGTGGCGTCGCTAGAATGTAGCAGTCCGCCTTTGATTACCACCATGGAAGGCGTCGCTAGAATGTAGCAGTCCTGCCTTTGACAGGTCAAGTAATTACCACCATGGAGTAGCGTCGCTAGAATGTGGCAGTCCGCCTTTGACAGGTTAAGTTATTACCACCATGGAGTAGCGTTTCTAGAATGTAGCAGTCCGCCTTTGACAAGCAAATCAATTACCACCCTGAGAGTGACGTCGCTAGAATGTAGCAGCCCCGCCTTTGACCAATCAAGTAATTACCACCATGGAAGTGACATTGCTAGAATGTAGCAGTCCCGCCTTTGACAAGCCAATCAATTACCACCATGAGAGTGACGTCGCTAGAATGTAGCAGTCCCGCCGTTGACAAGTCAAGTAATTTTGTTGAGACAAGATTCCCTCTTTAAAGTTTTTCTTTATCTCTATCCCTTTCTCATTTAGAATGGTGTGCAGAATATATATCTAGTCGGCCTGACTCCAAAGCACTACAGAAAGAAATTGATGAGTACATGCTACAGTATGACCAGCAAAAACAGCAGGCAAGCATTCCTTTATTTTTTGCAACCGCAAAGTTATTTGACAGATTTATGGACATGCAGTGATGAGAGATTAAAACATGTAATCAGAGGGTACTTGGTTTGTTCCAGACACTGTGTTGCATCCTTATTAAACATTTATAGCTTTATTTTACTTGCTTCAGTCCAACCCTCAACAATTCCTGGTGATAAAAACTTAAATCTTGGCGTCCAAAAAATTGAAAAATGATGATCTTATTCGCCAGAGAAATAACACTTTATGTCACACTGTCTCACCTGGCGACCAAAGTAAAATATTTTGGTAGGATAAATTATCTTTATTCTTTATTGCCCCAAAATACTGGCAATACTAATTCTGAATGTTTACACTTTGTCCCCACAAGCCCCCATTGCACCTATACAATATGTATGATATCAATGTTTACACCTTAGCTTTGTCCCCACAAGCCCCCATGGCACCTATACAATATGTATAATATCAATGTTTACACCTTAACTTTGTCCCCCAAGCCCCATGGCACCTATACAATATGTATGATATCAATGTTTACACCTTAGCTTTGTCCCCACAAGCCCCCATGGCACCTATACAATATGTATAATATCAATGTTTACACCTTAACTTTGTCCCCCAAGTCCCCATGGCACCTATACAATATGTATGATATCACTGTTTACACCTTAGCTTGTTCCCACAAGCCCCCATGGCACCTATACAATATGTGTGATATCAATGTTTAAACTTTGTCCCCACAAGCCCCCATTGCACGTATACAATATGTATAATATCAATGTTTACACCTTAACTTTGTCCCCACAAGCCCCCATGGCACCTATACAATATGTGTAATATCAATGTTTACACCTTAACTTTGTCCCCACAAGCCCCCGTTGCACCTATACAATATATATGATATCATATCACTGTTGATCAGTCTTTACTTTCGATAATTGTTTTTTGTGTTTTTGAAATTAAAAAGAGTTGTCATTAAAGTATGAAGTTAAATTATTCATGCAGGAAACCGGGTAAATTGTTCATACAGGAAACCGGTTAAATTAATCATGCAGGAAACCGGTTAAATTGTTCATGCAGGAAATCGGTTAAATTGTTCATGCAGGAAACCGGTTAAATTGTTCATGCAGGAAACCGGTTAAATTGTTCATGCAGGAAACCGGTAATTGTTCATGCAGGAAACTAGTTGAATTGTTCATGCAGGTGACCGGTTAAATTTTTCATGCAAGAAAACAATCGAGGGAAGAAGGATTTTTACTTCCTTCGAAGTGGTGGTGTAGTTTTGAAATGTTTTATGGCGAGGTATCATAGAATGCAAGATTTTCACAGTGAAAGCACTAGTAAGTCTCTTAAAAAAATTACACAATGTTGAGATTGATTGACATTGAAGGGAAGTTTTCTGTTATTTCTAAACTGAATTTTCATGCATATTTTCCATAAAAATGATGATTTATGCTGTAGAAGTAAACTTTTCACGACTTGGAAAGCAAATTCCAGCGTCTATTTGGGCAATGGCGTCAATACTTGTGCCATACTGGTTGCGGGAATTTTTTACTTAAATTGGAGCAATTTTGGTGTACTTTCTTAAAATTATGGTACTAAACACTTGTAAGTGATTCACGATTGCTTTGAAACTGAAACTGTTGGAATTTTAACATAATGAATAATTGCCCAAAAAATGAGTACACTGGAAGAAAATCTTTAAATTGCATTTGAATTTCAAATTGAAAATATTAGATATGACAAAAATAAAATTGCTTTTAAAATAAAACCAGTCAATTGGTTTTTGCACTACTATGGTTTGAGCTATAACATCATTGATGTCTTGTTTCATTTAAAATTATGATTTAAACATACTGGCGAGTAACTTAACAATTTTGGCGATCAAAATTTTGGAAATGAGAGAACATAGTCGCATTTTTTTTCTTCTGATTTGGCGATCACAAACCAAGCACGCAATAGTCGAGGGTTGCTTCAGTGTTCACAATTGTAACTGAGTACCAACAGTGATGGGTAATACCACCCAGGGAGAGTTGTGCATCGTTATTTGTATGCACCAAGAAAACATGAGACAGGCCTTGAGACATTGAAGGATTGCCTTAGAGGTCCATCCCATATGAAAGAGGACAGGCCTTGAGACATTAAAGGATTAGTTAAGAGGTCCATCCCATATGAAGAGGACAGACCTTGAGACATTGAAGGATTAGCTCAGAGGTCCATCCCATATGAAAGAGGACAGGCCTTGAGACATTAAAGGATTAGTTAAGAGGTCCATCCCATATTAAAGAGGACAGGCCTTGAGACATTAAAGGATTAGTTAAGAGGTCCATCCCATATGAAAGAGGACAGGCCTTGAGACATTAAAGGATTAGTTTAGAGGTCCATCCCATATGAAAGAGGACAGGCCTTGAGACATTAAAGGATTAGTTTAGAGAGTCCATCCCATATGAAGAGGACAGGCCTTGAGACATTAAAGGATTAGTTCAGAGGTCCATCTCATATAGAAGAGGACAGGCCTTGAGACATTAAAGGATTAGTTCAGAGGTCCATCCCTTATGAAAGTGGACAGGCCTTGAGACATTAAAGGATTAGTTCAGAGGTCTATCCCATATAGAAGAGGACAGGCCTTGAGACATTAAAGGATTAGTTTAGAGGTCCATCCCATATGAAAGAGGACAGGCCTTGAGACATTAAAGGATTAGTTCAGAGGTCCATCCCATACGAAAGAGGACAGGCCTTGAGACATTAAAGGATTAGTTCAGAGGTCCATCCTATATAGAAGAGGACAGGCCTTGAGACATTAAAGGATTAGTTCAGAGGTCCATCCCATACGAAAGAGGACAGGCCTTGAGACATTAAAGGATTAGTTCAGAGGTCCATCCCATATAGAAGAGGACAGACCCTGAGACATTAAAGGATTAGTTTAGATATCCATCCCATATGAAAGAGGACAGGCTTTGAGACATAGGATTAGTTCAGAGGTCCATCCCATGCGAAAGAAGACAGGCCCTGAGACATTAAAGGATTAGTTCAGAGGTCCATTCCATATGAAAGAGGACAGACCTTGAGACATTAAAGGATTAGTTCAGAGGTCCATCCCTTATGAAAGTGGACAGGCCTTGAGACATTAAAGGATTAGTTCAGAGGTCCATCCCATATGAAAGAGGACAGGCTTTGAGACATTAAAGGATTAGTTCAGAGGTCCATCCCATATGAAAGAGGACAGGCCTTGAGACATTAAAGGATTAGTTCAGAGGTCCATCCCATACGAAAGAGGACAGGCCTTGAGACATTAAAGGATTAGTTCAGAGGTCCATCCCATATAGAAGAGGACAGGCCTTGAGACATTAAAGGATTAGTTCAGAGGTCCATCCCATACGAAAGAGGACAGGCCTTGAGACATTAAAGGACCATTCTACAACCCCAATCCCAAAAATCCTTATTATCCATGCCACCAACAAGCAGAAAAGCTTTAAAAGAGTTTCTCCTTTCCTCATCCATAAAGCCCTCTTTGGCCTTGTCGGTACCCTCCCCAAAGTCTCTACCCTTAGATCCGGTGATCTCCTGGTGCACTGCACCAGGGACACACAAGCCGCCACCCTCCTTTCCACCAAAACCCTATCCAACTCTGGTATCGACATCACAGTCACCCCCCATCGTTCCCTTAACTCCAGCAAAGGCGTCATACGCACCCGCGATCTTGCCTACATGACCGATGACGACCTCCAAGAGGAACTAGCTAACCAACATGTAAGTGAAGCCCGTCGTCTTGTCTAAAGAGAGACGGAGCCGAAACTCCACCAACACCATATTTCTTACCTTCGCAGCACCAACTCTCCCCTCCCACATCATTGCCGGCTACCTGAGAATCCAGGTCGCCCTTACATTCCCTAACCCTTTACGTTGCTATAATTGTCAGAGGTATGGCCACGGGAAAAACTCCTGCCACAGCCAAGCGCTGTGGTAACTGCGGAGCCCCGGACCATGACAACACCTCCTGCACCAACCCCCACTCTGCACAAATTGTGACGGTAAACACCCTGCAAACCATCCCTCCTTCTCGAAAGACTGTCCCACCTGGCTTCAGGAAAAACAAATAACAAAACTTAAAACCCTTAACCCCAACATAACCTACCCAGAGGCCAGGAAACAATTCCTCGCTTCTCTTAACTCCAAGCCTTCCTACTCAAGCGTAGTCTCCTCTAACTCTAATTCCGCCCCCAAACACAACTAACACAACAAAAACTAACTCCCATGCCCAAACCGACCTCACCTGGCTCTTCTTACCTAGTCCTAAGCCCATCACCATTTCCAACAACCCAATCACACCCAATACCCACACCACCTCCACCACCACTTCTCTCCTCAACCTCCTTCCTACTCTAAAGCCCCTACGCCCCTACACCAACACCACTAATACCTTCATACATCAAGCTAAAACCAGCCAAGCAAACAATCAACAAACCAACAAATCAACCAACAAACAACCAGCAAAAAACAACCAATCAACAAACAACCAATCAACAAACAACCCACCACCCAAACCCACACTGAAGAGAGTATGGATTGTTCGATTACGAACACACGATCATACTTCTCGTCAATTTTTTTAAAAACAATCGCTCCCAAAGAAACAGATCCAAAGAAAAAACAAGCCAACTCAGACCCAACAGATCTTCCTCCCAGATAAGCCCCCCGCCTCCTTTTGGCATACACCACAAGCAATTACAATAACACCCACAACATCATACAATGGAACATTAGGAGCCTAAAGGCCAATTCTGAAGAAATTGACCTTCTGGCCTCCACCTTCAAGCCCTTGTCGTCTTCTGCCTACAAGAAACTTTCTTGAAAACCACCGACCATTACTCCCTCAACAACTTTGCTTGCTATCACAAACATCAAGTGGATGCTGACAGGGCCTGTGGTGGCGTCTCCATTCTCGTTAGACCACGATATTCCACACAGCCCTGTTAGGTGTGCACACCGACCTTCAGGCCATCTGTATTTCTATCTCCCTCCACAAAACTTTCACTCTCTGCAATATCTATCTCCCTCCCAACACCAACATTCAACCAACCAGCCTTAACAACCTCATCTCTCAGCTTCCCACCCCCTTCATTCTTCTTGGTGACTTCAACGCTCACAACCCACTGTGGGGCTCTAATACCACCACCCCTAGAGGCAAGTTCATCAGCGCTCTCCGTCAGCACAGCCTGTCCTTACTGAATACTAACTCCCGACCTACCTTTATCCTGCCACAGGCTCTCTCACCTGTATTGACCTGTCTATCTGTTCCCTAACCTCCTCCTGATTTTAGTTGGAGAGTCACTGCTGACCTCTGTGGTAGTGATCATTACCCTCTTCTTATACACTCCAATCTTCAAATCCCCACTGAGCACACCCCAATTGGAACCTCGACAAGGCTGACTGGTCCCTTTTTTGAAACCCTCTGTGACTCACACCTCTTCCCTCATCTTCTCGAGGATGAGGATCCCATGTCTAACTTCAGTAATATCCTTATCAACATCGCCACCTGCTCAATTCCCAAAACCTCCAAACCCCAAATCATCCCCCCCAACCCCTGGTTCTCGGATGACTGCAAAACCGCCATCAAGAACAGGAAAAGAGCCCTCAGGAACTTTAAAACTAACCCGACCACCCATAACCTTAACCTCTTTCGCATCAGCCGTGCAAGGCCAGGCGCACTATCAAGGACAGTAAAACCAACACTTGGAACAACTTTATCTCTTCTCTCACCACCAACACCCCACTAAGAAGATTTGGAGAATGGTTAACAGCTTCCACGGCAGAGTAGGCAAATCTTCCATCTCCCATCTCTCTTGGAATGGAGACCTTCTCACAAAAAAGGACATCGTTGACCACCTCGCCGCCTCTTTCAGCAACATCTCGTCCTCGACCAACTACTCTTAATGCTTTCAAAATCAAAAAGCTTGCGATGAAGCCGGAGAATCACTTTTCCCTCTGACAACTCCAGCTACAACACCCCTCTCACCCTTTCTGAATTAAACCAAGCCATCACGGCGCTGGCTGCACCTCCAAGGGCCCAGATAACATCCCCTATCAGTTTCTGAAACACCTCCCCACTAAGGCCACCACTACCCTACTCACCATCTTCAACCACATTTGGTCCTCACACTCCTTTCCCCTATCTGGAGGACAGCTATTGTCATTCCGTCCTTAAACCGGGAAGGATAGCACCGACCCACCAGCTACCGACCCATCGCCCTTACTTGCTGTCTCTGTAAAATTATGGAAAAGATCATTAATCAGAGACTAAACTGGTTCCTCGAGACCAACAGAATCCTCTCTCCTCACCAAGCGGCTTCCAGCGTCGCAATACCTAGACCAGTTAATTACGCTCGACACGCTATCCGGGAATCCTTTGCAAAAAAAGGAACACCTCATTGCCATATTTTTGACCTCGAGAAAGCTTTCGACACTACTTGGAAATCGGCATTACCGGAAACTTCACACCATTGGCCTCAGAGGCCACCTCCCCATCTTTATTCAAAACTTCCTCTCACCCAGGCAGTTCCAAGTTTGTATTGGCCACACCCTCTCCAAGCCGTACCCCCAAGAAGAGGCGTCCCCCAAGGCAGCATCCTCTCCCCCACTCTCTTCAACCTGAGCATTAATGACATCGGGAATGACCTTGGCCCCAGCATCAAGCGTACCCTCTCGTGGATGACTTCACCATCTTCTACTCCTCCCCTAGCTTTCCTATTGTTGAAAATAGGCTCCAAACCAGCCTCAATCAGCTGCAAGTCTGGAGCAACAATAGCAGTTTTAAATTCTCCAAAGACAAGACAGTCTGCATGCACTTTTGTCATTTCAACAACCTCCACCCCAACCGAACTTTGTGCTCAATGGGAATCGCATCCCTAAAGTTGAAAACACAAAGTTCCTTGATCTAACTCTAGACCCCAAGCTCACCTACAAGCCACACATCACCAACCTGAAACTAAAATGCAATAGCTCCCTCAACCTCCTCCGACTGCTCTCCAACACTACTTGGGAGCAAACCGCTATCTCTCCTCAAAATTTTCAGGCTCACCATTTGTGCCAAGCTTGACTATGGCAATATTGTTTACTGTGTCGCTCACAACTCATACCTCAACCACATTAACACCATTCAAAATGAAGCCCTCAGGCTTTGTCTAGGAGCCTACAGGACCTCCCCAATCACTAGCCTTCATGTTGAAGCCAACGAGCCCCCCTTTCTACTTAGATGTAAAAAGCTTAGCCTCTCCTATGCTTTTAGAGTCCTCACCAACACCCAGAACCCTGTTTACAACCTCATTAGGTACCCCAATTTCTCCTCCCTCTTTGATAGGACTAAAACCCTATCGCCTCCTTTCAGCTTACGCATTAAATCAGACCTCTTTCAACTTGGCATCAACCCCGCCACTCTCGGCACCTACTCCTGGCCCACTTTTCGCCTTGGGCCACCCCCTTCCTTCTGTCCACCTAGACCTCTCCACTTATAACAAAACTCAAACTCACCTAACCTCTTCATCAATCTCACAGCAAATCAAAGACCAACTCTCAAATTACACCTCCATCTATACTGATGGCTCCAAGGAAGGCAACAAGACAGCTGCTGCTGCCATCATCAAGACATCACCCTCAGTAGCAGACTTCCTGACCACTCATCCATCTTTTCAGCCGAGGCTAAGGCCATTCTCCTCGCCCTCAACTTTATTGAGTACTCTCCTCTTAGTCACTTTGCCATTTTCTCTGACTCAAAGGCTGTTCTTACTTCATTACTCAATCTTAAATGGGATAACCTCACCTGCCACCTCCTCCTCCGGAAACTCTTTTCTCCCACCCTCTGCAGGAAAAGTGTTCTTTTCTTCTGGATACCCAGCCATGTTGGCATCCCTGGCAATGACAGGGCTGATACAGCCGCTAAGCTTGCCCTTAACCTCCTCCCTCCCCCTTTTCCCAAAACCCTCTCTGACATCAAACTGCTTATCGCTTCTCGTGTTCGTGACCGCTGGCAAACCTCATGGAATTCCCAAATTAATAACAAACTCCATGTATTCCAGCCCACAATTCCGATCAAATTAACCATCAACAACCTCTCTCGTATCGACAACGTTCATATTACCAGTCTTAGAATTGGTCACACCCACCTCACTTACTCTAACCTCCTTATTGGTGCCCCCTAACCCCTCTGTAACAATTGCCACTGCACCCTCACAATCCATCACGTTCTCCTTGCTTGCCCCCTGTACAACCTTCCTAGAGCTTTCCTCGCTCCCCACAACTTAATTGCTGAGTTCTTCCAGAAAAATTCTCCGGATAAAATTATTTCCTTCCTTCATCATGCTTCCCTCTACAACCATATTTAATTCTCCTCTTCCAACCCCTCTCTACTTTGTTTTTGTTTCACCCATGCATCTCCACTCTCGATCACAGCTTTCTGACTTTTGTTCTTGAATTTCTCTCATTCTCCCCCTGTTTCCTTTCCTTCCTACCTCTAGAATGATCTGACCTCTCAGGCACAATTTGACCCTCGTTGTTGTGGTGCCGTTAAGACCTCATCAAACAAACAAACTGAAGCCCATCGTCTCGTCCTCCAGAGAGACAGTGCCAAAACACCCACTGAAACCATCTTCCTGACTTTTGCCACACCAACTCTCCCCTCCCACATCACTACCGGCTACCTGAGAATCCCAGTCGCCCCTTACATTCCAAACCCCCTCCGTTGCCATAGGTACCAGAGGTATGGCCATGGGAAAACTCCTGCTGCAGTCAGGCGCGCTGTGACAGCTGTGGAGCCCCCAGACCATGACAGCACCTCCTGTACCAACACCCCACTTTGCAATATTATAGAATACATAAAGTCTTTTGAGGAATCTGAGGCTGTGATGTCACAACTGGTCACAGTTGTTTCTACACTAATGATACCAATTTTTAAACTTGAATATCTTTTTAATGGAATAAGATTTTGTAATGCTTTCTTCACCATTTTGTTTATTTCGATGTCGTCTTTCATATAAGATGAGCATGCTTGACCCCTAAACTAATCCTTTAATATCTCGTTCCATTCAAGAGGTAGCAAGTTGTAAGGATGTTACAGATTTGTTTGAAAATGACAGGTGTAGAAAGTCTACTGCACAAAGTGATGTCACACCCTCACATGCTTATCAATTGTTGATGCTTTGTCAGTTTTTTTTTTTTTTTGTTTCTAGTGAAGATAAATGGGAGACTTGATTTTCCCAACTTGTCAATTGGTCTAAAATATTAAATATAGCATATTTTACAGTTCGTGAACCAAAAATATGTTACTTCCAATTTCATTTTGTACATTCAACAAACAGTTACCAACATAAAACTGGATATGTTGATGCTTCCCTATGTGCTTTTGAAGTATTCATAATGAAACTTGCGCCATCTTTTTGGGAATGTCAGTTTTGCCAGCTTTTCTGGGATGATCTTCAGTCTATCATTTTATTAAAGCTACCTTTTTTTCATGAAATTGATATTTTGTTTGGCATTTTAGAAAAAGACTACATTTATAATTTATTTTTAATTTTTATGTAATGTATTTTATCTTTCCTTTTGAAACCCAAGAACCTAAACCACATATTTTCATTTTCTTAATACTTTTCAGTTTTCTCTTTGAGTTTTTCTCTATTTTCTAATAGCAATAATTATGACAAGTTTATTAATCTTATTGAAAGCATGCCAGCCTATATCAGCATGCTGTATAATATTTTGTATGTCCTAAGGTTGTACAATTCCAAGTCTCTTTTTTTCAATACTATAAAACTAAAATGGCAAGGAATTTGTGTTATTTGTAAATTATTGTTAAGATGAATTTATTATTTGTGTATATGTACTGTAATTTGTTTATGTTAGCTTGAAAAGCAGAAATAAATATTTTAAAAAAAGGGGGGGGGGGGGACTTTTTCAGGTGATAAGTCACACTTACTTTCTTACTTTGCTCTGGTTTGGTATTCTCCTGACATATCCAATGATAGTAAGCTATATAATCTCTAAAAATATTTTAACAGTCCAGTCCATGCTCCCGACTAGGAGATCTCCTGATTGGTAGAAATGAGTCCTTGCTCCCGACCAGGAGATCTCCTGATTGGTAGAAATGAGTCCTTGCTCCCGACCAGGAGATCTCCTGATTGGTAGAAATGAGTCCTTGCTCCCGACCAGGAGATCCCCTGATTGGTAGAAATGAGTCCTTGCTCCCGACCAGGAGATCTCCTGATTGGTAGAAATGAGTCCTTGCTCCCGACCAGGAGATCTCCTGATTGGTAGAAATGAGACATGTGCAATGACAACAATTTGAATTATTGCTGATAAGTTTAGCTGTTAAAACAAGTTTTGCTTTTAAAATTCTGTTATTTTAAACTTGTATACTTTAAAAATGATATTGAAATTAATATTTCTGGAGCTAAAAAAAATTCTTCTGTAATTTGAGCTTTTGCTGGTGACTAAAATTTTATTATCAGCTCTTCAGAAACTGTTTTTGAATTTTGAAAGATTACTTTATAATTCCCTGGTGAAGGTCAAATTTGCGCTGGTGAAAATGGAGAAAATAATTTCATCATTCTGTTGCACCAATGAAATTAGAATATTTCATATGCATTTTTCCTACCTTTGGCTTAAACCTAGTTTACCGTTATATATTTCTACAGCGAGATTTGAATTTGGAAAGATGTATTGTTGGTTATAATTACAAAAATTGTCCCGTGTGGGGGCATGGACCGAACTGTTCAATTAAATAATAAAAGACGTGTGAGGAAATGAGTCTAAGATGTTACTTCTATTCTGATTAAAGGAAACGTATCATCCCATTAATACATTCAGAAGTGAGCCACCGTGCTGGTAATGTCACTTCCCTACTGATTGCCAGAAAACTGCATTGTTATCAACCACACATTCGACAGACCGAACATAGGGGCCTACATGTGTGATTGATAACATCACAGTGTGATGTTATCAATCACACATTCGACAGACGAACATAGGGGCCTACATGTGTGATTGATAACATCACAGTGTGATGTTATCAATCACACATTCGACAGAACCGAACATAGGGGCCTACATGTGTGATTGATAACATCACAGTGTGATGTTATCAATCACACATTCGACAGACCGAACATAGGGGCCTACATGTGTGATTGATAACATCACAGTGTGATGTTATCAATCACACATTCGACTGGGACCGAACATAGGGGCCTACATGTGTGATTGATAACATCACAGTGTGATGTTATCAATCACACATTCGACAGACCGAACATAGGGGCCTACATGTGTTATTGATAACATCACAGTGTGATGTTATCAATCACACATTCGACAGACGAACATAGGGGCCTACATGTGTGATTGATAACATCACAGTGTGATGTTATCAATCACACATTCGACGGAACCGAACATAGGGGCCTACATGTGTGATTGATAACATCACAGTGTGATGTTATCAATCACACATTCGACAGACCGAACATAGGGGCCTACATGTGTGATTGATAACATCACAGTGTGATGTTATCAATCACACATTCGACAGACCGAACATAGGGGCCTACATGTGTGATTGATAACATCACAGTGTGATGTTATCAATCACACATTCGACTGAACCGAACATAGGGGCCTACATGTGTGATTGATAACATCACAGTGTGATGTTATCAATCACACATTCGACAGACGAACATAGGGGCCTACATGTGTGATTGATAACATCACAGTGTGATGTTATCAATCACACATTCGACTGACCGAACATAGGGGCCTACATGTGTGATTGATAACATCACAGTGTGATGTTATCAATCACACATTCGACAGACCGAACATAGGGGCCTACATGTGTTATTGATAACATCACAGTGTGATGTTATCAATCACACATATCCGACGAACCGAACATAGGGGCCTACATGTGTGATTGATAACATCACGGTGTGATGTTATCAATCACATTCGACAGACCGAACATAGGGGCCTACATGTGTGATTGATAACATCACAGTGTGATGTTATCAATCACACATTCGACAGACCGAACATAGGGGCCTACATGTGTTATCAATAACATCACAGATTTCTCACAATTAATAAGAAAAATTGAAAACCGGAAGTGACGTTACCAGCACACAGCGTTCACTTCTGAATGTATTTATGGGACGATTCTATTCCTTTAAAGTCATTTCCACACAAATCATGTAGAGCTTCAAATTGAAATCAACATTTATATTGGCAAAACTGTCATATGGACACAATAATGATAAATCAATTCATATTGTTTTTTGCACGATTGGTTGGTTCTTATTTCCAATATTTATTGATTAATGTTAGAGCCCAGGTGGTTAGGCAATAGACTTTTTGTTTATGAGTTCAAGTCCCAGCAGAATAATTTAGTTTTAATTTTGCTTCTCTTCTTTCTCTCATTGCAATTTTGGTCTATTTACTATTATTGTAGTATTATCTTACTAATCCTTTACTTTTACCTTTTTGTAATTTTGGTCTATTTACTATTATTGTAGTATTATCTTACTAATCCTTCACTTTTACTTTTGTAATTTTGGTCTATTTACTATTATTGTAGTATTATCTTACTAATCCTTCACTTTTACTTTTGTAATTTTGGTCTATTTACTACTATTGTAGTATTATCTTACTAATCCTTTACTTTTACTTTTGTAATTTTGGTCTATTTACTATTATTGTAGTATTATCTTACTAATCCTTCACTTTTACTCTTTTGTAATTTTGGTCTATTTACTATTATTGTAGTATTATCTTACTAATCCTTCACTTTTACTCTTTTGTAATTTTGGTCTATTTACTATTATTGTAGTATTATCTTACTAATCCTTCACTTTTACTCTTTTGTAATTTTGGTCTATTTACTATTATTGTAGTATTATTTACTAATCCTTCATTTTTACTTTTTGTAATTTTGGTCTATTTACTATTATTGTAGTATTATTTACTAATCCTTCACTTTTACTTTTGTAATTTTGGTCTATTTACTACTATTGTAGTATTATCTTACTAATCCTTCACTTTTACTTTTGTAATTTTGGTCTATTTACTACTATTGTAGTATTATCTTACTAATCCTTCACTTTTACTCTTTTGTAATTTTGGTCTATTTACTATTATTGTAGTATTATCTTACTAATCCTTCACTTTTACTTTGTAATTTTGGTCTATTTACTATTATTGTAGTATTATTTTACTAATCCTTCACTTTTACTTTTTGTAATTTTGGTCTATTTACTACTATTGTAGTATTATCTTACTAATCCTTCACTTTTACTTTTTGTAATTTTGGTCTATTTACTATTATTGTAGTATTATTTACTAATCTTCACTTTTACTTTTTGTAATTTTGGTCTATTTACTATTATTGTAGTATTATCTTACTAATCCTTCACTTTTACTTTTTGTAATTTTGGTCTATTTACTACTATTGTAGTATTATCTTACTAATCCTTCACTTTTACTTTTTGTAATTTTGGTCTATTTACTATTATTGTAGTATTATCTTACTAATCCTTCACTTTTACCTTTTGTAATTTTGGTCTATTTACTACTATTGTAGTATTATCTTACTAATCCTTCACTTTTACTCTTTTGTAATTTTGGTCTATTTACTACTATTGTAGTATTATCTTACTAATCCTTCATTTTACTTTTGTAATTTTGGTCTATTTACTATTATTGTAGTATTATCTTACTAATCCTTCACTTTTACTTTTTGTAATTTTGGTCTATTTACTATTATTGTAGTATTATTTTACTAATCCTTCACTTTTACTTTTTGTAGTTTTGGTCTATTTACTACTATTGTAGTATTATCTTACTAATCCTTTACTTTTACTTTTTGTAATTTTGGTCTATTTACTATTATTGTAGTATTATCTTACTAATCTTTCACTTTGACTTTTTGTAACTTCACACACACAACTGCCATTTACTATTATTGTAGTATTAACTTACTAATCTGTGCTCATTTTTACTCTTTTGTAATTTTAGTCTATTTACTATTATAGTAGTATTATCTTACCAATCCTTCACATTTACTCTTTTGTAATTTTGGAATATCTACTATTATTGTAGTATTATCTTACTAATCCTTCACTTTTACTCTTTTCTTTTCGTCAAACACGTTGAAGAAAGTTTCCTGTATGGTTATAACGCGTGCCATTGTCCTACTGTGCATGAAACTTCACACACACAACGTGCCACTGTCCTACTGTGCATGAAACTTCACACACACAACATGCCACTGTCCTACTGTGCAAACAGACAGGGTTCTTGTGCGTTCCCCAACCTCAAGTGACATAAATGTTCGCATCACACAATTTTACTGAGACGAGCCTCCCTCTTTTTCATGTGTTTGAATGCTTTTTCACTGGTGCGTTCCTTTTATTGCTCTCTTTCTTATGAGATAAACATGCTTGACCGTATCTGTTAAAGGAATATTTCCATGCTTGTTTGTTTGTAAAATTTTATATGAAAGAGCACCACTTTTAGAGCCAATTTGGTACAAAAATCAGGCTGATATCATATTCCTTTCAGGAGATATGGATTTTTAAAGATTTCCCTATTGCATTTTAAAGTCTTTGTACAGTATGATGAATTCGTGTTTGATGATGTCATAGAGACAAATGTTTATGTATTTCTTTGAATGTGAATTGATTGTTTCTGTGTATTTAAAAATAATTTTCTAAAACTTTCATCAATTTATTTTTCTAAGAGGTTTTACTAACAAAAAAAGATGATAGATTTTATTGAAATACATAAACTTTGTGGGAGAATGTGTTGCTGTAATGTCATACTGAGCTTTTTCCTATTCATTTATTGGCATTTTTTGTGAACTTTTAAATTTGAATATCTCCAGGTAGAAATAACATATCAACAAGACTTTTGTACTAAATTGTTTCTAAAATTATTCTCTTATGGAAGGTTACGAAAACCATGGGTCTATTCCTTTAAGTTGAAATCGTTACGATTTAAATTCCAAAATCTGAAACTGATCTTTTGTTTTCTTCTCTCTTTAGGAAGAAGAAGCAGAAGAAGGAGAGGGAGTTGAAGACGATGAAGGATGGATCACCGTGACTAAGAAAACTGCCAAGAAAGTGGTCGGGAGGACCGAAAAACAACAAAGAAAACTCAAGAAGAAACTTGCCAAGAAGCGAGAACAAACCGAACTCATCAATTTCTACTCGTTCCAGATGAGACAGTCCAAACGAGAACGTAAGATGAACAGCTTCTACTGCACCCATCTTTGGAAGCTCTTTCTTACCTCTCTGGCACAATAAGAGCTTTGCTCTTATTGTACTGACATCAATCAATTAATCGATCAATTGATTATCAATTAATCAATGCTTCCATTGTTGCTTTTTCGAGGAAGATTTAAAGGTTTTTGGACAAGCGTATTAAAATCTAAGCGATCATTTTTTGAATTTTGAAGGAAAAAAGAAGCTTTAGTTTTTAAGTTATGGCTGATCAAAGTTTGATCAGTTCTGAATTCACACAAACTCTTGATGTGTTATTGGGCAGACAGCACAAAATCTTGATGTAATTCTTGAACTTTCATCCCTAAATCTTGATTATTTAAACTGATGGGAAAGTCTATTTCTGCTAGAATTTGATTGGGGTCATTTCAAAGACTCAAAAACTTGTGGTCAAGATTTGCTGCACCACTTCAAAGAATTATGGTAGATAGGATTTACAAAAGAAAAAATATTATGGTCGCTCTGTAATCATTAAATTTCCATGAAATATGCAAATTGGGCCTGAGATTTACAAATAATGTGTAAAGGCTGAAGAGTAACTTTTTGCCAAGTGTGGTCCTTGTATCTTTTATTGGTTTATTGTTGTAATATCAGAAATGTACATTTTATGGCTTTCTTCTGAATTTGTGATTTGAGGAGATTTGGCAATATGTTTTTCCTGGGATTATTTTATTTATTAACATTTCAATCTGTTATGCTGGTTTTACTTGCAATGCCTCTTGAAACTAATATACGATACGGTTCTTTAGATTCTTTGGATTTGCTGTCTACAATACTGAGCATCTCGCAAGGATGCTACAAGATAACAATGAAAACAATAACTACACTTTTCCCTTATGCAGCTTCATGTAAAGTAGTAGATATAGCTCAAAACTAAGGGGCCCATATCCAGAGAACTAACCATTCATGTAAAGTAGTAGATAAACCTCAAAACTAAGGGGCCCAGAGAACCAACCATTCATCCAGAGAATAATCATTCATGTAAAGTAGTAGATATAGCTCAAAACTAAGAGGCCCATATCCAGAGAACTAACCATTCATGTAAAGTAGTAGATATAGCTTAAAACCAAGAGGGCCCATGTAAAGTAGTAGATATATCCAGAGAACAGAGAACTAACCATTCATGTAAAGTAGTAGATATAGCTCACAACTAAGGGGCCCATATCCAGAGAACTAACCATTCACGTAAAGTAGTAGATATAGCTCAAAACTAAGGGGCCCATATCCAGAGAACTAACCATTCATGTAAAGTAGTAGATATAGCTCAAAACTAAGGAGCTCATATCCAGAGAACTAACCATTCATGTAAAGTAGTAGATATAGCTCAAAACTAAGTGGCCCATATCCAGAGAACTAACCATTCATGTAAAGTAGTAGATATAGCTCAAAACTAAGGGGCCCATATCCAGAGAACTAACCATTCATGTAAAGTAGTAGATATAGCTCAAAACTAAGGGGTCCATATCCAGAGAACTAACCATTCAAGTAAAGTAGTAGATATAGCTCAAAACTAAGGGGCCCATATCCAGAGAACTAACCATTCATGTAAAGTAGTAGATATAGCTCAAAACTAAGAGGCCCATATCCAGAGAACTAACCATTCAGGTAAAGTAGTAGATATAGCTCAAAACTAAGGGGCCCATATCCAGAGAACTAACCATTCATGTAAAGTAGTAGATATAGCTCAAAACTAAGAGGCCCATATCCAGAGAACTAACCATTCATGTAAAGTAGTAGATATAGCTCAAAACTAAGAGGCCCATATCCAAAGAACTAACCATTCATGTAAAATAGTAGATATAGCTCAAAACTAGGGGGCCCATATCCAGAGAACTAACCATTCATGTAAAGTAGTAGATATAACTCAAAATTAAGGGGCCCACATCCAGAGAACTAACCATTCATGTAAAGTAGTAGATATAGCTCAAAACTAAGGGGCCCATATCCAGAGAACTAACCATTCATGTAAAGTAGTAGATATAGCTCAAAACTAAAGGGCCCATATCCAGAGAACTAATCATTCATGTAAAGTAGTAGATGTAGCTCAAGACTAAGGGGCGCATATCCAGAGAACTAATCATTCATGTAAAGTAGTAGATGTAGCTCAAAACTAAGGGGCCCATATCCAGAGAACTAACCATTCATGTAAAGTAGTAGATATAGCTCAAAACTAAAGGGTCCATATCCAGAGAACTAACCATTCATGTAAAGTAGTAGATGTAGCTCAAAACTAAAGGGCCCATATCCAGAGAACTAATCATTCATGTAAAGTAGTAGATATAGCTCAAAACTAAGGGGCACATATCCAGAGAACTAACCATTCATGTAAAGTAGTAGATATAGCTCAAAACTAAGGGGCCCATATCCAGAGAACTAATCATTCATGTAAAGTAGTAGATATAGCTCAAAACTAAGGGCCATATCCAGAGAACTAACCATTCATGTAAAGTAGTAGATATAGCTCAAAACTAAGGGGCCCATATCCAGAGAACTAACCATTCATGTAAAGTAGTAGATATAGCTCAAAACTAAAGGGCCCATATCCAGAGAACTAACCATTCATGTAAAGTAGTAGATGTAGCTCAAAACTAAGAGGCCCATATCCAGAGAACTAATCATTCATGTAAAGTAGTAGATGTAGCTCAAAACTAAGGGGCCCATATCCAGAGAACTAACCATTCATGTAAAGTAGTAGATGTAGCTCAAAACTAAAGGGCCCATATCCAGAGAACTAACCATTCATGTAAAGTAGTAGATATAGCTCAAAACTAAGTGGCCCATATCCAGAGAACTAACCATTCATGTAAAGTAGTAGATATAGCTCAAAACTAAGGGCCCATATCCAGAGAACTAACCATTCATGTAAAGTAGTAGATATAGCTCAAAACTAAGGGGCCCATATCCAGAGAACTAATCATTCATGTAAAGTAGTAGATATAGCTCAAAACTAAAGGGCCCATATCCAGAGAACTAACCATTCATGTAAAGTAGTAGATGTAGCTCAAAACTAAGGGGCCCATATCCAGAGAACTAACCATTCATGTAAAGTAGTAGATATAGCTCAAAACTAAAGGCCCTTATCAAAACTAGTAGATGTAGCTCAAAACTAAGGGTCCATATCCAGAGAACTAACCATTCATGTAAAGTAGTAGATGTAGCTCAAAACTAAGGGGCCCATATCCAGAGAACTAATCATTCATGTAAAGTAGTAGATGTAGCTCAAAACTAAGGGGCCCATATCCAGAGAACTAATCATTCATGTAAAGTAGTAGATATAGCTCAAAACTAAGGGGTCCATATCCAGAGAACTAACCATTCATGTAAAGTAGTAGATATAGCTCAAAACTAAGAGGCCCATATCCAGAGAACTAACCATTCATGTAAAGTAGTAGATATAGCTCAAAACTAAGGGGTCCATATCCAGAGAACTAACCATTCATGTAAAGTAGTAGATGTAGCTCAAAACTAAAGGGCCCATATCCAGAGAACTAACCATTCATGTAAAGTAGTAGATATAGCTCAAAACTAAGTGGCCCATATCCAGAGAACTAACCATTCATGTAAAGTAGTAGATATAGCTCAAAACTAAGGGGCCCATATCCAGAGAACTAACCATTCATGTAAAGTAGTAGATATAGCTCAAAACTAAGGGGCCCATATCCAGAGAACTAACCATTCATGTAAAGTAGTAGATATAGCTCAAAACTAAGGGGCCCATATCCAGAGAACTAACCATTCATGTAAAGTAGTAGATATAGCTCAAAACTAAGAGGCCCATATCCAGAGAACTAACCATTCATGTAAAGTAGTAGATATAGCTCAAAACTAAGGGGCCCATATCCAGAGAACTAACCATTCATGTAAAGTAGTAGATATAGCTCAAAACTAAGGGGCCCATATCCAGAGAACTAATCATTCATGTAAAGTAGTAGATATAGCTCAAAACTAAGGGGCCCATATCCAGAGAACTAACCATTCATGTAAAGTAGTAGATGTAGCTCAAAACTAAGAGGCCCATATCCAGAGAACTAATCATTCATGTAAAGTAGTAGATGTAGCTCAAAACTAAGGGGTCCATATCCAGAGAACTAACCATTCATGTAAAGTAGTAGATGTAGCTCAAAACTAAAGGGCGCATATCCAGAGAACTAACCATTCATGTAAAGTAGTAGATGTAGCTCAAAACTAAGGGGTCCATATCCAGAGAACTAATCATTCATGTAAAGTAGTAGATATAGCTCAAAACTAAGGGGTCCATATCCAGAGAACTAACCATTCATGTAAAGTAGTAGATGTAGCTCAAAACTAAGGGGCCCATATCCAGAGAACTAACCATTCATGTAAAGTAGTAGATGTAGCTCAAAACTAAGGGGCCCATATCCAGAGAACTAACCATTCATGTAAAGTAGTAGATATAGCTCAAAACTAAGAGGCCCATATCCAGAGAACTAACCATTCATGTAAAGTAGTAGATGTAGCTCAAAACTAAGAGGCCCATATCCAGAGAACTAATCATTCATGTAAAGTAGTAGATATAGCTCAAAACTAAGGGGTCCATATCCAGAGAACTAATCATTCATGTAAAGTAGTAGATATAGCTCAAAACTAAGGGGCCCATATCCAGAGAACTAATCATTCATAGAAAGTAGTAGATATAGCTCAAAACTAAGAGGCCCATATCCAGAGAACTAACCATTCATGTAAAGTAGTAGATATAGCTCAAAACTAAGGGGCCCATATCCAGAGAACTAACCATTCATGTAAAGTAGTAGATATAGCTCAAAACTAAGGGGCGCATATCCAGAGAACTAACCATTCATGTAAAGTAGTAGATATAGCTCAAAACTAAGGGGCACATATCCAGAGAACTAATCATTCATGTAAAAGTAGTAGATATAGCTCAAAACTAGGGGTCCATATCCAGAGAACTAATCATTCATGTAAAGTAGTAGATATAGCTCAAAACTAAGGGGTCCATATCCAGAGAACTAATCATTCATGTAAAGTAGTAGATGTAGCTCAAAACTAAGGGGCCCATATCCAGAGAACTAATCATTCATGTAAAGTAGTAGATATAGCTCAAAACTAAGGGGCCCATATCCAGAGAACTAACCATTCATGTAAAGTAGTAGATGTAGCTCAAGACTAAGGGGCCCATATCCAGAGAACTAACCATTCATGTAAAGTAGTAGATATAGCTCAAAACTAAGAGGCCCATATCCAGAGAACTAACCATTCATGTAAAGTAGTAGATATAGCTCAAAACTAAGGGGCACATATCCAGAGAACTAAACATTCAAGTAAAGTAGTAGATATAGCTCAAAACTAAGGGGTCCATATCCAGAGAACTAACCATTCATGTAAAGTAGTAGATGTAGCTCAAAACTAAAGGGCCCATATCCAGAGAACTAAACATTCATGTAAAGTAGTAGATATAGCTCAAAACTAAGGGGTCCATATCCAGAGAACTAACCATTCATGTAAAGTAGTAGATGTAGCTCAAAACTAAAGGGCCCATATCCAGAGAACTAAACATTCATGTAAAGTAGTAGATATAGCTCAAAACTAAGGGGTCCATATCCAGAGAACTAACCATTCATGTAAAGTAGTAGATGTAGCTCAAAACTAAGGGGCGCATATCCAGAGAACTAACCATTCATGTAAAGTAGTAGATATAGCTCAAAACTAAGGGGTCCATATCCAGAGAACTAACCATTCATGTAAAGTAGTAGATATAGCTCAAAACTAAGGGGCCCATATCCAGAGAACTAACCATTCATGTAAAGTAGTAGATATAGCTCAAAACTAAGGGGTCCATATCCAGAGAACTAACCATTCATGTAAAGTAGTAGATATAGCTCAAAACTAAGGGGTCCATATCCAGAGAACTAACCATTCATGTAAAGTAGTAGATATAGCTCAAAACTAAAGGGCCCATATCCAGAGAACTAACCATTCATGTAAAGTAGTAGATGTAGCTCAAAACTAAGGGGCCCATATCCAGAGAACTAAACATTCATGTAAAGTAGTAGATATAGCTCAAAACTAAGGGGCACATATCCAGAGAACTAAACATTCATGTAAAGTAGTAGATGTAGCTCAAAACTAAGGGGTCCATATCCAGAGAACTAACCATTCATGTAAAGTAGTAGATATAGCTCAAAACTAAGTGGCCCATATCCAGAGAACTAACCATTCATGTAAAGTAGTAGATGTAGCTCAAAACTAAGGGGTCCATATCCAGAGAACTAACCATTCATGTAAAGTAGTAGATGTAGCTCAAAACTAAGTGGCCCATATCCAGAGAACTAACCATTCATGTAAAGTAGTAGATATAGCTCAAAACTAAGAGGCCCATATCCAGAGAACTAACCATTCATGTAAAGTAGTAGATATAGCTCAAAACTAAGAGGCCCATATCCAGAGAACTAACCATTCATGTAAAGTAGTAGATGTAGCTCAAAACTAAGGGGTCCATATCCAGAGAACTAACCATTCATGTAAAGTAGTAGATATAGCTCAAAACTAAGGGGTCCATATCCAGAGAACTAACCATTCATGTAAAGTAGTAGATGTAGCTCAAAACTAAGGGGCCCATATCCAGAGAACTAACCATTCATGTAAAGTAGTAGATATAGCTCAAAACTAAGGGGTCCATATCCAGAGAACTAACCATTCATGTAAAGTAGTAGATGTAGCTCAAAACTAAAGGGCGCATATCCAGAGAACTAACCATTCATGTAAAGTAGTAGATGTAGCTCAAAACTAAGTGGCCCATATCCAGAGAACTAACCATTCATGTAAAGTAGTAGATGTAGCTCAAAACTAAGAGGCACATATCCAGAGAACTAATCATTCATGTAAAGTAGTAGATAAACCTCACAACTAAGGGGCCCATATCCAGAGAACTAACCATTCATGTAAAGTAGTAGATGTAGCTCAAAACTAAGTGGCCCATATCCAGAGAACTAATCATTCATAGAAAGTAGTAGATATAGCTCAAAACTAAAGGGTCCATATCCAGAGAACTAACCATTCATGTAAAGTAGTAGATGTAGCTCAAAACTAAGGGGCACATATCCAGAGAACTAATCATTCATGTAAAGTAGTAGATAAACCTCACAACTAAGGGGCACATATCCAGAGAACTAACCATTCATGTAAAGTAGTAGATGTAGCTCAAAACTAAGTGGCCCATATCCAGAGAACTAACCATTCATGTAAAGTAGTAGATGTAGCTCAAAACTAAGGGGTCCATATCCAGAGAACTAACCATTCATGTAAAGTAGTAGATGTAGCTCAAAACTAAGTGGCCCATATCCAGAGAACTAACCATTCATGTAAAGTAGTAGATATAGCTCAAAACTAAGAGGCCCATATCCAGAGAACTAATCATTCATGTAAAGTAGTAGATGTAGCTCAAAACTAAGGGGTCCATATCCAGAGAACTAATCATTCATGTAAAGTAGTAGATGTAGCTCAAAACTAAGAGGCCCATATCCAGAGAACTAATCATTCATGTAAAGTAGTAGATATAGCTCAAAACTAAGGGGTCCATATCCAGAGAACTAACCATTCATGTAAAGTAGTAGATGTAGCTCAAAACTAAGGGGCCCATATCCAGAGAACTAATCATTCATAGAAAGTAGTAGATATAGCTCAAAACTAAAGGGTCCATATCCAGAGAACTAACCATTCATGTAAAGTAGTAGATGTAGCTCAAAACTAAGGGGCACATATCCAGAGAACTAATCATTCATGTAAAGTAGTAGATAAACCTCACAACTAAGGGGCACATATCCAGAGAACTAACCATTCAGGTAAAGTAGTAGATGTAGCTCAAAACTAAAGGGCGCATATCCAGAGAACTAACCATTCATGTAAAGTAGTAGATGTAGCTCAAAACTAAGGGGTCCATATCCAGAGAACTAACCATTCATGTAAAGTAGTAGATATAGCTCAAAACTAAGGGTCCATATCCAGAGAACTAACCATTCATGTAAAGTAGTAGATATAGCTCAAAACTAAGGGGCCCATATCCAGAGAACTAACCATTCATGTAAAGTAGTAGATGTAGCTCAAAACTAAGGGTCCATATCCAGAGAACTAACCATTCATGTAAAGTAGTAGATATAGCTCAAAACTAAGGGGCCCATATCCAGAGAACTAACCATTCATGTAAAGTAGTAGATGTAGCTCAAAACTAAGGGTCCATATCCAGAGAACTAACCATTCATGTAAAGTAGTAGATATAGCTCAAAACTAAGGGGTCCATATCCAGAGAACTAACCATTCATGTAAAGTAGTAGATGTAGCTCAAAACTAAGGGGTCCATATCCAGAGAACTAACCATTCATGTAAAGTAGTAGATATAGCTCAAAACTAAGGGGCCCATATCCAGAGAACTAACCATTCATGTAAAGTAGTAGATGTAGCTCAAAACTAAGGGGTCCATATCCAGAGAACTAACCATTCATGTAAAGTAGTAGATATAGCTCAAAACTAAGGGGTCCATATCCAGAGAACTAACCATTCATGTAAAGTAGTAGATGTAGCTCAAAACTAAAGGGCGCATATCCAGAGAACTAACCATTCATGTAAAGTAGTAGATGTAGCTCAAAACTAAGGGGTCCATATCCAGAGAACTAACCATTCATGTAAAGTAGTAGATATAGCTCAAAACTAAGGGGTCCATATCCAGAGAACTAACCATTCATGTAAAGTAGTAGATATAGCTCAAAACTAAGGGGTCCATATCCAGAGAACTAACCATTCATGTAAAGTAGTAGATGTAGCTCAAAACTAAGGGGCCCATATCCAGAGAACTAACCATTCATGTAAAGTAGTAGATATAGCTCAAAACTAAGGGGTCCATATCCAGAGAACTAACCATTCATGTAAAGTAGTAGATATAGCTCAAAACTAAGGGGCACATATCCAGAGAACTAACCATTCATGTAAAGTAGTAGATGTAGCTCAAAACTAAGTGGCACATATCCAGAGAACTAACCATTTATGTAAAGTAGTAGATATAGCTCAAAACTAAAGGGCCCATATCCAGAGAACTAACCATTCATGTAAAGTAGTAGATGTAGCTCAAAACTAAAGGGCGCATATCCAGAGAACTAACCATTCATGTAAAGTAGTAGATATAGCTCAAAACTAAAGGGCCCATATCCAGAGAACTAACCATTCATGTAAAGTAGTAGATATAGCTCAAAACTAAGAGGCCCATATCCAGAGAACTAACCATTCATGTAAAGTAGTAGATATAGCTCAAAACTAAGGGGTCCATATCCAGAGAACTAACCATTCATGTAAAGTAGTAGATATAGCTCAAAACTAAGGGGTCCATATCCAGAGAACTAACCATTCATGTAAAGTAGTAGATGTAGCTCAAAACTAAGGGGCCCATATCCAGAGAACTAACCATTCATGTAAAGTAGTAGATATAGCTCATAACTAAGGGGTCCATATCCAGAGAACTAACCATTCATGTAAAGTATTAGATACAGCTTAAAACTAAGGGGTCCATATCCAGAGAACTAACCATTCATGTAAAGTAGTAGATGTAGCTCAAAACTAAGGGGCCCATATCCAGAGAACTAATCATTCATGTAAAGTAGTAGATATAGCTCAAAACTAAGGGGTCCATATCCAGAGAACTAACCATTCATGTAAAGTAGTAGATATAGCTCAAAACTAAAGGGCCCATATCCAGAGAACTAACCATTCATGTAAAGTAGTAGATGTAGCTCAAAACTAAAGGGCCCATATCCAGAGAACTAACCATTCATGTAAAGTAGTAGATATAGCTCAAAACTAAGGGCCCATATCCAGAGAACTAACCATTCATGTAAAGTAGTAGATATAGCTCAAAACTAAAGGGCACATATCCAGAGAACTAACCATTCATGTAAAGTAGTAGATATAGCTCAAAACTAAAGGGCCCATATCCAGAGAACTAACCATTCATGTAAAGTAGTAGATGTAGCTCAAAACTAAGTGGCCCATATCCAGAGAACTAACCATTCATGTAAAGTAGTAGATGTAGCTCAAAACTAAGGGGCGCATATCCAGAGAACTAACCATTCATGTAAAGTAGTAAATGTAGCTCAAAACTAAGTGGCCCATATCCAGAGAACTAACCATTCATGTAAAGTAGTAGATGTAGCTCAAAACTAAGGGGTCCATATCCAGAGAACTAACCATTCATGTAAAGTAGTAGATGTAGCTCAAAACTAAGGGGTCCATATCCAGAGAACTAACCATTCATGTAAAGTAGTAGATGTAGCTCAAAACTAAGTGGCCCATATCCAGAGAACTAACCATTCATGTAAAGTAGTAGATATAGCTCAAAACTAAGGGGTCCATATCCAGAGAACTAACCATTCATGTAAAGTAGTAGATGTAGCTCAAAACTAAGGGGTCCATATCCAGAGAACTAACCATTCATGTAAAGTAGTAGATATAGCTCAAAACTAAGTGGCCCATATCCAGAGAAATAACCATTCATGTAAAGTAGTAGATATAGCTCAAAACTAAGGGGTCCATATCCAGAGAACTAACCATTCATGTAAAGTAGTAGATATAGCTCAAAACTAAGTGGCCCATATCCAGAGAACTAACCATTCATGTAAAGTAGTAGATGTAGCTCAAAACTAAGGGGCCCATATCCAGAGAACTAACCATTCATGTAAAGTAGTAGATGTAGCTCAAAACTAAGGGGCCCATATCCAGAGAACTAACCATTCATGTAAAGTAGTAGATGTAGCTCAAAACTAAGGGGTCCATATCCAGAGAACTAACCATTCATGTAAAGTAGTAGATGTAGCTCAAAACTAAGGGGTCCATATCCAGAGAACTAATCATTCATGTAAAGTAGTAGATGTAGCTCACAACTAAGGGGTCCATATCCAGAGAACTAACCATTCATGTAAAGTATTAGATACAGCTTAAAACTAAGGGGTCCATATCCAGAGAACTAACCATTCATGTAAAGTAGTAGATGTAGCTCAAAACTAAGGGGCCCATATCCAGAGAACTAATCATTCATGTAAAGTAGTAGATATAGCTCAAAACTAAGGGGTCCATATCCAGAGAACTAACCATTCATGTAAAGTAGTAGATGTAGCTCAAAACTAAGGGGTCCATATCCAGAGAACTAATCATTCATGTAAAGTAGTAGATGTAGCTCACAACTAAGGGTCCATATCCAGAGAACTAACCATTCATGTAAAGTATTAGATACAGCTTAAAACTAAAGGGGTCCATATCCAGAGAACTAACCATTCATGTAAAGTAGTAGATGTAGCTCAAAACTAAGGGGGTCCATATCCAGAGAACTAACCATTCATGTAAAGTAGTAGATGTAGCTCACAACTAAGGGGTCCATATCCAGAGAACTAACCATTCATGTAAAGTATTAGATACAGCTTAAAACTAAGGGGTCCATATCCAGAGAACTAACCATTCATGTAAAGTAGTAGATGTAGCTCAAAACTAAGGGGTCCATATCCAGAGAACTAACCATTCATGTAAAGTATTAGATACAGCTTAAAACTAAGGGGTCCATATCCAGAGAACTAACCATTCATGTAAAGTAGTAGATGTAGCTCAAGACTAAGGGGCCCATATCCAGAGAACTAACCATCCATGTAAAGTAGTAGATATAGCTCAAAACTAAAGGGCCCATATCCAGAGAACTAACCATTCATGTAAAGTAGTAGATGTAGCTCAAAACTAAGGGGTCCATATCCAGAGAACTAAACATTCAAGTAAAGTAGTAGATATAGCTCAAAACTAAGGGGTCCATATCCAGAGAACTAACCATTCATGTAAAGTAGTAGATGTAGCTCAAAACTAAGGGGTCCATATCCAGAGAACTAACCATTCATGTAAAGTAGTAGATGTAGCTCAAAACTAAGGGGCGCATATCCAGAGAACTAACCATTCATGTAAAGTAGTAGATGTAGCTCAAAACTAAAGGGCCCATATCCAGAGAACTAACCATTCATGTAAAGTAGTAGATATAGCTCAAAACTAAGGGGTCCATATCCAGAGAACTAAACATTCAAGTAAAGTAGTAGATATAGCTCAAAACTAAAGGGCCCATATCCAGAGAACTAAACATTCATGTAAAGTAGTAGATATAGCTCAAAACTAAGGGGTCCATATCCAGCGAACTAACCATTCATGTAAAGTAGTAGATATAGCTCAAAACTAAGGGGTCCATATCCAGAGAACTAACCATTCATGTAAAGTAGTAGATATAGCTCAAAACTAAGGGGCCCATATCCAGAGAACTAACCATTCATGTAAAGTAGTAGATATAGCTCAAAACTAAGGGGCGCATATCCAGAGAACTAACCATTCATGTAAAGTAGTAGATATAGCTCAAAACTAAGGGGCGCATATCCAGAGAACTAACCATTCATGTAAAGTAGTAGATATAGCTCAAAACTAAGTGGCCCATATCCAGAGAACTAACCATTCAGGTAAAGTAGTAGATATAGCTCAAAACTAAAGGGCCCATATCCAGAGAACTAACCATTCATGTAAAGTAGTAGATATAGCTCAAAACTAAAGGGCCCACATCCAGAGAACTAACCATTCATGTAAAGTAGTAGATGTAGCTCAAGACTAAGGGGCGCATATCCAGAGAACTAACCATTCATGTAAAGTAGTAGATATAGCTCAAAACTAAGAGGCCCATATCCAGAGAACTAACCATTCATGTAAAGTAGTAGATATAGCTCAAAACTAAGGGGCACATATCCAGAGAACTAACCATTCATGTAAAGTAGTAGATATAGCTCAAAACTAAGGGGCACATATCCAGAGAACTAACCATTCATGTAAAGTAGTAGATATAGCTCAAAACTAAGGGGCCCATATCCAGAGAACTAATCATTCATGTAAAGTAGTAGATATAGCTCAAAACTAAGGGGCCCATATCCAGAGAACTAATCATTCATGTAAAGTAGTAGATATAGCTCAAAACTAAGGGGTCCATATCCAGAGAACTAACCATTCAAGTAAAGTAGTAGATATAGCTCAAAACTAAGGGGCCCATATCCAGAGAACTAATCATTCATGTAAAGTAGTAGATATAGCTCAAAACTAAGGGGTCCATATCCAGAGAACTAACCATTCAAGTAAAGTAGTAGATATAGCTCAAAACTAAGGGGCCCATATCCAGAGAACTAACCATTCATGTAAAGTAGTAGATATAGCTCAAAACTAAGGGGTCCATATCCAGAGAACTAATCATTCATAGAAAGTAGTAGATATAGCTCAAAACTAAGAGGCCCATATCCAGAGAACTAACCATTCACGTAAAGTAGTAGATATAGCTCAAAACTAAGAGGCCCATATCCAGAGAACTAACCATTCATGTAAAGTAGTAGATATAGCTCAAAACTAAGGGGCCCATATCCAGAGAACTAACCATTCATGTAAAGTAGTAGATATAGCTCAAAACTAAGGGGCCCATATCCAGAGAACTAACCATTCATGTAAAGTAGTAGATATAGCTCAAGACTAAGAGGCCCATATCCAGAGAACTAACCATTCATGTAAAGTAGTAGATATAGCTCACAACTAAGGGGCCCATATCCAGAGAACTAACCATTCAAGTAAAGTAGTAGATATAGCTCAAAACTAAGAGGCCCATATCCAGAGAACTAATCATTCATGTAAAGTAGTAGATATAGCTCAAAACTAAGCTTAAAACTAAGGGGCCCATACCCAGAGAACTAACCATTCATGTGAAGTAGTAGATATAGCTCAAAACTAAGAGGCCCATATCCAGAGAACTAACCATTCATGTAAAGTAGTAGATATAGCTCAAAACTAAGGGGCCCATATCCAGAGAACTAACCATTCATGTAAAGAAGTAGATAGAGCTCAAAACTAATCTACAAGTGAATCAGATTGGTGTAAAGCTGTCTTTTGAAAAGGCTCAACTGCATCAAATGAAGAGGTACTAAACTCCAGAACATAGGTGCTGATGCTGAAAGTATATCCAAATAATCCACAAGTGTGTCATTTTTGTATCTGAGATATGATCCTGTGTTGAAGTGATGTGGTTCTTCTGACTGAAATGGAAGCTTTCTTCAAGTGTGTATGCCTAATTGTTTCAGAAACCAGGCAGATTATGTTTTTTATGAATAACAGCCTGATATGCCAATAAAGTCAAGACCTCGGTCTTTGCTCTCGGCTGAAAAGTGAGGGCGTATTTAGTGTGAGTCTCACGGTGAAATTTCTGTAAAAGCAGACAGTGTGATGCAACTTCTATTGGTTAAAATCTACATAAATTAGCCACAGATATGAGATATATGTATGAAATTAGGAAAAACTAATACCCTCACTTTTGGGCCGAGAGCTCCTTTAACACTGTAACCATTATGTTCACAGTGAAACAAACGTTATAAAGCATCGTTCTTCATTGAAAAATGGTCCATGTTCTCAACTTGTATACTTTGGTTCTAAAATATTGGACAATGACCTTCCTACCTATCCACTTTCATTTTTTCCAAACAGATATCGCAGAATTGAGAAGAAAGTTTGAGGAGGATAAAAGGAAGATCGCTGAGATGAAGGCAGCCAGAAAGTTCAAGCCTTGTTAATGACCATGAGATGCTGGTAAACCACACCTTTCAAGCTTGTCAAGACCTGGCACATCAGCAGGTACTGGACTGGATGCCACTGGACTGGATGCACTGGACTAGATGCCACTGACCTGGAGGCCACTGGACTGGATGCCACTGGACTGAATGCCACTGGACTAGATGGCACTGGACTAGATGGCACTGGACTAGATGGCACTGGACTAGATGGCACTGGACTGGATGCCCCTGGACTGAATGCCCCTGGACTGGATGGCACTGGACTGGATACCACTGGACTGGATGCCACTGAACTGGATGCCCCTGGACTGAATGCCCCTGGACTAGATGGCACTGGACTAGATGGCACTGGACTGGATGCCACTGAACTGGATGCCACTGGACTGAATGCCACTGGACTAGATGGCACTGGACTAGATGGCACTGGACTGGATGCCACTGGACTGGATGCCACAGGACTGAATGCCCCTGGACTGGATGCCACTGGACTAAATACTACTGCTTTCAATACCACTAGACTGGAGGCCCCTGGACTGGAGGCCCCTGGACTGAATGCCACTGGACTAGATGCCACTGGACTAGATGGCACTGGACTGGATGCCACTGGACTGGATACCACTGGACTGGATACCACTGGACTAGATGCCACTGGACTAGATGCCACTGGACTGGATACCACTGGACTGGATACCACTGGACTGGATACCACTGGACTGGATACCACTGGACTGAATGCCACTGGACTGGATACCACTGGACTAGATGCCACTGGACTAGATGCCACTGGACTAGATGGCACTGGACTGGATGCCACTGGACTGAATACTACTGGTTTCGATACCACTGGACTGAAGGCCCCTGGACTGAATGCCACTGGACTAGATGCCACTGGACTGGATACCACTGGTCTTAATACTCTGGTTTCGATACCACTGGACTAGATGCCACTGGACTAGATGCCACTGGATTGGATACTACTGGTTTCGATACCACTCGACTAGATGCCACTGGACTAGACGCCACTGGACTAGACGCCACTGGACTGAATACTACTGGTTTCAATACCACTGGACTAGATACCACTGGACTAGATGGCATTGGACTGGATACCACTGGACTGGATACCACTGGACTGGATGCCACTGGACTGAATACTACTGGTTTCGTACCACTGGACTGAATGCCACTGGACTAGATGCCACTGGACTGGATACCACTGGACTAGATGGCACTGGACTGGATGCCACTGGACTGGATGCCACTAGACTGAATACTACTGGTTTCGATACCACTGGACTGGATGCCACTGGACTGAATACTACTGGTTTCGATACCACTGGACTGGATGCCACTGGACTGGATGCCACTGGACTGAATACTACTGGTTTCGATACCACTGGACTAGATGGCACTGGACTGGCTACCACTGGACTGAATGCCACTGGACTGGATGGCACTGGACTGGAAGCCCCCTGGATTGGAGGCCCTTGATTGGAGGCCCCTGGACTGGTTACCAGTTGACTGGAGACCACTATTATGGTCACAGCTGATTAAGTCCAATCATGGTGTACTGGAGTGAATGTTTACTTCATCTCGTTGCCATGGACTACAAATGTGACTCCTCAGTGAGGAAGCTGTATGTTCAAGTCGGGAGGGGGTGGGCAAGAGTAGATGCAGCAGGCACAACAATTGTTTCAGAGTCCTGTGGTATCTGTTATCATTCATTAGGCAATAATTATTTTTCACACACCATTGTGAATCCACACTTTCCTACAACCATGATTTTTAAAAAGCAAAAAAAAAAAAAATGGTTGAACTATTGAAAATAGAGCAGAATTGATGTTAAAATGCACCTTAAGCTCCTATGTGCCTCCAAATTTTGAGGATTTTCTTTGTTGATAGATATATTTGTACTCTTCCCACTGATAACTAAATTAGCTGGTAACTTTAATATCCTATACTTGTAGCCTGTTTAAGCTCAATTGTTCACTGCAGTAGATGACACCAATGTAACTTTTTTTATGTGTGGTGCTGTACCTAGACCAATCTTGGTGTAGGGGCCCTGGCAAGATAGTTGTTGTATATAGACCTTTTAAATCTGAATCTGCAATTTCCGGAAAACGAATTTGAATAATGGGACAGGTCAAAAATTCATGTGTCCCATGATGATTCTTGGCCATGTGCATTATTCATGCACTGAACAGGACCAAGCATATGAAAAGCAATGCTTTCAAACACTCATTATACGTATGCTAAACATGAAGTTAATGCTGCTCATAACTTTTTTTTCATCTTTCAGTAACTGCAGCTGATGGGTTGAGTAACAAGCAGTTGATTTGTCAAAGTTTTGGTGTAATCACATAAGGCTAAACTTGCTTTGAAAATGTCTATTATAAGATAATTGCAACCAGAATAGGTCATCACTTTATCTCATATTTTTAAGAAGCAAAATCCTCAAAAGACTTTTCAGTTGATCACACCCAAAAATGATAGCTGCCATTAAATCCTATGGAATAATGTCGGTAACTTTTACCTAAAGTTTTTTTTTTTTCTTCAGTGATCTGATAATCTTTGAAATGGTATCTTACTGGAGTAAGTAAATTTTTTTTGATGATATTGTTTGATATAAAAACGTACATCTTTAGGAAGGCAGAGGATGCCTATGAGTAACACATTACAGTTGGGTCCAACATATATGAACTTGCTGCCATCTCATCTTTGTTCTTATCAAAATGAGGATTTTATGACTATTTACTCATATATACAAAATCTGTATCTGTTGAATAGATTAGAAAAGCCGCCATGTTAATGTGTATGCAGACAGTTTGTGGAGGTGGGGGGTAGCATATATAATGCAGTGTCACTAGAATAGAAAAAGAAATCCCCAGTGTTTTGGGGAAAATACCCTTGCCCCTCCCCTCCCTGCCCCCTACCCTCTCCCCGCCCCTAGCTACTGCTTTGTATAAAGATAAAGTTGAAAATCTCATAAACAGAAAGAAAAAAAACTAATACTTTCTTCTCCGTTTTGTTTCTTTTATTCTCCTCTTTGCATGTTTCACATAAGATGTTTGACTTTGAAGTACCAAGCATTTAGTGCTTTTTACTCAATAATGGACAGGTAGAGATTTTATATTCACTAGAAAGAACTTTGAAGTTCCGATCAGAAGAGTTTTTAAATTATGAAGGTAGTAACTGTAGTTTATGAGTTTTGGCCAATCAAAGTTTGAAGAAATTTTATTGAATGCAAAATTTGCGATGTATGATAGAGAGAACAGCACAAAATCTTTAAAAGTGCTTTAAGATTCTGTTTGAAATTTCAGTCACTGAAAACCATTAGCCTGTTTTATTATCTCTTGGTCCTATCCAACTGCTCCATTCACAGAAATGCGGTGATAAATGGAAATTCATTAGGTGAACATAAGGATATTAATAGGTTTTCTTTATAATAAAACTTACAATCAAATTTTGCATAATAATATGCAATAATATAATAAGGCTCTAAATGCAATATATGGTCAATTTTTATCCAATTTTGTTAAATGTTTTGGCTTTTTTTTAAGTTTAATGGCATATCTTGGCATATTTTTTCCATTTAAGCTCAATTTTATGGCATATTTTGGCATATTTGTTCCATTTAAGCTCAGTTTTATAGCATATTTTTTCCATTTAAGCTCAGTTTGATGGCATATTTTGGGTTTTTTTCCATTTAAGCTCAGCTTGATGGCATATTTTGGCTTTTTTTCCATTAAAGCTCAGTTTGATGGCATATTTTGGCTTTTTCTCCATTTAAACTTAGTTTGATGGCATATTTTGGCTTTTTTTTCTATTTAAGCTCAGTTTGATGGCATATTTTGTTCAATTAAGCTCAACTTATTGCTACCTGTCCATAGAACTTTTACGTTGTTATTTCACTCTTTAAGTTATCATAATTTATAACCTTGTCTCATTTTATGACCACTCCCCATAAAAAGCTTCATTTGTTATTAAATTACATGAGGGCATTAAATTTTGCAGATTTTAGCAATAGAAGCTGTATCGCACGGTCATTTCTGACAGAAATGTTCACCCATCGCACGCAAGCAAACAAATTCCAAAAAAAGGCATGGGAAAACGCATTTAAATTTCGACTCTGGTCGAGATTTAGTAGTGTTTATGATATTCCATACTGCTGGGTGCGAGAAAGGTATTTAATTTATTATGAGACTCAGCTTAAATACACTCTCCTTTTTAGCCACCAGCTCCTTTAAATCATCACTCTTTTTGGTGAACATGGAAGCATAATGCGAACCAATATAATGGCGATTTTGTCTGTCTGGCCGTCGACGGTTTTACCTGAGATTTCCTCAGAAATATTAAAGTTTTTTGGGAATCCCTCAGAAAATGTTAAAGTTTCTTCAGAGTTCCTCAGAAAAAGTTAAAGTTTCTTCAGATATCCTTATGGAAGGTTAGAATTTCCTTACAAAATGTTAAAGTTTTTCAGAGACACTTTAGACAGATTGAAGACTAGTTTTCTTAAAAAGTCTACAAAACATTTCATATTTCCTTAAAAGATAATTGTAAAATGATATAATTTTCCAATATTCTTTAAAGATCCTCAAACCTCTCTCTCATAACACTGGAGATTTAAAATCCTTAAAGAATTTCAAAATGTTTGGACACCAACGATTGTATCAGGCATGATTATTAAACTCTGCCTTTATTAATGTGGTTATTTGAATAAAGTTGTTACAGTATATGAACCAGATTTTTTTATTTAGTATGCTCAGTTAGGGAGTGTGACAGGATGTAACTGCATATGGTCATAGGGTGGGATGCCATGTGGGTCATAGGGTGGGGTGCCATGTGGAACATATGCTGGAATGCCATATGGGACATGGCGGAATGCCATGTGGGACATACTGTATGGTGGAATGCCATGTGGGAGATATGGTGGAATGCCATGTGGGACAAAGGATGGGGTGGGATGCCATGTGGGAGATATGGTGGAATGCCATGTGGGACAAAGGATGGGGTGGGATGCCATTTGGGACATGGGATGGGATCCATGTGTGACATAGGGTGGGATGCCATGTGGGTCATAGGATGGGATGCCATGTGGGACATATGGTGGAATGCAATATGTGGGACATATGGTGGAATGCCATGTGGGAAATTTGATGGAATGCCATGTGGGACAAGTGATGGGATGGGATATCATGCGGGACATGGGGTGGGATGCCATGAGGGACATAGGATGCAATGTGGGACATGGGATGCTTGCCATGTGGGACTTAGTGTGAGATGCCAATTTTGGTGTGCATGCGAAGCATAATGCAAACCTATGTAATGGCGATTTCGTCTACAGTTTTACCTGAGATTTCCTTAAAAATGTTAAAGTTTATTCAGAGTTCCTCATAAAAGTTAAAGTTTCTTCAGATATCCTTATAGAAGGTTAGAATTTTCTTACAATATGTTAAGTTTTTTAGAGAGACATTAAGACAGATTGAAGATTAGTTTCCTTAAAAAGTCTACAAAACATTTGATATTTCCATAGAAGATAACTCTAAAATATAATTTTCCAATATTCTTTAAAGATCCTCAAAAGTCTCTCTCTTATCAATGGAGAAATTTAAATTCTTTAAAATATTTGTGCACCAATGGTTGTATCAGGCATAATTGTTAAACTCCGCCTTTATTATTGTGGTTATTTGCATAAAGTTGCTGCAGTATATGAACTAGACTTTTTGGTGAGGATGCGAAGTATAATGCGAACCGATGTTATGGCGATTTCGTCCGTCAGCTGTCCACAGTTTTTCTGAGATTTCCTCAGAAATGTTAAGTTTTTTGAGAATTCCTCAGAAAATGTAAAAGTTTCTTCAGAGTTACTCAGAAAAAGTTAAAGTTTCTTCAGATATTCTTATGAAGGTTAGAATTTCCTTACAAAATGTTTAAGTTTTTCAGAGATACTTAAGACAGATTGAAGACTAGTTTATATTAAAAGTCTACAAAACATTTTATACTTCCTTAGAAGATAACTAAAATGATAAAATTTTCCAGTAATTTTCAGAGATCCTCAAGCTTCCCTCTCGTAGCACTGGAGATTAAATTCCTTCAAATTCTTCGAAATATTTCAGGCACCAACGGTTGTATCAGGCATGATTATTAAACTCTGCCTTTTGCGTAAAGTTGCTACAGTATATGAACTGACCACACTTTTTATTTGGTATCCTCAAGTCTGGGAGTGTGATAGGATGTGACTGCACTTGGACATAAGGAGGGATGCCATCTGGAACATGAATGTGGTATGCACCAAGGTCTATATCAGGCATAATTATTCCACCCCACCTATTTTTCTTATTTAACAGCTCATTTGCATATAACTTATTAAATGAACTGACTTTCATACATAGTATGGTTAATCAGGGACTGATAGCTAGAATGAGACTTCGTATGGAGCTTATTGGATGTCATGTGGGACTTGGGTTAGGACGCCATGTGGGACATGGGGTGGGTGCCATGTGGAACAGGGTGGAATGCCATGTAGGATATATGGTGGAATGCCATGTGGGACATAAGGGAATGCCATGGGATGGTATGTCATGTGGGACATGGAGTGGTGGGACATGGGGTGGAATGCCATGAGTAACATAGAATGTGACATGTTGGGTCGCCATGTGGGACATAGGATAGTGTGGGATATAGGGTAGGAGGCCATGGGATGTGATGCTATGTGGAACATAAGGTGGTATGCCATGTGGGACATTAAGTGGGAAGCCAGTGATGTGGGACATACTATGGGGGAACATAGGGAGAGATGCCACGTGAAACAGGGGGGATGCCATGTGGGACATAGGGATGGTCATGTGGTACATATGGTTGGATTAATGTGGGACATATATGTAGGATGGAATCCATGTGGGATATAGGGTGCGATGCCATGTGGGTTATAGGGTGGGATGGGATGCCATGTGGGACATGTTGGAATGCCATGTGGGACATATGGTGGAATGCCATTGAGACATACTGCATGGTGGAATGCCATGTGAGAGTTATGGTGGAGTGCCATGTGAGAGATATGGTGGAATGCCATGTGGGACAAGGTATCGGATGGGATGTCATGCTGGACATGGGGTGGGATGTCATTTGGCACATGGGATGGGATCCATTTGAGACATTGAGTGGGATGCCATGTGGGTCATAGGATGGGATGCCATATTGTGGAATGCCACGTGGAACAAAGGATGGGATGGAATGTCATGTGGGACATGGGGTGGGATGCTATGTGTGAGATATTGTGGAATGCTATGTGGGACAAGGGATGGGATGGGAAGTCATGTGGGACATGAGGTTGGATGCCATGTGGGACATGGAATGCCATGTGGGACTTTGTATGAGATGCCATTTCTATATATGACATAGGTGTCAATTTGCATGGGAATGCGAACTATGACGGTATTTGCCGTTCTATTATTTTGCTGACAGGAGTAGCAGTACAAACGTCTGTCAACATAATCAAATATGATTTCCATTTCATACAAAACATTTCAAACACAAAACTTTTTTAGCCTGGTTATTTAGAAGTTTAAGGAACAATATCGTCATGCCTATTAACAATAGCATCATGCCTATTAACAATATCATCATGCCTATTAACAATATCATCATGCCTATTAACAATATCATCATGCCTATTAACACTATCGTCATGCCTATTAACAATATCGTCATGCCTATTAACAATAGCATCATGCCTATTAACAATAGCATCATGCCTATTAACAATAGCATCATGCCTATTAACAATATCATCATGCCTATTAACAATATCATCATGCCTATTAACAATATCATAATATCATCATGCCTATTAACAATATCATCATGCCTATTAACAATATCATCATGCCTATTAACAATATCATCATGCCTATTAACAATATCATCATGCCTATTAACAATATCATCATGCCTATTAACAATATCGTCATGCCTATTAACAATATCATCATGCCTATTAACAATATCATCATGCCTATTAACAATATCATCATGCCTATTAACAATATCGTCATGCCTATTAACAATATCGTCATGCCTATTAACAATATCATCATGCCTATTAACAATATCATCATGCCTATTAACAATATCATCATGCCTATTAACAATATCGTCATGCCTATTAACAATATCATCATGCCTATTAACAATATCATCATGCCTATTAACAATATCATCATGCCTATTAACAATATCATCATGCCTATTAACAATATCATCATGCCTATTAACAATATCGTCATGCCTATTAACAATATCGTCATGCCTATTAACAATATCGTCATGCCTATTAACAATATCGTCATGCCTATTAACAATATCGTCATGCCTATTAACAATAGCATCATGCCCATTAACAATATCATCATGCCTATTAACAATATCATCATGCCTATTAACAATATCGTCATGCCTATTAACAATATCGTCATGCCTATTAACAATATCGTCATGCCTATTAACAATATCATCATGCCTATTAACAATATCATCATGCCTATTAACAATATCGTCGTGCCTATTAACAATATCATCATGCCTATTAACAATAGCATCATGCCTATTAACAATATCGTCATGCCTATTAACAATATCGTCATGCCTATTAACAATATCATCATGCCTATTAACAATATCATCATGCCTATTAACAATATCATCATGCCTATTAACAATATCGTCATGCCTATTAACAATATCGTCATGCCTATTAACAATATCGTCATGCCTATTAACAATATCATCATGCCTATTAACAATATCATCATGCCTATTAACAATAGCATCATGCCTATTAACAATATCATCATGCCTATTAACAATATCATCATGCCTATTAACAATATCATCATGCCTATTAACAATATCGTCATGCCTATTAACAATATCATCATGCCTATTAACAATATCATCATGCCTATTAACAATATCGTCAATTAACAATAGCATCATGCCTATTAACAATATCATCATGCCTATTAACAATATCATCATGCCTATTAACAATATCATCATGCCTATTAACAATATCATCATGCCTATTAACAATATCGTCATGCCTATTAACAATATCATCATGCCTATTAACAATATCATGCCTATTAACAATATCATCATGCCTATTAACAATATCATCATGCCTATTAACAATATCATCATGCCTATTAACAATATCATCATGCCTATTAACAATATCATCATGCCTATTAACAATATCATCATGCCTATTAACAATATCATCATGCCTATTAACAATATCATCATGCCTATTAACAATATCATCATGCCTATTAAACATTAACAATATCATCATGCCTATTAACAATATCATCATGCCTATTAACAATATCATCATGCCTATTAACAATATCATCATATCATCATGCCTATTAACAATATCATCATGCCTATTAACAATATCATCATGCCTATTAACAATATCATCATGCCTATTAACAATATCGTCATGCCTATTAATATCATCATGCCTATTAACAATATCATCATGCCTATTAACAATATCGTCATGCCTATTAACAATATCGTCATGCCTATTAACAATATCATCATGCCTATTAACAATATCATCATGCCTATTAACAATATCATCATGCCTATTAACAATATCATCATGCCTATTAACAATATCATCATGCCTATTAACAATATCATCATGCCTATTAACAATATCATCATGCCTATTAACAATATCATCATCATGCCTATTAACAATATCATCATGCCTATTAACAATATCATCATGCCTATTAACAATATCATCATGCCTATTAACAATATCATCATGCCTATTAACAATATCATCATGCCTATTAACAATATCATCATGCCTATTAACAGCATCATGCCTATTAACAATATCATCATGCCTATTAACAATATCATCATGCCTATTAACAATATCATCATGCCTATTAACAATATCATCATGCCTATTAACAATATCATCATGCCTATTAACAATAGCATCATGCCTATTAACAATATCATCATGCCTATTAACAATATCATCATGCCTATTAACAATATCATCATGCCTATTAACAATATCGTCATGCCTATTAACAATATCATCATGCCTATTAACAATATCATCATGCCTATTAACAATATCATCATGCCTATTAACAATATCATCATGCCTATTAACAATATATCATGCCTATTAACAATATCATCATGCCTATTAACAATATCATCATGCCTATTAACAATATCATCATGCCTATTAACAATATCATCATGCCTATTAACAATATCATCATGCCTATTAACAATATCATCATGCCTATTAACAATATCATCATGCCTATTAACAATATCATCATGCCTATTAACAATATCATCATGCCTATTATCATGCCTATTAACAATATCATCATGCCTATTAACAATATCATCATGCCTATTAACAATATCATCATGCCTATTAACAAATCATCATGCCTATTAACAATATCATCATGCCTATTAACAATATCATCATGCCTGTTAACAATATCATCATGCCTATTAACAATATCATCATGCCTATTAACAATATCATCATGCCTATTAACAATATCATCATGCCTATTAACAATATCATCATGCCTATTAACAATATCATCATGCCTATTAACAATATCATCATGCCTATTAACAATAATCATGCCTATATCATCATGCCTATTAACAATATCATCATGCCTATTAACAATATCATCATGCCTATTAACAATATCATCATGCCTATTAACAATATCATCATGCCTATTAACAATATCATCATGCCTATTAACAATATCATCATGCCTATTAACAATATCATCATGCCTATTAACAATATCATCATGCCTATTAACAATATCATCATGCCTATTAACAATATCATCATGCCTATTAACAATATCATCATGCCTATTAACAATATCATCATGCCTATTAACAATATCATCATGCCTATTAACAATATCATCATGCCTATTAACAATATCATCATGCCTATTAACAATATCATCATGCCTATTAACAATATCATCATGCCTATTAACAATATCATCATGCCTATTAACAATAGCATCATTAACAATATCATCATGCCTATTAACAATATCATCATGCCTATTAACAATATCATCATGCCTATTAACAATATCATCATGCCTATTAACAATATCATCATGCCTATTAACAATATCATCATGCCTATTAACAATATCATCATGCCTATTAACAATATCATCATGCCTATTAACAATATCATCATGCCTATTAACAATATCGTCATGCCTATTAACAATATCATCATGCCTATTAACAATATCATCATGCCTATTAACAATATCATCATGCCTATTAACAATATCATCATGCCTATTAACAATATCATCATGCCTATTAACAATATCATCATGCCTATTAACAATATCATCATGCCTATTAACAATATCATCATGCCTATTAACAATATCATCATGCCTATTAACAATATCATCATGCCTATTAACAATATCATCATGCCTATTAACAATATCATCATGCCTATTAACAATATCATCATGCCTATTAACAATATCATCATGCCTATTAACAATATCATCATGCCTATTAACAATAGCATCATGCCTATTAACAATATCATCATGCCTATTAACAATATCATCATGCCTATTAACAATATCATCATGCCTATTAACAATATCATCATGCCTATTAACAATATCATCATGCCTATTAACAATATCGTCATGCCTATTAACAATAGCATCATGCCTATTAACAATATCATCATATTAACAATATCATCTATTAACAATATCATCATGCCTATTAACAATATCATCATGCCTATTAACAATATCATCATGCCTATTAACAATATATCATGCCTATTAACAATATCATCATGCCTATTAACAATATCATCATGCCTATTAACAATATCATCATGCCTATTAACAATATCATCATGCCTATTAACAATATCATCATGCCTATTAACAATATCATCATGCCTATTAACAATATCATCATGCCTATTAACAATATCATCATGCCTATTAACAATATCATCATGCCTATTAACAATATCATCATGCCTATTAACAATATCATCATGCCTATTAACAATATCATCATGCCTATTAACAATATCATCATGCCTATTAACAATATCATCATGCCTATTAACAATAGCATCATGCCTATTAACAATATCATCATGCCATAACAATATCATCATGCCTATTAACAATATCATCATGCCTATTAACAATATCATCATGCCTATTAACAATATCTTCATGCCTATTAACTCATGCCTTAACAATATCATCATGCCTATTAACAATATCATCATGCCTATTAACAATATCATCATGCCTATTAACAATATCATCATGCCTATTAACAATATCATCATGCCTATTAACAATATCATCATGCCTATTAACAATATCATCATGCCTATTAACAATATCATCATGCCTATTAACAATATCATCATGCCTATTAACAATATCATCATGCCTATTAACAATATCATCATGCCTATTAACAATATCATCATGCCTATTAAATTAACAATATCATCATGCCTATTAACAATATCATCATGCCTATTAACAATATCATCATGCCTATTAACAATATCATCATGCCTATTAACAATATCATCATCTATTAACAATATCATCATGCCTATTAACAATATCATCATGCCTATTAACAATATCATCATGCCTATTATTAACAATATCGTCATCATCCTATTAACAATATCGTCATGCCTATTAACAATATCTATTAACAATATCGTCATGCCTATTAACAATATCATCATGCCTATTAACAATATCATCATGCCTATTAACAATATCATCATGCCTATTAACAATATCATCATGCCTATTAACAATATCATCATGCCTATTAACAATATCGTCATGCCTATTAACAATTCAACAATATCGTCATGCCTATTAACAATATCGTCATGCCTATTAACAATATCATCATGCCTATTAACAATATCATCATGCCTATTAACAATATCATCATGCCTATTAACAATATCGTCATGCCTATTAACAATATCGTCATGCCTATTAACAATATCGTCATGCCTATTAACAATAGCATCATGCCTATTAACAATATCGTCATGCCTATTAACAATAGCATCATGCCTATTAACAATATCGTCATGCCTATTAACAATATCATCATGCCTATTAACAATATCATCATGCCTATTAACAATATCATCTTGCCTATTAACAATATCGTCATGCCTATTAACAATATCATCATGCCTATTAACAATATCATCATGCCTATTAACAATATCGTCATGCCTATTAACAATATCGTCATGCCTATTAACAATATCATCATGCCTATTAACAATATCATCATGCCTATTAACAATATCATCATGCCTATTAACAATATCGTCATGCCTATTAACAATATCGTCATGCCTATTAACAATATCATCATGCCTATTAACAATATCATCATGCCTATTAACAATATCATCATGCCTATTAACAATAGCATCATGCCTATTAACAATAGATACAGTGCACCAAACAAGGATGTTCAAAACACTTTAATCTACGTTAATTTAGGCCCTTTTAAATTCGTAACAGATTTTGATTCAATTTGAACATACCCTTATAATATATTTATACTATTTATCATTACTTTTAGCTCGGCTATTCTACTACCCTTGGCATCGGCATTAGCTTGAAATTTCTGGTTAAAGTTTTCTTTGTTTGTTGGTTGAAGATTTATTTGTATGTTGGTTAAAGTTTTTGGATGAGTTTGTTATGATAATGTTATTTCTGACATGAACAGCAATTAGAAGATTAGTCTTGGGATGAATGAAAAAGCAAATTAAAGATTCCTTGCCTCTAAAGAATTTTTAATAAGATGTCTCGGGTATAAGAAGAGATCTAAATAGGGTTTTGGAGTAGTTTTTTTGTTATGATAATGACATTCCTGACATGAATAGCGATCAAAATGTTTGTCTTGCCATGAATAAAAAAGCAAATAAAAAAATTCTCCCTTCCATAGAATTCTAAATTAGGGGTTTCGAAAAAATAAACAATAGGTGGAATGTGGGGTAGAAGATGACATGATGATAAAGTAGGTGTAGGATGAAGGTGAGATTTCATGTGGGACTGGGTGGAATTTTATGTTTAAATATCTCCTTAATGAATTAATATTTTGGAATGCTATCTTCACCATTTTTTGTTTCTTTCTTAGTCCTCTAAGGTGAATTAACTTGACTACTGAACTAATTCTTAAAGATAAATAGAGAGGGTAGCTAGGTAAGTAAATGACTTAAGAAACAACAAATAATTGCATTATGCCACACGGTTAATATTTCATTGACATGGGCAAGTCATGGGTCTCTCCTTCCTTTGTGACTCAATGGATATAATAAAAAAAAAAGGTGTTTCATTATTAAAGATTTCTTTCATGTTTGATGACTTACTGGGTGAGGTAGTAACCTCACCCAAAATGTCTAATACAACTCAAAGATATATTGAGGCTTGCAGTAAAATGTGAAATCTAAAGAAAGGGAAAAAGTAAGTGCATCCTTGACAGCTCATGTAATTTGAAATAACTTTCCCTACTAGCCCCAGCACTGGCATATACGTCCATCAACAGCCCATTGTCTACGCTAGCTTTGAATAGTAGAGCATACTGTCCTTCCAAAAGTTCTTGTCAATTTTATTATGTACGTTTTGCGGTGAGTGGAAGCTATCTGACAACAAATTGATGACATCGGTAAAGACCACCATGTAGGACATCACTATGATTTATTTTGAGACGAAATCGCCCCTGTAATTTCTAGTCATGAATTTCTTTTGTGGCTTGAAGAACCAACACAATCCCCACAATATGTTTATCTTAAAATCTTGTCAGATATATTAAAATACAGAGGTTAGATAATCGAGTCATAGAATTGTTATTTTATATTAAAGGTGCATGGACATGTAGAGGGCTTTTACTCACATGAACGAGCTTTAAATACTGATCAGAACAGCCTTTGAATGGTTACAATAGCACTTATAGTTTTTACGTTTTGACAATCAGTTTGTCAATATTTTACCATGTGGAAAAGTGGTGATGTATGAGCAGGAATACAACTAAAATTCTTAATGCTATTGATTTCAAAAATCAAAGGTGCTCAAATTGCGTTCTATTTGCTAAATCTGGGTCAAGGTAAAAATAATATCAAATTTCCTGTTCACTCTAGTCAACTTCTCCCATTTATAATATATAGGGAAGGACCAAAAAATAGAAAGTTAACATAAACAGTTTTCAAGTTCTCCCATTTTGAGGTTCCAAAATATTGCACAAGTCATGCTAATTAAATATCTAATTTAAAGATGCTTTAAATTACACTTAATTTTACCCAGTGGCGTAACTAGGCGCTGGCATTTGGGAGGCAAGAGTGGGACAGGGTTTCATTTTGCAGGGCGAGATTAATGAGTTTGAAACGTTTAACTATATTCTGTCATTTCGTTTGGGGGAAATTGGGGGCAAGGCCTTTGAAAGGGGGCTCATGCCCCTCTTGTGGTAATGCTCCTGTTTTAATGGGACGTTTTGCTATTTTTAGGATTTTAGATCTATTTTAAACCATTTAAGCTCCTGTTGTTGCTACCTGTCCATATACCTTTAAGCTCCTGTTGTTGCTACCGTTTGTCCATTTGATTCATCGCCATAAGTATAGCGGCTCGTTTGATTCATCGCCATAAGTAATTTATTTTAAACCATTTAAGCTCCTGTTGTTGCTACCTGTCCATATACCTTTAAGCTCCTGTTGTTGCTACCTGTCCATATACCTTTAAGCTCCTGTTGTTGCTACCTGTCCATATACCTTTAAGCTCCTGTTGTTGCTACCTGTCCATGTACCTTTAAGCTTCTGTTGTTGCTACCTGTCCATATACCTTTAAGCTCCTATTGTTGCTACTTGTCCATATACCTTTAAGCTCCTGTTGTTGCTACCTGTCCATATACCTTTAAGCTTCTGTTCTTGCTACCTGTCCATATACCTTTAAGCTTTTGTTGTTACTTGTCCATATACCTTTCAGCTCCTCTTGTTGCTACCTGTCCATATACCTTTAAGCTCCTGTTGTTGCTACCTGTCCATATACTTTTAAGCTTCTGTTGTTGCTACTTGTCCATATACATTTAAGCTCCTGTTGTTGCTACCTGTCCCTATACCTTTAACTCCTGTTGTTGCTACCTGTCCATATACCTTTAAGCTTCTGTTGTTGCTACCTGTCCATATACCTTTAAGCTCCTGTTGTTGCTACCTGTCCATATACCTTTAAGCTCCTGTTGTTGCTACCTGTCCATATACCTTTAAGCTTCTGTTGTTGCTACCTGTCCATATACCTTTAAGCTCCTGTTGTACCTGTCCATATACCTTTACCTGTCCATATACGCCATAAGTATAGTGGCTCGTTTGATGCATTGCCACAAGTATAGTGGCTCTGTTTTGATTCATTGTCCATATAGCTAGTTTCTTGTTTAATTTATCACCTGTCCAGTATAGTGGCTCGTTTTGATTCATGTCCAAGTATAGTGGCTCGTTTGATGCATTGCCACAAGTATAGTGGCTCGTTTGATTCATCGCCACAAGTATAGCTAGTTTCTTGTTTAATTCATCACCACAAGTATAGTGGCTCGTTTGATTCATCACCACAAGTATAGTAGCTCGTTTGATTCATCGCCACAAGTATAGTGGCTCGTTTGATTCATCGCCATAAGTATAGTGGCTCGTTTTATTCATCGCCATAAGTATAGCGGCTCGTTTGATTCATCGCCATAAGTATAGTAGCTCGTTTGATTCATCGCCACAAGTATAGTGGCTCGTTTTATTCATCGCCATAAGTACTAGTAGCTCGTTTGATTCATCGCCATAAGTATAGCGGCTCGTTTGACGCGCTCCTGAAAGGAATATTTCCGTGAATTTTATTTTCATATAGAGGATTATGAAAGAAACAATTTGGTGAATAAATCATGTTGAGGAGTTTTTGCATTTCAAACATTGTGCGAGCGTGTATGATAAAAAAAAAAAGTGACCTCGCATTGTACAGTGTGGTGTCAGAAAGGCAAATCCAAGACCATCTTTTTGTATTTTGAAAATCATGCCCGAATCGTTATATCAGAATCATGTCCTCCTGACTCGGCATCATGCTGACAACATCATACTTGGGCACTTAGTCGGGCAGAGATTCAAAATGTTGCATGTCTTTATCTTCTGTTTAAATTAGATATACATCTCAATCATGCCTGAATCATCTAGATACCAGAATGATCTCCACTCGACTCGGCATGATGCTGATGTGGGTTTGGGTTGGGCAACTGCAGGAGACATACAGGAAAGATGCCCGCCCTCACGTTTAAAGTCAAAAGCCATTTTTCAGTTAACTAGAAATCTTCCAGGGAATTCGCCCCTTGGACCCTATCAGAGTTGCATCCATAAACCCAACAATATCGTGTAGGAATTTTTAGGGGAAAGTTATCTTTTGCCTGCAGTCTTAATGGTAACCCAAATGCTTATATCTGAGTAAAATGTAACACTATAATTTGAATTTTTTATTAATTAGATTTCGAATTTTTGTGTTGATTTTAAGCCACTTTTGAGGCAAAATAAAACTATATACCAAGACTTCACCTTTGAGCCCCACAATTTTGTCCGAATTTTCTCGATTTTCAGGGGAATGTATTCGTTTGTGTTGATTTTCTGAATTGTATCAGTTTGTGTTGATTTCAAACATTTCACCCCTGAACCCTACCAAGGGACCTTTGAGCGGGACTTCATCTCCTGTATCCCTACTCTGCTCGTCATCCCCCCCCCCTCCTTTTTCTTTCCCTCCAACCCCATGATTTATATTTGGGAGCTGAGTTAATTTTCGCCCACTGGGGCATCAAAACAAGAAATCTTCAAACCAGGGCTTCGCCGACATCCATGAACCCCACAATTCTGTCCCAGTTTTTTCCATTTCAGGGGAAATTTCTCTCACTGTCCTCTGCCTGTTTGGAAATGGTAATCCAAATGCTTATCCAGTTCATTCAATAAATTTCAACATTCCAAATTTAAAATTGTCCTCTTTTCATCAAGAGAGACGGTGCCAAATCACCCACCAATACCATCTTCCTGACTTTCGCCACACCAACTCTTCCCTCCCACACCACTGCTGGCTACCTGAGAATCCCAGTCTCCCCTTACATTCCCAACCTCTGTTGCCATAAGTGCCAGAGGTATGGCCAGAGGCCATATAAAAACTGTCGCAGCCAAGCGCGCTGTGGTAACTGTGGAGCCCTAGACCGTGACAGCACCTCCTGCACCAACACCCCACTCTGCACCAATTGCGATGGTAGTACCAGCCAACCATCCCTTCTCAAAAGACTGCCCCACCTGGCTTCAGGAAAAGCAAATTACCAAACTGAAAACCCTTAATCCCAACATCACTTACCCAGTGGCCAGGAAACAATTCCTCGCCCTCCTCCACACTAAACCTTCCTACTCGAGCGCAGTCTCCTTCAACACCAAAACCGCCCCCTTAGCACAACTAAAACTGACTCACATGCCCAAACCGACCTCACCTGGCTCTTCTTACCCAGTCCTAAGCCCATCACCTCACCATTGCCAACAACCCAACCACACCCATTACCCAAACCACCTCTCACCACCACTTCTCTCCTCAACCTTCCTTCCTTCTCTAAGACCCTGCTGTCCCCTACCCCAACACCTCTAATGCCATCAAACTCAAGCCAACCAGGCTAAGAAACATTAAACCAACAAACTAACCAACAAACTAACCAACAAACCAATCAACAAAACAGCCCACCACCCAACCCACACGTATGACACTGAAGAGAACATGGATTGTTCGATTACCTAACACACTGAACAAACTTCTCGTCCATCTTTCAAAAACAACCGCTCCCAAAGAAACAGGGACATATCCACAGAAAAAGCAAGCCAACTCAGACCCAACATATCTTTATCCAGATAACCCCCCCCCTTCCCTCTACTTCCCCCTCGCTTCCTTATGGCGCGCACCACAAACAATTACAATAACATCCACAACATTATACAATGGAACATTAGGAGATTTAAGGCCAATTCAGAAGAAATTGACCCACTGGCCACCATCTTCAACCTGGTAGCTTTCTGCCTACAGAAAACCTTCTTGAAAACCACTGACCATTATTCCCTCAGCAACTTCACTTGCTACCATAAACATCAAGTGGACGCCGACAGGGCCTGTGGGGGCGTCTCCATTCTCGTTAGACACGATATCGCACACAGCCGTGTTTGTGTGAACACCGACCTTCCATCCTTCAGGCCATCTGTGTGTATATCTCCCTCTACGAAACCTTCACTCTTTGCAATATCTACCCCCCCAACGCCAAAGTTCAACAAATCAGCCTTAACAACCTCATCTCTCGGCTCTCCTCCCCCGTCATCCTTCTTGGTGACTTCAACGCCCATAACCTTTTGTGGGGCTCCAATATTACGACCCCAAGAGACAAGCTCGTCAAAAGACTCTTCGCAGCACAGCCTCTTCTTGCTCAACATTAACTCCCCGACCTACCTTCACCCTGCCACAGGCTCCCTCACCTGTATTGACCACTGCAAGGTCACTGCTGATCTCAGTGGTAGTGACAATTATCGTCTTTTTATTCACTGCCACATTCAAGCCCCCTCAGACCACACCCCCAATTCAAACCTCGAGAAGGGCGACTGGCCCCTTTTCGAAACCCTCTGCGACTCACACCCCACACACCCCCATCTCCTCGAGGGTGAGGATCCCATGTCAAACTTCAGTAACATCCTTATCAACATCGTCAAATGCTCCATTCCCAAAAAACCCTAACCACCCACAACCCCTAGTTTACTAGTGAATGCAAAACCGACATCAAGAACAGGAAAAGGGCCCTTAGGAACTTCAAAACTAAGCCAACCACCCACAATCTCAATCTCTTTCGCATTAACCGTGCCAAAGCCAGGCACACTATCAAGGACAGCAAAACCAACACTTAAAACAACTTCGTCTCTTCTCTTAACACCAACACCCCACTAAGAAAATTTGGAGAATGGTTAACAGCTTCCACGGCAGGGTGAGCAAGTCTCCCATCTCCCATCTCTCCTAGAATGGTGACCTTCTCACCGCAGAAAATGATATCGTTAACCACCTTGCTGCCTATTTCAGCAACATCTCGTCCTCGGCCAACTACCCCAATGCTTTCAAACCAAAAAAGCTCACGATGAAACCCAGAGTATCACCTTTTCCTCCAACAACACCGAGAGCTATAACACCCCTCTCACCCTTTCTGAATCAAATCAAGCCATCCATGATGCTGGCTGCACCTCTAAGGGCCCAGATAATATTCCCTACCAGTTCCTTAAACAAGACCACCATCACCAACTCACCATCCTCAACCACATATGGTCCTCACACCCCTTTTTCCTATCTGGAGGACAGCTATCATCACCCCCATCTCAAAGGAAAGTACCGACCCCTCCAGCTACCGCCCCATCGCCCCCATCTATTGTCTCTGTAAAATTATGGAAAGGATCATAAACCAGAGACTAAACTGGTTCCTTTAGACAAACATAATCCTCTCCCCTGACCAAAGCGGTTTCCGGAAACGTCGCAATATCCTGGCCAAGTTAATCACACTTGACACGCTATCCGGGAATTCTTTGCAAAAAAGGAACACCAGTCCTCATTGCCATCTTTTTCGACCTCGAGAAAGCTTTTGACACTACTTGGAAATACGGCATTATCCGTAAGCTTCACACCAATGGCCTCAGAGGCCACCTCCCCATCTTTATTCAAAGCTTCCTCTCACCCAGGCAGTTCCAAGTTCGTATTGGCCACACCCTCTCCAACCCCTATCCAAGAAGAGGGCGTCCCCAAGGCAGCATCATCTCCCCCACTCTCTTCAACCTGAGCATTAACAACATACCGGACAACCTTGGCCCCAACATCAAACATGCCTTCTACGTGGACGACTTTTCCATTTTCTACTCCTCCTATAAAAATATATAATTTATATAGCCAGATATAAATATAAAACTTCATATGACATATGAAATTTTATATGGCCAGACATAAATATAAAACTTTATATGGCATACACAATTTTATATGGCCAGATATATAAAAAGTTGATATATTGATATATAAACTTTTATATGAGCCATATAAATCTGTATTCAAGTTTAGTTGGTTGAAGAAAACAAGTTTTCTGAAGTTAAGATCACGAACAAAGTTCAAAAGTTTCTCCAAATTCTTTTTCTCACAGATGATGCGAAATATAGATGAGCGTAAACAAAGTAATTCATAGTTTCAAGTCCTTTAGGAGCAACCAATAACACGTTTCCTACCCATCATTTGGTCAGGATCATAGAATATGGCATCTGGTCACACACCCACAAAATTATAGGATAGGGAAACAGGAAGCGTCTTGAAAAATATGACAATGTCCGATAAATTACATCAAGCTACTAAAGTTGTTAAAAGAGAGTTGAAACGACCTACAAAAAAGACAATATTAATGATTCATAAATGTTCAATCAGTGAGGTAAGTTTGGCGGGGGCCCTGCGCTGCGGTGGGGGTTGGGAGCCTTTGCGAGCGTTTAGCCTGATCGCAGAACAAGCAACCTCTGCGGTGGAGGACATGGGCCGGTAGGGCTCAGATGGGAAGCCCGTGGTGGGATTTCTAGCATTTGTGATTTTTAATGTGGAATAATATACAATAGAAAAGTAGGTTCATGAAAAGCAGTGCATTTTATGCCAAAAATCTGAGGGGAAGGAAGGGGGGGGTGTGATTGGTCAATACATTGAAGTAGGATAAGGGGTAATTTTTGTATATTATTTTAATATGAAAGAGCTCCACGGTCTACCCTAAAAGTTAGTAAAATTGTATTAAAGATTCAATCTTTAGAAAACCAACAGTAGACCGTTCCAGCACACATCTTTTGACTAATATCGGTGTATCACGCAATCGGTAAAAAGCAATTGTAAGATAATATTGGAAGTTGAGAAAGAAATTAAGAGATAAATTGATTAAACGACTTCACTTGTGTTGATTTGTATAAAGATTTCACATAATTCGCAGCTCTACCATTCTTCCTGATATTTTGTTTCAGTATGGATGGCATTTATTTGATCCCATGTACAAGCGTCGCGCTGGGCTAGCGGATAATAGGATGGATTTTATATCATTGGAACATGGGTTTGAATCCTGTCGATTACATGAGGGTCGGAATTCCTTTTATTTCCACGATTTTTATTTATTGAATAGCTTTTATACATATGTTTAGATTAAGTAGTCTTTTATCGTCATTTATTTTTCTTCATTCAATCCCCAAAAGCGCACGAATTCTCAGGTATTTGCAACCCTCAAAAACACATAAAAAATAGTTTCCATTGACCTATTTATTCATTCCAATCCCCAAGTCTTATTCATGATATAACTTATTGTCTTTGAAATTTATATCGCTGACTTTTCTCTAGACACTCAAAACACATCTGCTATCGATAATAATGGAAGTTATCTGAGCAAAAAAATGAAATTCTTTCCTCAGCAATCTTGGACAAAACTGTTGGAACACCTTAGCTTTTTGAGAACTACATATATTATAGTGTTATGTTTCTTAAATATTTTTTCCGAGAATTTGCAATCCCTACCCCTACCCCGCCTCCCCCCTTTTCAATGTTGAATTTATTTATTTCTTAACGTCTTTTCCAGCCAAAACAGTAACAACGGCCAACATTGAATGGGGAAGGGGACGTGGGGGAGGACAATTAATATAGTGAGGTAGGGGAGGGGAACACTGGCGGCGTCAGTGAAATGATACAAATGTCCTTAAAATTCTAAAATAATAATTACAATTGAAAGAGTAGAGATTAAAGAAGCAACAGAAACATTATCCAGCACTTCTGGTTTCTAAATGTGGAATAATTTACAATAGAAAAGTAGCTTCATGAAAAACATCACATATTTTCAACGAGTTTTGTCAAAGATTGTCCGAGAAAATCCCATAATATTCTTGAAGAAAATTTGGGCTTATTTTGTAAAAAGCAAAATACAAATCGGAAAGTTATCCTCAAAATTTGTCAATTGGTCCTTTCGCGTCGAATTGGTCAGGCAGTGTTAATTAAAAAAGGACGTGAAGGGGGTGGGTGGTGGGGGAGGGGATTGGAAAATACATTGTAGTAAGATAAGGAAACAGGAAGCGTCTTGAAAAATATGACAATGTCCGAAAAATTACATCAAGCTAAAGTTGTTAAATAAGGGTTGAAATCTCTTTTTTTTTAATTTGCTTATTTTGGTAAAATTTTCTTCAATTTTTGTAAAATATTTTTCAATTTTTGCAAAGTTTTTTTTAATTTTCTGGAAATTTTCTACATTTGCTGGGAATTTTCTTCAATTTACTAATGTTGATGAATATTGGTCCACTAGTAAAGGAACACACTGTATAGACTAAGGCTGCTTAATCTAATGCCCTCAATGACATGCGCAACACCCTGTCAGAATGTTCACCTTAGCCCCCGCCCTCCCCTGCCCCCTATTACGCCACTGAAAGAAAGAAACACAAAAAGTTCCTATGTTCAATACATCCAAATTTCAACAGTGTGTGAATTTGAAATCTGAAGACTTTGATTATGAATCAAATATAGAAACCTATTGATATACTGAGTTCATTTAAATAGACCTTTTAATATACTGAGTTCATAAAGACCTATTGCTATACTGAGTTTATTTAATTAGACCTATTGATATACTGATATAACCTGATATAACCTATTGATATACTGAGTTTATTTAAATAGACCTATTGATATACCCTGATATAACCTATTGATATACTAAGTTTATTTAAATAGACCTATTGATATACTGAGTTTACTTAAATAGACCTATTGATATTCTGATATAACCTAATATAACATATTGATACACTGAGTTCATTTAAATAGACCTATTGATATACTGAGTTCATTTAAATAGACCTATTGATATACTGAGTTCATTTAAATAGACCTATTGATATACTGAGTTCATTTAGATAGACCTATTGATATACTGAGTTCATTTAAATAGACCTATTGATGTACTGAGTTCATTTAAATAGACCTATTGATGTACTGAGTACATTTAAATAGACCTATTGATATACTGAGTTCATTTAAATAGACCTATTGATATACTGAGTTCATTAAAATAGACCTATTGATATACTGAGCTCATTTAAATAGACCTATTGATATACTGACTTCATTTAAATAGACCTATTGATATACTGAGTTCATTTAGATAGACCTATTGATATACTGAGTTCATTTAAATATACCTATTGATATACTGAGTTCATTTAAATAGACCTATTGATGTACTGAGTTCATTTGAATATACCAATTGATATAATAAGTTCATTTAAGTAGACCTATTGATATACTGATATAACCTGATATAACCTATTGATATACTGAGTTCATTTAAATAGACCTATTGATGTACTGAGTTCATTTAAATAGACCTATTGATGTACTGAGTACATTTAAATAGACCTATTGATATACTGAGTTCATTTAAATAGACCTATTGATATACTGAGTTCATTAAAATAGACCTATTGATATACTGAGCTCATTTAAATAGACCTATTGATATACTGACTTCATTTAAATAGACCTATTGATATACTGAGTTCATTTAGATAGACCTATTGATATACTGAGTTCATTTAAATATACCTATTGATATACTGAGTTCATTTAAATAGACCTATTGATGTACTGAGTTCATTTGAATATACCAATTGATATAATAAGTTCATTTAAGTAGACCTATTGATATACTGATATAACCTGATATAACCTATCGATGTACTGAGTTCATTTAATTAGACCTATTGATATACTGACTTTATTTAATTTTTATTAAACTGAGAAAATTATGAAAAAACCTCTTAAACCATTTGAAGGACCTCTTATTTGCTTTTCACTTTGTTTGGACATTAAATACTCCGAAACATAATCAACAAAATTGACTAATTGTTATATAAGTATTTCCAATTTCGAGACATATTGATCTATTAATTTCCTAATTCTTGTATATCTTGGTATTAAATTTTCATATTTTCCCGCATTTTGGTCCAAAATATCTTAATCTAAAATTCACAAATTTTCACAAGTAATTTTCTGACCGCCGGATCAGCTGATACAATTTTAGAAAAGTTCCGGTGAGGTTGGGACCTCATTATTTCCCATAAAGTTATAATGTTGTCGTTTACAGTACAATCTTCAAAATATAGTGACGTGGGGAAAAGGGGAAGCGGGGGCGACCGTCCCCACTCTCAAGGATGGAGCAGACACCCTCTTTCGCCTCCTCCCCACTTTTAAACATGTCATTGCTCAAAAAAGCCTAAAATAACCCTAGAAAATACTCAAATTGAGGATCGTCCGGAAGATTTCCTACCTAGACCCCATGGGGGCTTTCCCCATGGATCCCATCAGGGGCCCTTAATTAAGTAGGTCCCTGAACCCCACACGTGAAACTTGCGCTACGCGCTCGGATTTGTTAATATCATCGCCCAAAACTTGCTAAATCTTTATCAACCACTTCGCCCCCACTTCAAAATAGCTTCCTACGCCTATGAAATATGTTAGCCTCAAAAACGTTCCCCTTAAATCCTGTGCCCCCATCAATTCTAACATCTTCCGTCCTCAGTAGAAATTAAAAATGAAGAAAGTGCTCTCACTGGATTTTCTGGCCCATGACACAGTTCTTCCGACACCCTTGGCTGCGTGTATGTATCTTTCCACTTATTTAGTGTCTGAATAACATTTCTCTGGCGCATACCCTGAATCTTGCTACTGTTATGATGTAAATGATTGGATGTACTACCGGCGGCCACGTCCATACCCAGTAAGCCATCAGCTTATAGAAAAAGGAGGGGGAGTCACTTGGATTTACCTTCGAAATGGTTGTGACAATCAAAGGAAGAAGAAATGACACCACAAGGAAGAGATTAATTGACGTGATCATCCAACAACTTTTCCTTATGTTTTTCCTCGCTTAAAATCCATTCTGATGGGTGTTTAATATCGGTTCCTGTACATTTCCAGTAGTTATTACAAGAGCTTTTATCTGTTCTTCACAGGGTTCAGGGTTGACGTGTCGTGAGATCGCAGCGTTGACGTGTCGTGAGATCGCAGGGTTGACGTGTCGTGAAATTGCAGGGTTGTTGTGTCGTGAGAGCACAGGGTTGACGTGTCATTAAATCGCAGGATTGACGTGTCGTGAAATCGCGGGTTTGATGTGTTGTAAGATCGCAGGGTTGACGTGTCGTGAGATCGCAGGGTTGTTGTGTCGTGAGATCGCAGGGTTGTTGTGCCATGAGAGCACAGGGTTGACGTGTCAATAAATCGCAGGATTGACGTGTCGTGAAATCGCGGGTTTGATGGTTAAGATCGCAGGGTTGTGTCGTGAGATCGCAGGGTTGACGTGTCGTGAGATCGCAGGGTTGTTGTGTCGTGAGATCGCAGGGTTGTTGTATCGTGAAAGCACAGGGTTGACGTGTCGTGAGATCGCATGGTTGTTGTGTCGTGAGATCGCAGGATTGTTGTGTCAAAAGATCGCATGGTTGTTGTGTCGTGAGATCGCAGGGTTGTTGTGTCAAGAGATCGCAGGGTTGTTGTATCGTGAAAGCACAGGGTTGACGTGTCGTGAGATCGCATGGTTGTTGTGTTGTAAGAACGCAGGGTTGTTGTGTCGTAGAATCGCAGGCTTGTTGTGTCGTGAAAGCACAGGGTTGACGTGTCGTAAGATCGCAGGATTGTTGTGTCGTGATATCGCATGGTTGTAGTGTTGTAAGAATGCCAGGTTGTCGTATTGTAACATATTTACCAGGATCAGATTGGCTTAAGCCAGCAAGCACGAGTTGACTTAAACTTTGAGGAATCATCTAAGTTTTGAGAAGGGTTTTAAAATTTAGCATCGGTTTTAGTTGCCATTGTCTGGTCCAAGTTCTCTTTCGTTGGCACATGATCTGCCATCCCTGGTAAGTACCGAGTTGCACTTGTAGACTGGGTGTTGTCTCCATTATTCATGCTAGAAGCGGAAAAGGAAGGTCTTCTTTTACAAACTTAGAACCACAAGGACGTTTGTCATCAGTTTTTGCGACATTTTTTCCGGTCGAGTGTTTTACGTCGTGATTTAAATAAATTTCATGCCCAGCTTCACGTACTATGTCATCTACAACTGTCGTCTTTGCCTTGTTGCCCAAAACATTCCCAGGCAAGTTAGCTAAATTACGGTGAACGTGTCCTCGCTCAAGTTGAAAGCCAGTTGAAATATGATGTACTTTTTTATTTCTGCCAACGCAACTTAACGAACAACAACGAATTCAGTATAACGATACATACGACTGGGAGAGAAAAGCTAGAAAACTGAAAAAAGTTATTAACATTTTCGCCCGATTCTGGCCTTCAAACCCAATCACAGATGAAGCATGTGTATTTAAAATACGGAACATCGGGTATCAAGGAGATAACAAATGAAAGCGCTACCAGTGAGGAGATTAAAAGCATCATTATCCAGTTTTTAGTATTCACTATTTTTCGATGAAAATAAGGAAAAGCAACAGAAACGTAGCGTTCTATGTTCACCATCAAAACAACCAATGTCAGAATGCGAATAACATTGTACAGAATGCACCGAATAGTCCAAATATGCCACAAAAATTAGGCAAATTGGTAGATTTTGCCACAGAAGAAGGAAACTTGGTTTGTGTAGATGATGTTTATAATGATGAGAACAGTTAGCAACTTTTTGAAAGAAGCGTTATTGAAGACGCATTTCCGAGAACAATATAAAACGAAGAGGCAAAAGCTATTGAGTAGAACTGCGAGTCCATCAAAAGTGAAATGAAAAATCCAAAAACCGAGCCTTAGTTTGTGGTCTTCACTGGTACAGTTTTCTATCGCAATTGTCATTCTCTCCGCCACCTTCAAGCGATACAAATCCTTCATTGCTAAAGGATCTTAAGTGATTATCGGAATCTTATTTGTTTGGAGGCAATCCAATCTTTATCTTCCGGAATACACCTTTGAGCAAACTTCTGAATGTTGAAGAGAGAATCTCGTTTTCAAGAACCAGTCATCGATAAATCCAATATAATACTATAGCAACGCCACTTACGCGGCGGTAATTGATTGGCTTGTTGGGATTATATAAATATTTCGACCAATCAGAAACGGTGTATTTTTATGTCCACGTTAATACGATATCTGGCCTTTAATTTCCTCACAAAGCAAAAGAATGAAAGCTTACTTCCCATACAATTTCGAATCACTCCTTCATATCACAAAACTGTTGTAATATCTTAATTCTGAAACTTTTCATTTCTAAATGTTTATTATTAGATGTATATTTTCTTATTTCTAAACAAAGGTTATTTCCGAAGATCAAACGAAGTTCAGAAAACGTTTATTATTAGAAGAATATATTCTTATTTACAAAGTCTACTTTCTGATGATCAAAGGAAGTTCTGAAAATAAAACATACGTAGCATGATGCTTTCAACAAGTTCACTCACGAAATCAAAGGGCGATGTTTGTTTCCGAGTATAAAAGGAATCAAAATACGCTGCTTCGATGATGTGCGCTCTGCATGTTGCCGCTAATTGCACAAATGGCTACTTAGATTGGAGTTCATAATCTCTGTCAAATCGAAGTCACATCTTGGAGTTTTAACTCCATGGTTACCAGGTTACTTCAGGGATTTGTTACGTAACAAATCCCGGGTCACATCAAGTTTGACATTTTCACAAGTTTGTAGTAAGTAATTGAAAACCTTTCTTTTAGACAACCCATATGTTTCAGAGTGAAAATAAACCTAACCATGTACAAACGTAAACAATAAAGCATTATATTTCCACATTATGCGTTTTTATGATTTTGTGTTTTGTATATGGTGTATATTATAGCTCTCTTTGATATGAATTTTGCCTTGTATAATACACCTTCTTACTATACGTTGCGACACTGTTTTTTCTTGAAATGTCAATTTTGCGAGAGCTTTGCCCCCTGGACCCTACCGTAACTTCGCCTGGACCCAAACCAGGGGTCCTTATTTTCCCAAAACTTGGAAAATTTGTGCAGATTCAAATTAGGAAAATAGAAACTCTGTATGTTTTTTGGTAATCCTATATTGAAAGTCGTTGGGCTCAGTACAAATTTTTCCTAAAAATGTCTGAAGATTTGCTCAAAATATCTGACTTTCTCCTAAAAAATATCTCGACTTTTTCACCCAAAATCTATTAGGGATTATTTTTTGCTCAATCCTTTAAGTTTCTTAAGTTTTCCTCCAATATTCTTAACTATTTGCTCAAAATATCTGACTTTTTTCTCTCAAAATATCTGACTTTTTCCTCAAAATATCCCCAAGTTTTTTCTCAAAATAGTTGAATTATTTACTCAAAATATCTGACTTTTTGCCTTAAAATATCCCACTTTTCCCTCAAAATTTACGTTAAAGGGGGTAGCCTTGGATTCAGAAATTTGTAGGGTTCACCCCCCATCCCCCCTCCCGAAAAAAGTATAGTTATGCCACTGCTTTCTGCTCCCCATTGTGTCCTCAGAAATATCACAGCCCTCTAGATCCATCCCTATTATACACCAACTTCAGAAAGCACAGGCGGGATTTGCCTACCAAAAGTGTGTGTGTGTGGGGGAGGAGGGGGGAGGAGACGAAATCACAAAATCATGCACAGATGCAAAACAATAACCATACAAAAGGTACAAATTCGGAAAAAATTTACACCCCTTAAATCCCATCTCTGTTCAGAAGTAAAGAACACAAACTTCATATAACATGGTCTGTTTTCTTTTTATTCTGGAAAAAAAGCATGCCCCTTGTAGAAGGAAAGTCATCCAAATTATGGCATCTGAATAATTAACATTAACAACAAATATTTTAATAATTCATTTATATTAATCCACAGCACAAAATTGATTCCTTCTGTACATTTGAGTCAATTCCCCAAAAAAGAAAAAGAAAAATTACAATATCACAAAAGTATGATAATATAAAAGCAGATTACACACATTATGGAAATCAAGATTCCTGGACTTCTTACCTAAAGGCTAATTATTGTCTCTAATGTGGAGTAAATATATTTCAATACACGTGTTTTGATTGGTCGACACACAATAGTACAATGTGCACTTACATTGATAGGCAAATCTGTATGTACGCTGCCACACTTTAATCACAATAGACGGCCTTTGAAAAATATTAAGAACAACAATTTTTACAGCACAAACCCAAATAAGCCAACAGAGGCCAAAATACGCAAATTATATCAAAGATTTGGCTCAAAATAAAGCTTCTGTACAAAGAGTGAAGAAAAAAGGTAGTTAATAATGAGAAGCATTACATGTACAGTCCCTGTAGATCATGCCATGGCCATCCCAACTGTTATATCAGCAGATTGAGTACAAGTACCATTACATGTACGGTCCCTTTAAATAATGCCATAGCCATCCCAACTGTTATATCAGCAGATTGAGTATGAGTACCATTACATGTACAGTCCTTTAAATAATGCCATAGCCATCCCAACTGTTATATCAGCAGATTGAGTACGAGTACTATTACATGTACAGTCCCTTTAAATAACGCCATAGCCATCCCAACTGTTATATCAGCATAATGAGCATGAGCAGCATTACATGTACAGTCCCTGTAGATCATGCCATGGCCAACCCAACTGTTATATCAGCACATTGAGTACAAGTACCATTACATGTTCGGTCCCTTTAAATAATGCCATAGCCATCCCAACTGTTATATCAGCATAATGAGCATGAGCAGCATTACATGTACAGTCCCTGTAGATCATGCCATAGCCATCCCAACTGTTATATCAGCACATTGAGTACAAGTACCATTACATGTTCGGTCCCTTTAAATAATGCCATAGCCATCCCAACTGTTATATCAGCAGATTGAGTACAAGTACCATTACATGTACAGTCCCTTTAAATAATGCCATGGCCATCCCAACTGTTATACAGTTATATCAGCAGATTGAGTACAAGTACCATTACATGTACAGTCCTTTAGATAATGCCATAGCCATCCCAACTGTTATATCAGCAGATTGAGTACGAGTACTATTACATGTACAGTCCCTTTAAATAATGCAATAGCCATCCCAAACATGTTCGGTCCCTTTAATGCCATAGCCATCCCAACTGTTATATCAGCAGATTGAGTACAAGTACCATTACATGTACAGTCCCTTTAAATAATGCAATAGCCATCCCAACTGTTATATCAGCAGATTGAGTACAAGTACCATTACATGTACAGTCCCTTTAAATAATGCCATGGCCATCCCAACTGTTATATCAGCAGATTGAGTACAAGTACCATTACATGTACAGTCCTTTAGATAATGCCATAGCCATCCCAACTGTTATATCAGCAGATTGAGTACGAGTACTATTACATGTACAGTCCCTTTAAATAATGCAATAGCCATCCCAACTGTTATATCAGCACATTGAGTACAAGTACCATTACATGTTCGGTCCCTTTAAATAATGCCATAGCCATCCCAACTGTTATATCAGCAGATTGAGTACAAGTACCATTACATGTACAGTCCCTTTAAATAATGCCATAGCCAACCCAACTGTTATATCAGCAGATTGAGTACAAGTACCATTACATGTACAGTCCCTTTAAATAATGCCATAGCCAACCCAACTGTTATATCAGCAGATTGAGTACAAGTACCATTACATGTACAGTCCTTTAGATAATGCCATAGCCATCCCAACTGTTATATCAGCAGATTGAGTACGAGTACTATTACATGTACAGTCCCTTTAAATAATGCAATAGCCATCCCAACTGTTATATCAGCACATTGAGTACAAGTACCATTACATGTTCGGTCCCTTTAAATAATGCCATAGCCATCCCAACTGTTATATCAGCAGATTGAGTACAAGTACCATTACATGTACAGTCCCTTTAAATAATGCCATAGCCAACCCAACTGTTATATCAGCAGATTGAGTACGAGTACTATTACATGTACAGTCCCTTTAAATAATGCAATAGCCATCCCAACTGTTATATCAGCACATTGAGTACAAGTACCATTACATGTTCGGTCCCTTTAAATAATGCCATAGCCATCCCAACTGTTATATCAGCAGATTGAGTACAAGTACCATTACATGTACAGTCCCTTTAAATAATGCCATAGCCATCCCAACTGTTATATCAGCAGATTGAGTACGAGTACTATTACATGTACAGTCCCTTTAGATCATGCCATGGCCAACCCAACTGTTATATCAGCAGATTGAGTACGAGTACTATTACATGTACAGTCCCTTTAAATAATGCAATAGCCATCCCAACTGTTATATCAGCACATTGAGTACGAGTACTATTACATGTACAGTCCCTTTAGATCATGCCATGGCCATCCCAACTGTTATATCAGCAGATTGAGTACGAGTACTATTACATGTACAGTCCCTTTAAATAATGCAATAGCCATCCCAACTGTTATATCAGCACATTGAGTACAAGTACCATTACATGTTCGGTCCCTTTAGATCATGCCATGGCCATCCCAACTGTTATATCAGCAGATTGAGTACAAGTACCATTACATGTTCGGTCCCTTTAAATAATGCCATGGCCATCCCAACTGTTATATCAGCACATTGAGTACAAGTACTATTACATGTACGGTCCCTTTAGATCATGCCATGGCCATCCCAACTGTTATATCAGCACATTGAGTACAAGTACCATTACATGTTCGGTCCCTTTAGATCATGCCATGGCCATCCCAACTGTTATATCAGCACATTGAGTACAAGTACCATTACATGTTCGGTCCCTTTAGATCATGCCATGGCCATCCCAACTGTTATATCAGCAGATTGAGTACAAGTACCATTACATGTACAGTCCCTTTAAATAATGCCATGGCCAACCCAACTGTTATATCAGCACATTGAGTACAAGTACCATTACATGTTCGGTCCCTTTAGATCATGCCATGGCCATCCCAACTGTTATATCAGCAGATTGAGTACAAGTACTATAACATGTACAGTCCCTTTAGATCATGCCATAGCCATCCCAACTGTTATATCAGCAGATTGAGCATGAGCACTATTACATGTACAGTCCCTTTAGATCATGCCATGGCCAACCCAACTGTTATATCAACAGATTGAGTATGAGCACTATTACATGTACAGTCCCTTTAGATCATGCCATAGCCATCCCAACTGTTATATCAGCAGATTGAGCATGAGTACCATTACATGTACAGTCCCTTTAATCATGCCATGGCCAACCCAACTGTTATATCAGCAGATTGAGCATGAGCACCATTACATGTACAGTCCCTTTAAATCATGCCATGGCCAACCCAACTGTTATATCAGCAGATTGAGTATGAGCACTATTACATGTACAGTCCCTTTAATTCATGCCATGGCCAACCCAACTGTTATATCAACAGATTGAGTACAAGTACCATTACATGCACAGTCCCTTTAAATAATGCCATAGCCAACCCAACTGTTATATCAGCAGATTGAGCATGAGTACCATTACATGTACAGTCCCTTTAAATAATGCCATGGCCATCCCAACTGTTAGATCATGCCAGCAAGATTGAGTATCAGCAGATTACACATTACATGTACAGTCCTTTAAATAATGCCATGTACAGCATAGCCATCCCAACTGTTATATCAGCAGAACCCAACTGTTATATCAGCAGATTGAGTATGAGCACTATTACATGTACAGTCCCTTTAAATAATGCCATGGCCATCCCAACTGTTACATCAGCAGATTGAGTACAAGTACCATTACATGTACAGTCCCTTTAAATAATGCCATGGCCAACCCAACTGTTATATCAGCAGATTGAGTATGAGCACCATTACATGTACAGTCCCTTTAAATAATGCCATGGCCAACCCAACTGTTATATCAGCAGATTGAGTATGAGCACTATTACATGTACAGTCCCTTTAAATCATGCCATGGCCAACAACTGTTATATCAGCAGAACTGTTACATCAGCAGATTGGCCAACCCAAGTTATATCAGCAGATTGAGTATACCATTACATGTACAGTCCAACTGTTATATCAGCAGATTGAATGAGCATTACATGTACAGTCCCTTTAATTCATGCCATGGCCAACCCAACTGTTATATCAGCAGATTGAGTATGAGCACCATTACATGTACAGTCCCTTTAAATAATGCCATGGCCATCCCAACTGTTATATCAGCAGATTGAGTATGAGTACCATTACATGTACAGTCCCTTTAAATAATGCCATGTACAGCTTTAAATAATGCCAAAGCCAACCCAACTGTTATATCAGCAGATTGAGTATGAGTACCATTACATGTACAGTCCCTTTAAATCATGCCATGGCCAACCCAACTGTTATATCAGCAGATTGAGCATGAGCACCATTACATGTACAGTCCCTTTAAATCATGCCATGGCCATCCCAACTGTTATATCAGAACATTGGGTATGCTACCCTGGCAGAAGATGTATTAAATACCACCAACTCCATCTTAGGTGTGCTACATAAGATTTGTTAACATACTAACTGGGCGACCATTTCTGATGCACTGGGCGACCATTTTTGATGCACTGGGCAACCATTTCTGATGCACTGGGCGACCATTTCTGATGCACTGAGCGACCAATTCTGATGCACTGGGCGACCAGGATTTGCGCCTTGGTTTTACAAAATGGTTGCTCCCATAGAGTCATAGAATAAAAGTTTTTTAAAACATACATCATATGAAATAAAGTTTATGCATGCTATGCCAGACTTAATATTTCTATTAATTTTGAAGGAGCTCAAATTTACATGTTCCTTCGTGCCTTGCATCAATTGCCCTAGGGGTGATTGTCGTCCCCCAGTGAAATTTCCTTAATAATTAACTGGTGTGTTATGTTTACTCAAGCAGACATAAGAGCCTAAAGCAACACACTGGCAGCATTAATGGGGCAAACTTTCATACACAATTACTACCCAGGCTGCTTATATTGCATGTAAGCTATGCCATCGTTTATGGAGTCTGGGCACATAATGAGATTACAGACATTTCTGCTGGAATTACAGAGGTACTCTGTTGAAAAGTGATAATGTTGTTCTTTGAAACCTGTACTAATTTTCACTAGTAGCAAAGATATCTTGGGGCCCATTGTCATTATTATAATGGAGTGTGTTCACCAAAGAGTACATTCGTGTTCATTATAAATACATGCAGCAAGGAAGCAGTTAACTAATTTATATTTAGAATGCTCACGTGAAAGGGACTTTTGTCAGTCAAAAACCTAATGTCAGTCAAAACCTAATGTCAGTCAAAAGCTAATGTCATCAGGCAAAAGCTAATGTCAGTCAAAACCTAATGTCAGTCAAAACCTAATGTCAGTCAAAACCTAATGTCAGTCAAAATCTAATGTCAGTCAAAACCTAATGTCAGTCAAAACCTAATGTCAGTCAAAAGCTAATGTTATCAGGTCAAACCTAATGTCAGTCAAAACCTATGTCATGTCAGTCAGTCAAACCTAATGTCAGTCAAAACCTAAGGTCAGTCAAAACCTAATGTCAGTCAAAACCTAATGTCAGTCAAAAAAACAGTCAAAACTTAATGTCAGTCAAAACCTAATGTCAGTCAAAACCTAATGTCAGTCAAAACCTAATGTCAGTCAAAACCTAATGTCAGTCAAAACCTAATGTCAGTCAAAACCTAATGTCAGTCAAAACCTAATGTCAGTCAAAACCTAATGTCAGTCAAAACCTAAGGTCAGTCAAAACCTAATGTCAGTCAAAACCTAATGTCAGTCAAAACCTAATGTCATAAGGCAAAATCTGATATTAGTACTTCAATAACCCAAACAAGATGGAAGTTCAAAACAAGATGTAGGTCACAAATTCAGGCATGAAAAAGTTGACTGGAAGGCAAAACCTAACTGGAATTTTGTTTAAAGCCTCATACAAATGACGACCTATTAAGTAAAGCATAAGCTGATTAAATCAAAACTTATGTAGGCCAAAACCTCATGTGAGGTCAAACCCGATTAAAGGCTAAATCTGATTCAAGTCAGAACGTGCTGTAAGTCGGGACGTGCTGTAAGTCGGGACGTGCTGTAAGTCGGGACGTGCTGTAAGTCGACGTGCTGTAAGTCGGAACGTGCTGTAAGTCGGAACGTGCTGTAAGTCGACGTGCTGTAAGTCGGAACGTGCTGTAAGTCGGAACGTGCTGTAAGTCGGGACGTGCTGTAAGTCGGAACGTGCTGTAAGTCGGAACGCTGTAAGTCGACGCTGTAAGTCGACGTGCTGTAAGTCGGAACGTGCTGTAAGTCGGAACGTGCTGTAAGTCGGAACGTGCTGTAAGTCGGAACGAGCTGTAAGTGGCAATGTGCTGTAAGTCGCAACGTGCTGTAAGTCGGAACGTGCTGTAAGTCGGAACGTGCTGTAAGTCGGAATGTGCTGTAAGTCGGAACGTGCTGTAAGTCGGAACGTGCTGTAAGTCGGAACGAGCTGTAAGTCGGAACGAGCTGTAAGTCGGAACGTGCTGTAAGTCGGAACGTGCTGTAGGTCAAAACGTGCTGTAGGTCGGAACGTGCTGTAGGTCGGAACGTGCTGTAGGTCGGAACGTGCTGTAAGTCGGAACGTGCTGTAGGTCGGAACTTGCTGTAGGTCGGAACGTACTGTACGTCGGAATGTACTAACAGTCAGATGTACTGTCAGTCAAAATTTACTATCAGTCAGAATTTATATCAGCCAGAATGTAATATCAGCCAGAATGCCAATGTACTGTAGGTCGGAACGTACTGTAAGTCAGAATGTACTATCAGTCAGAATGCCAATTCACTGTAAGTCGGAACGCACTGTAAGTCAGAATGTACTGTAAGTCAGAATGTGCTATAAGTCACTGTAAGTCAAAATGTACTATAAGTCGGAATGTACTGTAAGTTAGAATGTACTAATAATCAGAATGTACTATAAGTCAGAATGTACTATAAGTCAGAATGTACTGAAGTCAGAATGTACTATAAGTCAGAATGTACTATAAGTCAGAATGTACTGTAAGTCAGAATACCAATGTAATGTAAGTCAGAATGTACTGTAAGTCAGAATGTACTGTAAGTCAGAATGTACTGTAAGTCAGAATGTACTGTAAGTCAGAATGTACTGTAAGTCAGAAGGTACTGTAAGTCAGAATGTACTGTAAGTCAGAAGGTACTGTAAGTCAGAATGTACTGTAAGTCAGAATGTACTGTAAGTCAGAATGTACTGTAAGTCAGAATGTACTGTAAGTCAGAATGTACTGTAAGTCAGAATGTACTATAAGTCAGAATGCCAATGTAATGTAAGTCAGAATGCCAATGTACTGTAAGTCAGAATGTACTATTAGTCAGAATGTACAGTAAGTCAGAATGTACTGAAGTCAGAATGTACTGAGTCAGAATGTACTGTAAGTCAGAATGTACTGTAAGTCAGAATCAGAATGTACTGTGTGTCAGAATGTACTGTAAGTTAGAATGTACTGTAAGTCAGAATGTACTGTAAGTCAGAATGTACTGTAAGTCAGAATGTACTGTAGGTCAGAATGTACTGTAAATGAGCATGTACTATGTACTATAAATCAGAATGTACTAAAAGTCAAAATGTACTATCAGTCAGAATGTTACCTTGACTATGTCAATTCATTGTTTATGGGTCTTCTCTATCTCTCTTGAGTAGATTCAACGTGTTCAAAACTCAGCTGGCAGTATTATTTAACACCCATTATCTAAGTTCTCTCATGTCACAATGCTTCTCAAGGAAGTTCATTGCTTGCCAATTTCTAACTGCATCAAGTTTAAAATTGTAACAATTACTTTGAATGCTTTGAGCGGCAATTCCCCTTTTTATATTGAGGATGTTGTACAAGTAAGGACAAACACATTATACAGTTACGCTCGTTCTGTTCACCATGGTAATCTATTAGTTCCCAGAGTTCACTCCAAGCTTGGTGAATGGGCTTTTGTCACTCCACCCCTAAACTCTGGAACAGACTCCCATCCATCTTTCAGGTCAGTCCTACACTAATTCTCTCCTTTAAAAAAAAAAAAAATGGCTTAAAGACTTATGTTTATTGTTTAAATTATTTATAGATTTGTTTATTTTACTTATGATTATTTCACTTTGTGATTATTTTACCCTAAGTTCTACTTTTCATCTTCTACATCTTTCATTACGTTTTATGTTTTATGACCTTATATTCATATTTTTATCCTTTATAAATTTCATATTTGAAAACTTTATTGTACAGCCAGTCCTACACTTCCATCAGTCCTACACTTCCATTGTTTGAAAACGTTTATTTTGATCATTTCAGTTATATATTGATTTGTATATTTTACTTTGTGATGATTTGACCTACAGTAGTACTACTATTTATTTTTTATATCTTTATTGATTTTTATGTTTTATGATCTAATTTATATTTTCTCCTTTTATGATTTTATATTTGAAATCTTTATTGTACAGCGCTTTACATTACACATTTTATGTAAATTTTAGCGCTTTATAAATGTGTATATAATGATTTAAAAAAGAATGTACTATAAGTCAGAATGTACTGTATGTCAAAATGTACTATAAGTCAGAATGTACCATAAGTCAGAATCTACTAAGTCAGAATGTACTATAAGTCAGAATCTACAAGTAGTCAGAATGTACTATAAGTCAGAATGTATTATAAGTTAAACTGAATGTATGGCAAAAATTGGTGCAAGTTAGTTGAAACTTAATATAATATAAAAACAAAAAAATGAAGTAAGGCATAACCAGACTTAAATTAAAACTTACATTAACTTATGTTCACCCACACTTACATTAACTTAATGTACACCCACACTTACATTAACCTAATGTACACCCACACTTACATTAACTTAATGTACACCCATACTTACATTAACTTAATGCACACCCATACTTACATTAACTTAATGTACACCCATACTTACAACCTAATTTACACCCATACTTACATTAACCTAATGTACACCCATACTTACATTAACTTAATTTACACCCATACTTACATTAACTTAATGTACACCCATACTTACATTAACTTAATGTACACCCTTACAACTTAATTTACATACTTACAACTTAATTTACACCCATACTTACATTAACTTAATTTACACCCATACTTACATTAACTTAATGTACACCCATACTTACATTAACTTAATGTACACCCATACTTACATTAACTTAATGTACACCCATACTTACATTAACTTAATGTATACACCCACACTTACATTAACTTAATTTACACCCATACTTACAACTTAATTTACACCCATACTTACATTAACTTAATGAACACCCATACTTACATTAACTTTAATTTACACCCATACTTACATTAACTTAATGTACACCCATACTTACATTAACTTAATGTACACCCATACTTACATTAATTTAATGTATACACCCATACTTACATTAACTTAAACACCCATACTTACAACCTAATTTAAACCCATACTTACAACTTAATTTACACCCATACTTACATTAACTTAATGTATACACCCATACTTACATTAACTTAATTTACACCCATACTTACATTAACTTAATGTACACCCATACTTACATTAACTTAATGTACACCCATACTTACAATAACTTAATTTACACATACTTACATTAACTTAATGTATAACTTAATTAATTTACACCACATACTTACATTAACCTAATGTACACCCATACTTACAACTTAATTTACACCCATACTTACATTAACTTAATGTACACCCACACTTACATTAAGTTAATGTACACCCATACTTACAACTTAATTTACACCCATACTTACATTAATTTAATGTATACCCACACTTACATTAACCTAATGTACACCTATACTTACAACTTAATTTACACCCATACTTACATTAATTTAATGTACACCCACACTTACATTAACTAATGTACACCCATACTTACATTAACTTAATGTACACTCATACTTACATTAACTTAATGTACACCCATACTTACATTAACTTAATGTACACCCATACTTACATTAATTTAATGTACACCCATACTTATATTAACTTAATGTACACCCATACTTACATTAACTTTATGTATACTTAATTAACTTAATGTACACCCATACTTACATTAACTTAATGTACACCCATACTTACATTAACTTAATGTACACCCATATTACAACTTAATTTACACCCATACTTACATTAACTTAATGTACACCCATACTTACAACTTAATTTACACCCATTCTTACATTAATTCAATGTACACCCATACTTACATTAACTTAATGTACACCCATACTTACATTAACTAAATGTACACCCATACTTACAACTTAATTTACACCCATACTTACATTAATTCAATGTACACCCATACTTACATTAACTTAATGTACACCCATACTTACATTAACTTATGTCAAAACCTTATGTCAGGTCAAACCTGATGACAGGTTTGATCCGATGTAAGTCACAACTCAATGTAAGGCAAAACCTAATGTAATTCACACCCTAATGTATTAAGTCACACCCTAATGTTATAAGTCACACCCTAATGTATTAAGTCACACCCTAATGTATTAAGTCACAACTTAATGTAAGGCAAAACCCGATGTAAGTCACACCCTAATGTATTAAGTCACAACGTGGAATGGTTTTTCTGAGTGGGTAGTTACAGTAGCTCCATTCTGTTCACAATTTCAAAATCAACATTGATAAGTTCTTTACTAACTCTGGCGTCTTTAATATTTTTTTTTTTTGTGGTGGTGTTAGTTTGGGCTTTTTATGGGGTGATTAAGCCTTCTTAGCCCGTCATCTTGTTATGTTATGTTATGTTAACTTAATGTAAGGTAAAACCTACTGTAAGGCAAAACTTGATGTAAGTCAAAACCTAATGCATCTCTTATGTCAGTCAAATCGCATATACGGTTATATCTGACATGTGTCAAAACCTGACGTAGATTAAAACCTAGTGCAAATCAAAGTTGATGTATAACAAAACTTTATGTAAGCCAAAACACACACACACACAATGGAAGTAAGTCAGACTCATTTGAAGTAAAGCCTGATCTCAAGCCAACAGAACATATACATCATATCATATGATACAGGACAATTAGAGAAACATAACAAAGCTTTTTAAAATCATGTTCCGTAAGTCTATTTCAAATATGTGATACTTTTATGCGAATTTGAGGTATTTTCTTTAAAATATGATTGGAAATGATTGAAATGGGGTACATGATATACTTGTATCACTTGTTTTGCACATCTGTTCATGTCATTAAGTGTGCAAGCCCTTTCCTTTCAGTATGCTATCATAGGGGCATTAATAATCTTCCCAACGTGCATCAGATAGAGGCATCATATTACACTCGCGCGTGTTGGCAATGTAATTAGATCGTAGCTGTGCCAGGCCAAGCAGATAATGATATCATATTAGGTTGCCCTTGCTCTGGGGAGGCGTGTGATGTGCAACCGTCGATTTTGGCCAAAATCGGCGGTTGCAGTGCATACTAAACGGAAAGCGGAGGTACACCTCATGGTTGACCCTATAGTTTTTTTTTTAGTAATATATGAAATTAACGTTTTAAAAGAAAATATTAAGACTGGAAATTGTGATAGTGATGTCACAATTAGCCTGTAGTGATGTCACAATTAGCCTGCAGTGATGTCACAATTAGCCTGCAGTAATGTCACAATTAGCCTGTTACCAGATTCACTAAATAAATGACTTCTTTGAGAATATAGATATTAACAAGACTTTTTACTCGTTTTGTTTCTTTTATCTATTCATGGGAAATGTGCATATTTACAGTAACTTTGGAAATGTTCCTTTAAAATATGCTTCCGGCATATTCTGAAGAAAATTAAACAGAAATATTACAAAAACATGAAAAATGCTACAATCTTAAAAAAAATTCTTTCATTTGATTGATATCAAACTCAACCCTCTTAAAATCAATCTGAAATTCAAGCAGTATCAAGAATATTTGTTATTAAAAATGTCTTTTTGCTCCTTTTATAAATTATTATGCAGTCATGCTGATGTCCAAATGCATTGCACAAATGGAATGTCCAAATGCATTGCCCATATGCATTGTACAAATGAATTGTTCAAATGCATTATTCAAATGATGTCCAAATTGTAAGCAGTGTTGATAGCTTGGTGTCATTTCTCATTCCTAAGTTCTTGAGATTCCTTACGTGACCTTGATTTCTGCAGCCACTGCATATCCTGCATTAAAAAAAAAACATGAAACAAATTCTTATTCTCCCAGCCAGATTCAGAAGGAAAGTAAGAGGTGGGGGGAGGGGGGAAAGTAAGCGGATCATCCCATACTGTGGTAATTAATCACAGCTGTCACCATACTGGTAATTAATCACCATCACCATTTGGTAATTAATCAGCAGCATCACCATATCTGGTAATTAAACAGCCATACATCACCTACTTTGGTAATTAATTAATCACCACTTTGCAATTATTCAGCCGTCACATCACCATACTTTGATAATTAATCAGCAGTCACATCACCATACTGTAATTAATCAGTAATTAATCACCACTCTGGTAATTAATCAGCCATCACATCACCATACTTTGGTAATTAATCAGCTGTCACATCACCATACTTTGGTAATTAATCAGCTGTCACATCACCATACTCTGGTAATTAATCAGCCGCCACATCACCATACTCTGGTAATTAGTCAGCCGTCGCATCACCATACTCTGGTAATTAATCAGCCGTCACATCACCATACTCTGGTAATTAAACAGCCATCACATCACCATACTTTGGTAATTAATCAGCTGCAAATCACCATACTTTGGTAATTAGTCAGCCGTCACATCACCATACTCTGGTAATTAATCAGCCATCACATCACCATACTGTGGTAATTAATTAGCAGTCACATCACCATACTTTGGTAATTAATCAGCCGTCACATCACCATACTCTGGTAATTAATCAGCCGTCACATCACCATACTCTGGTAATTAATCGCCGCATCACCCTCTGGTAATTCACATCACCATACTTTGGTAATTAATCAGCTACATCACCATAGTCACATCACCATACTTTGATAATTAATCAGCCGTCACATCACCATACTCTGGTAATTAATCAGCTGTCACATCACCATACTCTGGTAATTAATCAGCCATCACATCACCATACTTTGGTAATTAATCAGCAGTCACATCACCATACTTTGGTAATTAATCAGCTGTCACATCACCATACTCTGGTAATTAATCAGCCGTCACATCACCATACTCTGGTAATTAAACAGCCGTCACATCACCATACTTTGGTAATTATTCAGCTGCACATCACCATACTTTGGTAATTAGTCAGCCGTCACATCACCATACTCTGGTAATTAATCAGCCATCACATCACCATACTGTGGTAATTAATCAGCAGTCACATCACCATACTTTGGTAATTAATCAGCCGTCACATCACCATACTCTGGTAATTAATCAGCCGTCACATCACCATACTCTGGTAATTAATCAGCCGTCACATCACCATACTCTGGTAATTAAACAGCCGTCACATCACCATACTTTGGTAATTAATCAGCTACACATCACCATACTTTGGTAATTAATCAGCCGTCACATCACCATACTTTGATAATTAATCAGCCGTCACATCACCATACTCTGGTAATTAATCAGCCGTCACATCACTATACTCTGGTAATTAATCAACCATCACATCACCATACTCTGGTAATTAATCAGCCTTCACATCACCATACTCTGGTAATTAATCAGCCGTCACATTACCATACTCTGGTAATTATTCAGCCGTCACATCACCAAACTATGGTAATTAAACAGCCGTCACATCACCATACTTTGGTAATTAATCAGTCGTCACATCACCATACTTTGGTAATTAATCAGCCACCACATCACCACAATGAGACAAATGTCAATGTGTGCCAATATAAGCAAACTCTCAAAAAATAAGGGAAAATGGGAAGGGTTAAAGGTCAAGTGCACCCTAAAAATTGCTTTCTTAAACATTTCCAGGGATATCTATATGACTAAGAATCCAGCAGGAAATATAGTTTTCTTAGTAACAAGTTTATTACTTCCACCGATGAAGTTGGATGGAGGTTATGTTTTGCCTGTGTCAGTTTGCCTGTTATCAACATATCTCAAGAACTGATGATTGGATTTTAAATCAATTTGGTGCGTGGTTTTAATATTGCTTAAAGAAGAGATGATTAAAAAGACTGAATGTGGTGAACAATGAATTCATGCCATGAAAAGATGAATTTATGCCATGAAGGATATCAACGAGGTCTGTCAAAATTAATGTGGTGAACAATAAATTCATGCCATGAAAGGATGAATTCATGCCATGAAGGATATCAACGGGGTCTGTTAAGACTGAATGTGGTGAACAATGAATTTATGCCATGAAGGGATATTTAAACAACAAGGTTTGCCAAGACTGAATGTGGTGAACAATGAATTCATGCCATGAAGGATATCTAAACAACAAGGTTTGTCAAGACTGTATGTGGTGAACAATGAATTTATGCCATGAAGGGATATTTAAACAACAAGGTTTGCCAAGACTGAATGTGGTGAACAATGAATTCATGCCATGAAGGGATATCCAAACAACGAGGTCTGTCCAGACTGTATGTGGTGAACAATGAATTCATGCCATGAAGGATATCTAAACAACGAGGTCTGTCCAGACTGTATGAGGTGAACAATGAATTCATGCCATGAAGGATATCCAAACAATGAGGTCTGTCAAGACTGTATGTGGTGAACAATGAATTCATGCCATGAAGGGATATTTAAACAACAAGGTTTGCCAAGACTGAATGTGGTGAACAATGAATTTATGCCATGAAGGATATCCAAACAACGAGGTTTGCCAAGACTGTATGTGGTGAACAATGAATTCATGCCATGAAGGATATCTAAACAACGAGGTCTGTCCAGACTGTATGTGGTGAACAATGAATTCATGCCATGAAGGATATCCAAACAACGAGGTCTGTCAAGACTGAATGTGGTGAACAATGAATTCATGCCATGAAGGGATATTTAAACAACAAGGTTTGCCAAGACTGAATGTGGTGAACAATGAATTCATGCCATGAAGGATATCCAAACAACAAGGTCTGTCAAGACTGTATGTGGTGAACAATGAATTCATGCCATGAAGGATATCTAAACAATGAGGTCTGTCAAGACTGAATATATGGTGAACAATGAATTCATGCCATGAAGGATATCCAAACAACAAGGTTTGCCAAGACTGAATGTGGTGAACAATGAATTCATGCCATGAAGGATATCCAAACAATGAGGTCTGTCAAGACTGTATGTGGTGAACAATGAATTCATGCCATGAAGGGATATTTAAACAACAAGGTTTGCCAAGCTGTATGTGGTGAACAATGAATTCATGCCATGAAGGATATCCAAACAACAAGGTTTGCCAAGACTGAATGTGGTGAACAATGAATTCATGCCATGAAGGATATCTAAACAACGAGGTCTGTCCAGACTGTATGAGGTGAACAATGAATTCATGCCATGAAGGATATCCAAACAATGAGGTCTGTCAAGACTGTATGTGGTGAACAATGAATTCATGCCATGAAGGGATATTTAAACAACAAGGTTTGCCAAGACTGAATGTGGTGAACAATGAATTTATGCCATGAAGGATATCCAAACAACGAGGTCTGTCAAGACTGAATGTGGTGAACAATGAATTCATGCCATGAAGGATATCCAAACAATGAGGTCTGTCCAGACTGAATGTGGTGAACAATGAATTCATGCCATGAAGGATATCCAAACAATGAGGTCTGTCAAGACTGTATGTGGTGAACAATGAATTCATGCCATGAAGGGATATCCAAACAATGAGGTCTGTTAAGACTGAATGTGGTGAACAATGAATTCATGCCATGAAGGATATCCAAACAATGAGGTCTGTCAAGACTGAATGTGGTGAACAATGAATTCATGCCATGAAGGGATATCCAAACAATGAGGTCTGTCAAGACTGTATGTGGTGAACAATGAATTCATGCCATGAAGGGATATCCAAACAATGAGGTCTGTTAAGACTGAATGTGGTGAACAATGAATTCATGCCATGAAGGGATATCCAAACAATGAGGTCTGTTAAGACTGAATGTGGTGAACAATGAATTCATGCCATGAAGGATATCCAAACAATGAGGTCTGTCCAGACTGTATGTGGTGAACAATGAATTCATGCCATGAAGGATATCCAAACAATGAGGTCTGTCAAGACTGTATGTGGTGAACAATGAATTCATGCCATGAAGGGATATCTAAACAACGAGGTCTGTCCAGACTGTATGAGGTGAACAATGAATTCATGCCATGAAGGATATCCAAACAATGAGGTCTGTCAAGACTGTATGTGGTGAACAATGAATTCATGCCATGAAGGGTATCCAAACAATGAGGTCTGTTAAGACTGTATGAGGTGAACAATGAATTCATGCCATGAAGGATATCCAAACAATGAGGTCTGTCAAGACTGTATGTGGTGAACAATGAATTCATGCCATGAAGGGATATCTAAACAACGAGGTCTGTCCAGACTGTATGAGGTGAACAATGAATTCATGCCATGAAGGATATCCAAACAATGAGGTCTGTCAAGACTGTATGTGGTGAACAATGAATTCATGCCATGAAGGATATCTAAACAACGAGGTCTGTCCAGACTGTATGTGGTGAACAATGAATTCATGCCATGAAGGGATATTTAAACAACAAGGTTTGCCAAGACTGAATGTGGTGAACAATGAATTTATGCCATGAAGGATATCCAAACAATGAGGTCTGTCCAGACTGAATGTGGTGAACAATGAATTCATGCCATGAAGGATATCTAAACAACGAGGTCTGTCCAGACTGTATGTGGTGAACAATGAATTTATGCCATGAAGGATATCCAAACAATGAGGTCTGTCCAGACTGAATGTGGTGAACAATGAATTCATGCCATGAAGGATATCTAAACAATGAGGTCTGTCAAGACTGTATGAGGTGAACAATGAATTCATGCCATGAAGGGATATTTAAACAACAAGGTTTGCCAAGACTGAATGTGGTGAACAATGAATTTATGCCATGAAGGATATCCAAACAATGAGGTCTGTCCAGACTGAATGTGGTGAACAATGAATTCATGCCATGAAGGGATATCCAAACAATGAGGTCTGTCCAGACTGAATGTGGTGAACAATGAATTCATGCCATGAAGGATATCTAAACAACGAGGTCTGTCCAGACTGAATGTGGTGAACAATGAATTCATGCCATGAAGGATATCTAAACAACGAGGTCTGTCCAGACTGTATGTGGTGAACAATGAATTCATGCCATGAAGGATATCCAAACAATGAGGTCTGTCAAGACTGAATGTGGTGAACAATGAATTCATGCCATGAAGGATATCTAAACAACGAGGTCTGTCCAGACTGTATGTGGTGAACAATGAATTCATGCCATGAAGGATATCCAAACAATGAGGTCTGTCCAGACTGAATGTGGTGAACAATGAATTCATGCCATGAAGGATATCTAAACAACGAGGTCTGTCCAGACTGTATGTGGTGAACAATGAATTCATGCCATGAAGGATATCCAAACAATGAGGTCTGTCCAGACTGAATGTGGTGAACAATGAATTCATGCCATGAAGGATATCTAAACAACGAGGTCTGTCCAGACTGTATGTGGTGAACAATGAATTCATGCCATGAAGGATATCCAAACAATGAGGTCTGTCCAGACTGAATGTGGTGAACAATGAATTCATGCCATGAAGGATATCTAAACAACGAGGTCTGTCCAGACTGAATGTGGTGAACAATGAATTCATGCCATGAAGGATATCTAAACAACGAGGTCTGTCCAGACTGTATGTGGTGAACAATGAATTCATGCCATGAAGGATATCCAAACAATGAGGTCTGTCAAGACTGAATGTGGTGAACAATGAATTCATGCCATGAAGGATATCCATACAATGAGGTCTGTCCAGACTGAATGTGGTGAACAATGAATTCATGCCATGAAGGATATCTAAACAATGAGGTCTGTCAAGACTGTATGAGGTGAACAATGAATTCATGCCATGAAGGGATATTTAAACAACAAGGTTTGCCAAGACTGAATGTGGTGAACAATGAATTTATGCCATGAAGGATATCCAAACAATGAGGTCTGTCCAGACTGAATGTGGTGAACAATGAATTCATGCCATGAAGGATATCCAAACAATGAGGTCTGTCCAGACTGAATGTGGTGAACAATGAATTCATGCCATGAAGGATATCTAAACAACGAGGTCTGTCCAGACTGTATGTGGTGAACAATGAATTCATGCCATGAAGGATATCCAAACAATGAGGTCTGTCAAGACTGAATGTGGTGAACAATGAATTCATGCCATGAAGGATATCCATACAATGAGGTCTGTCAAGACTGAATGTGGTGAACAATGAATTCATGCCATGAAGGATATCCAAACAATGAGGTCTGTCAAGACTGAATGTGGTGAACAATGAATTCATGCCATGAAGGATATCTAAACAATGAGGTCTGTCAAGACTGAATGTGGTGAACAATGAATTCATGCCATGAAGGATATCCAAACAATGAGGTCTGTCAAGACTGAATGTGGTGAACAATGAATTCATGCCATGAAGGATATCTAAACAACGAGGTCTGTCCAGACTGTATGTGGTGAACAATGAATTCATGCCATGAAGGATATCCAAACAATGAGGTCTGTCCAGACTGAATGTAGTGAACAATGAATTCATGCCATGAAGGATATCTAAACAACGAGGTCTGTCCAGACTGTATGTGGTGAACAATGAATTCATGCCATGAAGGATATCCAAACAATGAGGTCTGTCCAGACTGAATGTGGTGAACAATGAATTCATGCCATGAAGGATATCTAAACAACGAGGTCTGTCAGACTGTATGTGGTGAACAATGAATTCATGCCATGAAGGATATCCAAACAATGAGGTCTGTCCAGACTGAATGTGGTGAACAATGAATTCATGCCATGAAGGATATCTAAACAACGAGGTCTGTCCAGACTGAATGTGGTGAACAATGAATTCATGCCATGAAGGATATCTAAACAACGAGGTCTGTCCAGACTGTATGTGGTGAACAATGAATTCATGCCATGAAGGATATCCAAACAATGAGGTCTGTCAAGACTGAATGTGGTGAACAATGAATTCATGCCATGAAGGATATCCATACAATGAGGTCTGTCCAGACTGAATGTGGTGAACAATGAATTCATGCCATGAAGGATATCTAAACAATGAGGTCTGTCAAGACTGTGTGAGGTGAACAATGAATTCATGCCATGAAGGGATATTTAAACAACAAGGTTTGCCAAGACTGAATGTAGTGAACAATGAATTTATGCCATGAAGGATATCCAAACAATGAGGTCTGTCCAGACTGAATGTGGTGAACAATGAATTCATGCCATGAAGGATATCCAAACAATGAGGTCTGTCCAGACTGAATGTGGTGAACAATGAATTCATGCCATGAAGGATATCTAAACAACGAGGTCTGTCCAGACTGTATGTGGTGAACAATGAATTCATGCCATGAAGGATATCCAAACAATGAGGTCTGTCAAGACTGAATGTGGTGAACAATGAATTCATGCCATGAAGGATATCCATACAATGAGGTCTGTCAAGACTGAATGTGGTGAACAATGAATTCATGCCATGAAGGATATCCAAACAATGAGGTCTGTCAAGACTGAATGTGGTGAACAATGAATTCATGCCATGAAGGATATCTAAACAATGAGGTCTGTCAAGACTGAATGTGGTGAACAATGAATTCATGCCATGAAGGATATCCAAACAATGAGGTCTGTCAAGACTGAATGTGGTGAACAATGAATTCATGCCATGAAGGATATCCAAACAATGAGGTCTGTCAAGACTGTATGTGGTGAACAATGAATTCATGCCATGAAGGATATCTAAACAACGAGGTCTGTCCAGACTGTATGAGGTGAACAATGAATTCATGCCATGAAGGATATCCAAACAATGAGGTCTGTCAAGACTGAATGTGGTGAACAATGAATTCATGCCATGAAGGATATCTAAACAACGAGGTCTGTCCAGACTGTATGTGGTGAACAATGAATTCATGCCATGAAGGATATCCAAACAATGAGGTCTGTCAAGACTGTATGAGGTGAACAATGAATTCATGCCATGAAGGGATATTTAAACAACAAGGTTTGCCAAGACTGAATGAGGTGAACAATGAATTCATGCCATGAAGGATATCCAAACAATGAGGTCTGTCAAGACTGTATGTGGTGAACAATGAATTCATGCCATGAAGGGATATCTAAACAACGAGGTCTGTCCAGACTGTATGAGGTGAACAATGAATTCATGCCATGAAGGATATCCAAACAATGAGGTCTGTCAAGACTGAATGTGGTGAACAATGAATTCATGCCATGAAGGATATCTAAACAACGAGGTCTGTCCAGACTGTATGAGGTGAACAATGAATTCATGCCATGAAGGATATCCAAACAATGAGGTCTGTCAAGACTGTATGTGGTGAACAATGAATTCATGCCATGAAGGGATATTTAAACAACAAGGTTTGCCAAGACTGAATGTGGTGAACAATGAATTTATGCCATGAAGGATATCCAAACAACAAGGTCTGTCAAGACTGAATGTGGTGAACAATGAATTCATGCCATGAAGGATATCCAAACAACAAGGTCTGTCAAGACTGAATGTGGTGAACAATGAATTTATGCCATGAAGGATATCTAAACAAGAGGTCTGTCCAGACTGAATGTGGTGAACAATGAATTCATGCCATGAAGGATATCCAAACAACGAGGTCTGTCCAGACTGTATGTGGTGAACAATGAATTTATGCCATGAAGGATATCTAAACAAGAGGTCTGTCAAGACTGAATGTGGTGAACAATGAATTCATGCCATGAAGGATATCCAAACAACAAGGTCTGTCAAGACTGAATGTGGTGAACAATGAATTTATGCCATGAAGGATATCTAAACAAGAGGTCTGTCCAGACTGAATGTGGTGAACAATGAATTCATGCCATGAAGGATATCCAAACAACGAGGTCTGTCCAGACTGTATGTGGTGAACAATGAATTTATGCCATGAAGGATATCTAAACAAGAGGTCTGTCAAGACTGTATGTGGTGAACAATGAATTTATGCCATGAAGGATATCTAAACAAGAGGTCTGTCCAGACTGAATGTGGTGAACAATGAATTCATGCCATGAAGGATATCCAAACAACAAGGTTTGTCAAGACTGAATGTGGTGAACAATGAATTTATGCCATGAAGGATATCTAAACAACGAGGTCTGTCCAGACTGTATGTGGTGAACAATGAATTCATGCCATGAAGGGATATCCAAACAACGAGGTCTGTGAAGACTGAATGTGGTGAACAATGAATTCATGCCATGAAGGATATCCAAACAACGAGGTCTGTTAAGACTGAATGTGGTGAACAATGAATTCATGCCATGAAGGGATATTTAAACAACAAGGTTTGCCAAGACTGAATGTGGTGAACAATGAATTCATGCCATGAAGGATATCCAAACAACAAGGTTTGCCAAGACTGAATGTGGTGAACAATGAATTCATGCCATGAAGGGATATTTAAACAACAAGGTTTGCCAAGACTGAATGTGGTGAACAATGAATTTATGCCATGAAGGGATATCCAAACAACAAGGTTTGCCACGACTGAATGTGGTGAACAATGAATTCATGCCATGAAGGATATCTAAACAACAAGGTTTGTCAAGACTGAATGTGGTGAACAATGAATTCATGCCATGAAGGGATATCCAAACAACAAGGTTTGTCAAGACTGAATGTGGTGAACAATGAATTTATGCCATGAAGGATATCTGAACAACGAGGTCTGTCCAGACTGAATGTGGTGAACAATGAATTTATGCCATGAAGGATATCTAAACAACAAGGTTTGTCAAGACTGTATGTGGTGAACAATGAATTCATGCCATGAAGGATATCTAAACAATGAGGTCTGTCAAGACTGAATGTATGGTGAACAATGAATTCATGCCATGAAGGGATATCCAAACAATGAGGTCTGTCAAGACTGTATGTGGTGAACAATGAATTCATGCCATGAAGGATATCTAAACAACGAGGTCTGTTAAGACTGAATGTGGTGAACAATGAATTCATGCCATGAAGGGATATCCAAACAACGAGGTCTGTCAAGACTGAATGTGGTGAACAATGAATTCATGCCATGAAGGATATCCAAACAATGAGGTCTGTTAAGACTGAATGTGGTGAACAATGAATTCATGCCATGAAGGGATATCCATACAATGAGGTCTGTCAAGACTGAATGTGGTGAACAATGAATTCATGCCATGAAGGGATATCCAAACAACGAGGTCTGTCAAGACTGAATGTGGTGAACAATGAATTTATGCCATGAAGGATATCTAAACAACGAGGTCTGTTAAGACTGAATGTGGTGAACAATGAATTCATGCCATGAAGGGATATCCAAACAACGAGGTCTGTCAAGACTGAACAGGTGAACAATGAATTCATGCCATGAAGGGATATCCAAACAATGAGGTCTGTCAAGACTGAATGTGGTGAACAATGAATTCATGCCATGAAGAATATCCAAACAAGCAATGGTCTTGTTGGAGTTCCTCACATTCCATTGTTTTTATTTTCTTTGATAGCAGAGACCACTTTATCTGCCATTTTTAGGAGTTTCATGACCAGGAATGCAAAGTTTTTACATAAGAGTAAAAATTCAACAAAATTTGATGTCTTTCCTATGCAGCCTAACACTAATGACCCCTACAGTTGCCATTTCAAGTGTAGCCTATAGTACGTATAGTATACCATAGCAAAGCATATCCTAGTGACAATACGACAGTTCTTGGCAGGGATTTGGTTACTTTAAGGCAATAACATTATCATTATTTTCACTACATGCAAATGCTGATATGAGAAAATACACAAATAATACTCTCCTCTACAATGTCAAGAATATCCAAGGCAAAGTATCTATGGTAATGAAGCCCAAACATGAGCCATGTGGAGTACAATATTAATATACCGTACATACATGGACATTCAGGGATTTATGACCATTTTTAGCCACAACAATGTATGATTTGTTATGATCTTGTTTCCTTGTTTATGCTATTCATGCTCTTTGTCAATTTTGATCAGAAGTTCAAGAATTTTATGATTTTATGCTGATATGGGAGGCCTGAGTTTTTCCCCCAACAGAGAATGGAGTGATGATTGATGGCTTGTCACAAAATGTCACGTAACAAAATTTAAATTTGTCACATCAATGTCTCAAATGTCACATAATTTTTGGCACCTTTTGCCTTTGTCACATTTGACTGGCATAGATTCACACATCACATGTGACCTGTGATACTCATAAAAAGGATCATTTAGTTATGTCTGTTCCATGAAAAATGGAATCCACCACTAAAATGCAACATCAAATTACAGTCTGTGTAAATCTTAAGCACACCGCATGGTCCTAAAAGACATAGCCTTATGCCAATGAGCAGTGGTGGCAGAACCACAAGGGCAATGACCCCTAAAAGGGGGGCGAAGGGGGACAGGAGGTGCCCTTTGAAAGCTAAGGCGGTAAAAGAGAGTGTTCTTTGAAAGTTGAGGGCGGATCGGGCATCAGATGCACTTTTTGAATGTTACATGAAATTATTCTAGGTCATGCTTTAAGACAAATAAAGATTCACTCCCTCACAAATACTACATAGTACATACAAAATGTATCATACACTTAGAATTTATTTGACAAAATCAAGGCATGATCATTTACCAGGGGACCAGACACTGAGGCAGTGCATGATGGGAGGTGGCACGTCCCCAATAATTTCTAAAGCCTAGACCTTTAAACCTATTCGCCCAATGGGCAATTGCTTACTAGGCCTTAAAACCTATTCGCCCAATGGCAATTGCCAACATTGGTCCTGGCTCTCTAATTTCAAACCCACAGGCAGAGTAAGTGGGGGAAAATCACTCTAAGATACACAAAAATCACCACACAAAAAGTACACATTTTGAAAAAAATGGAAATTGGGCAAGTACCCCCCAAATCCCGCCATGATGCTCAAACCATATGCGTACGAACCGGGGGCCAGGGGCCTGTGCCCCCCCCCCCCTTTTAAAAACTGACAAAAGGGCCCTTTTTGAAAATGAAAAGTGGCCCTCAATTACTGTCAAAAAAGTGCCCTCACTTGATTTTCTGACCCCTTGCCCCGAGAGACAATTTCTATCACATCTGTTGCAGTGTTCACATTAAGGTTCAAAATTGCAGAATTTCTGCACATATTATATTCCCGCTCACTGCACATATTATCATATTCCCGCTCACTGCACATATTATCATATTCCTGCTCAAAAATAATTGCAGGAGGGGAAATTAAGAGAGGAGGGGATTCCTCCAAAAATTAAAACATGGCCAGAAAATGCCCAATTTGGCATTTTTTCAGCCAAAGTTGGACAATTTTTGGTACTTTGGGCCTTATTTTAGGCCTTTTTTTAAAAGTATCTTTGGCATTTTTTCTCCAAAACAAATCCCCCCCCCCGCCCCCCTTCCCCAAATTACACAAGGGGAGAAAAACCCTTCCAAACCTTAAACTTCAGTGTGTTTATGTTGATTGTGTCACAAATGTTCAAATGGTCACAGAATGTCACAGATTTTTGGACATTGAAATTTTCTCACAAAATGTCACCATGTCACGGACGCTCCATTCCCTTACCACCCTTTCTCCTAGCTTTCAAAAATTAAAGAAAGATATTAAAATTAAAAGGCACTAAAAGAAATCTTATACAATTTTGTCAACTTCTGGCACTGCTTGAGGGACCCCGAAGATTATGCCAATGACATCAACTTCTGGCACTGCTTGAGGGACCCTGAAGATTATGCCAATGAGATCAACTTCTGGCACTGCTTGAGGGACCCCGAAGATTATGCTAATGACATCAACTTCTGGCACTGCTTGAGGGACCCGAAGATTATGCCAATGACATCAACTTCTGGCACTGCTTGAGGGACCCCGAAGATTATGCCAATGACATCAAGTTAACACATAACATACAGTTGACAAGGACATACATTTTCATAATCGTAATAGTCATAAGTTCTGCACTGACCTCGTGTAACAGCTCTTATCAGAGTAGTTTTCCCAATGTCATCAGACGTGATCGTGGAATATGCTGGACGTGCCACTGCTAGATATAATTCCCCACCGTACATAAAACTGTGCACATGTCGAGCGCCAGTCACTGGGAAGGATTTATACAGTTTGAATTGGGCTGCACCCATCCACTGGAAGATGTAGAGGTAACCCTGTCCACTGACAGCCACCAAATACACCACATCTTTAAAAAAAGAAATGAGAAAATATTTTTTTGTCCTTCTCACAGTCTATTTTCCATGCTTGTTTGCAACTTAAAAGATCTATAGGGACAACAACATGAGCTTAATTGGAAGTGTGTATGCTCACTTGGTTGGTGCCACGTCACATCTGGGTGATGACCTCATTTGCTGGAGTGAAAACAAAGCTTTGCACATTACACGAACGGCAAGTCTGTGTGTCTACCCATAGTATGTACAGTTGAACAAATTTTTACAATTACCAATTGTTAATTTTACTCCCATTTTCATTAATCAGATGCTTTGTTAGTTGATTGTCCCACATGCCAACTCAACCTGTCCAACATGCCAACTCACCTTGTCCAACATGCCAACTCACCTTGTCCAACATGCCAACCAACCCTGTCCCACATGCCAACCCAACCTGTCCAACATGCCAACTCACCTTGTCCAACATGCCAACCAACCCTGTCCCACATGCCAACCCAACCTGTCCAACATGCCAACTCACCTTGTCCAACATGCCAACCAGCCCTGTCCCACATGCCAACCCAACCTGTCCAACATGCCAACTCACCTTGTCCAACATGCCAACCAACCCCGTCCCCATGCACCCACATAACATGCCACCCTCATCCTAATTCCTCCATCTACCATTCCTCATGTCATTTTCTACCCAACATTCTAGATGACATCCCACCACATGACATCCCACCACATGACATCCCACCACATGACATCCCATCACATGACATCCCACCACATGACATCCCACCACATGACATCCCACCACATGACACATCCCACCACATAACTTGATATTTTTTCTATATAGGGCTGTCTATAAAATCAGTCTTTTATGTTTCCTCTTTATTCAAGCACTAGTGCTTGTGCTTCTTTTCATGCCCAATACACTTCATTCTTTATTCAAGCACTAGTGCTAATTGTGCTTCTTTTCATGCCCAATACACTTCATTCTTTATTCAAGCTCTAGTGCTTGTGCTTCTTTTCATGCCCAATACACTTCATTCTTTATTCAAGCACTAGTGCTAATTGTGCTTCTTTTCATGCCCAATACACTTCATTCTTTATTCAAGCACTAGTGCTTGTGCTTCTTTTCATGCCTAATACACTTCATTCTTTATTCAAGCACTAGTGCTAATTGTGCTTCTTTTCATGCCCAATACACTTCATTCTTTATTCAAGCTCTAGTGCTTGTGCTTCTTTTCATGCCCAATACACTTCATTCTTTATTCAAGCACTAGTGCTAATTGTGCTTCTTTTCATGCCCAATACACTTCATTCTTTATTCAAGCACTAGTGCTTGTGCTTCTTTTCATGCCCAATACACTTCATTCTTTATTCAAGCACTAGTGCTTGTGCTTCTTTTCATGCCTAATACACTTCATTCTTTATTCAAGCACTAGTGCTAATTGTGCTTCTTTTCATGCCCAATACACTTCATTCTTTATTCAAGCACTAGTGCTTGTGCTTCTTTCATGCCCAATACACTTCATTCTTTATTCAAGCACTAGTGCTAATTGTGCTTCTTTTCATGCCCAATACACTTCATTCTTTATTCAAGCACTAGTGCTTGTGCTTCTTTTCATGCCTAATACACTTCATTCTTTATTCAAGCACTAGTGCTAATTGTGCTTCTTTTCATGCCCAATACACTTCATTCTTTATTCAAGCACTAGTGCTTGTGCTTCTTTTCATGCCCAATACACTTCATTCTTTATTCAAGCACTAGTGCTAATTGTGCTTCTTTTCATGCCCAATACACTTCATTCTTTATTCAAGCACTAGTGCTTGTGCTTCTTTTCATGCCTAATACACTTCATTCTTTATTCAAGCACTAGTGCTAATTGTGCTTCTTTTCATGCCCAATACACTTCATTCTTTATTCAAGCACTAGTGCTTGTGCTTCTTTTCATGCCCAATACACTTCATTCTTTATTCAAGCTCTAGTGCTTGTGCTTCTTTTCATGCCCAATACACTTCATTCTTTATTCAAGCACTAGTGCTTGTGCTTCTTTTCATGCCCAATACACTTCATTCTTTATTCAAGCACTAGTGCTAATTGTGCTTCTTTTCATGCCCAATACACTTCATTCTTTATTCAAGCACTAGTGCTAATTGTGCTTCTTTTCATGCCCAATACACTTCATTCTTTATTCAAGCACTAGTGCTTGTGCTTCTTTTCATGCCTAATACACTTCATTCTTTATTCAAGCACTAGTGCTAATTGTGCTTCTTTTCATGCCCAATACACTTCATTCTTTATTCAAGCACTAGTGCTTGTGCTTCTTTCATGCCCAATACACTTCATTCTTTATTCAAGCTCTAGTGCTTGTGCTTCTTTTCATGCCCAATACACTTCATTCTTTATTCAAGCACTAGTGCTTGTGCTTCTTTTCATGCCCAATACACTTCATTCTTTATTCAAGCACTAGTGCTAATTGTGCTTCTTTTCATGCCCAATACACTTCATTCTTTATTCAAGCTCTAGTGCTTGTGCTTCTTTTCATGCCCAATACACTTCATTCTTTATTCAAGCACTAGTGCTTGTGCTTCTTTTCATGCCTAATACACTTCATTCTTTATTCAAGCTCTAGTGCTTGTGCTTCTTTTCATGCCCAATACACTTCATTCTTTATTCAAGCTCTAGTGCTTGTGCTTCTTTTCATGCCCAATACACTTCATTCTTTATTCAAGCTCTAGTGCTTGTGCTTCTTTTCATGCCCAATACACTTCATTCTTTATTCAAGCACTAGTGCTTGTGCTTCTTTTCATGCCTAATACACTTCATTCTTTATTCAAGCTCTAGTGCTTGTGCTTCTTTTCATGCCCAATACACTTCATTCTTTATTCAAGCTCTAGTGCTTGTGCTTCTTTTCATGCCCAATACACTTCATTCTTTATTCAAGCACTAGTGCTAATTGTGCTTCTTTTCATGCCCAATACACTTCATTCTTTATTCAAGCACTAGTGCTTGTGCTTCTTTTCATGCCCAATACACTTCATTCTTTATTCAAGCACTAGTGCTTGTGCTTCTTTTCATGCCCAATACACTTCATTCTTTATTCAAGCTCTAGTGCTTGTGCTTCTTTTCATGCCTAATACACTTCATTCTTTATTCAAGCTCTAGTGCTTGTGCTTCTTTTCATGCCCAATACACTTCATTCTTTATTCAAGCACTAGTGTTTGTGCTTCTTTTCATGCCCAATACACTTCATTCTTTATTCAAGCTCTAGTGCTTGTGCTTCTTTTCATGCCCAATACACTTCATTCTTTATTCAAGCACTAGTGCTTGTGCTTCTTTTCATGCCCAATACACTTCATTCTTTATTCAAGCTCTAGTGCTTGTGCTTCTTTTCATGCCCAATACACTTCATTCTTTATTCAAGCACTAGTGCTTGTGCTTCTTTTCATGCCCAATACACTTCATTCTTTATTCAAGCACTAGTGCTTGTGCTTCTTTTCATGCCTAATACACTTCATTTTAAATTCTTTTGAGGAAGGAGGCTCAATCATAGCAGATTCATTTACAGATGACCATGTCTTTCATTTCCTCTCTAATTGAGCCAGCACTTATTGTTTATACTCCTTTTCATGCCCAGGACACTTAATTTCATTTTTTTTTTGAGGTGAGGAGCTCTGTTGTTTGACTTTTCTTTCAAGCCAGATAATATTTTAATTGCTTTTCATGTCAGGAATGTCATTATCATGTAAAAACAAACTTTAACCAAACAAAGAAACTCCTCCAAAACTTTAACTGGACACTGACCCAGGAGTAGTGGAATAGCTCTCACTATTCTTCAAAATTGATTTACATTCCAATGAGGGTGTTATTTGTAATATTCCATCAGCTTATCATTTCTATCCAAGCCAAAGAAGATGCCCCCTTACAGAGAAAATCAAAGTGAAATATCACCGCCTTACCATCTATTGTAAAATAATCCAAGTCTACAGTCTGTGGTGTCTCAAGATACTGCGCCCGTTGCCAGCCTGATTCATCTCTGTATGCGTAAAGGGTGATAGGTTGATCCACATTTTTCACTCCTCTTGTCGAAAGCGTCATTTCATTGGCAAATGCAGCATACAGGGTGTCATCAATCGTAAAGAGAAGCACATCAGATGCATGGTTGGTAAGAATGGAAGCACTCTGAGAAAACTAGAGAGACATGAATAACCACATGTTAACTTGTGTATATGGAGAGGTAGCAACAAGATGAGTGTAAATGGAGAGGTAGCAACAAGATGAGTGTAAATGGAGAGGTAGCAACAAGATGAGTGTAAATGGAGAGGTAGCAACAAGATGAGTGTAAATGGAGAGTAGCAACAAGATGAGTGTAAATGTAGCAACAAATGGAGAGGTAGCAACAAGATGAGTGTGTAAATGGAGAGGTAGCAACAAGATGAGTGTAAATGGAGAGGTAGCAACAAGATGAGTGTAAATGGAGAGGTAGCAACAAGATGAGTGTAAATGGAGAGGTAGCAACAAGATGAGTGTAAATGGAGAGGTAGCAACAAGATGAGTGTAAATGGAGAGGTAGCAACAAGATGAGTGTAAATGGAGAGGTAGCAACAAGATGAGTGTAAATGGAGAGGTAGCAACAAGATGAGTGTAAATGGAGAGGTAGCAACAAGATGGATGGAGGTAGCAACAAGATGAGTGTAAATGGAGAGGTAGCAACAAGATGAGTGTAAATGGAGAGGTAGCAACAAGATGAGTGTAAATGGAGAGGTAGCAACAAGATGAGTGTAAATGGAGAGGTAGCAACAAGATGAGTGTAAATGGAGAGGTAGCAACAAGAAGATGAGTGTAAATGGAGAGGTAGCAACAAGATGAGTGTAAATGGAGAGGTAGCAACAAGATGAGTGTAAATGGAGAGGTAGCAACAAGATGAGTGTAAAAATAGCAACAAGATGAGTGTAAATGGAGGTAGCAACAAGATGAGTGTAAATGGAGAGGTAGCAACAAGATGAGTGTAAATGGAGAGGTAGCAACAAGATGAGTGTAAATGGAGAGGTAGCAACAAGAGAGTGTAAATGGAGAGGTAGCAACAAGATGAGTGTAAATGGAGAGGTAGCAACAAGATGAGTGTAAATGGAGAGGTAGCAACAAGATGAGTGTAAATGGAGAGGTAGCAACAAGATGAGTGTAAATGCAACAAAATGTAAAGAGGTAGCAACAAGATGAGTGTAAATGGAGAGGTAGCAACAAGATGAGTGTAAATGGAGAGGTAGCAACAAGATGAGTGTAAATGGAGAGGTAGCAACAAGATGAGTGTAAATGGAGAGGTAGCAACAAGATGAGTGTAAATGGAGAGGTAGCAACAAGATGAGTGTAAATGGAGAGGTAGCAACAAGATGAGTGTAAATGGAGAGGTAGCAACAAGATGAGTGTAAATGGAGAGGTAGCAACAAGATGAGTGTAAATGGAGAGGTAGCAACAAGATGAGTGTAAATGGAGGTAGCAACAAGATGAGTGTAAATGGAGAGGTAGCAACAAGATGAGTGTAAATGGAGAGGTAGCAACAAGATGAGTGTAAATGGAGAGGTAGCAACAAGATGAGTGTAAATGGAGAGGTAGCAACAAGATGAGTGTAAATGGAGAGGTAGCAACAAGATGAGTGTAAATGGAGAGGTAGCAACAAGATGAGTGTAAATGGAGAGGTAGCAACAAGATGAGTGTAAATGGAGAGGTAGCAACAAGATGAGTGTAAATGGAGAGGTAGCAACAAGATGAGTGCAACAAATGAGGAGAGGTAGCAACAAGATGAGTGTAAATGGAGAGGTAGCAACAAGATGAGTGTAAATGGAGAGGATAGCAACAAGATGAGTGTAAATGGAGAGGTAGCAACAAGATGAGTGTAAATGGAGAGGTAGCAACAAGATGAGTGTAAATGGAGAGGTAGCAACAAGATGAGTGTGTAAATGGAGAGGTAGCAACAAGATGAGTGTAAATGGAGAGGTAGCAACAAGATGAGTGTAAATGGAGAGGTAGCAACAAGATGAGTGTAAATGGAGAGGTAGCAACAAGATGGTAGCAACAAGATGAGTGTAAATGGAGAGGTAGCAACAAGATGAGTGTAAATGGAGAGGTAGCAACAAGATGAGTGTATATGGAGAGGTAGCAACAAGATGAGTGTAAATGGAGAGGTAGCAACAAGATGAGTGTAAATGGAGAGGTAGCAACAAGATGAGTGTATATGGAGAAGTAGCAACAAGATGAGTGTAAATGGAGAGGTAGCAACAAGATGAGTGTAAATGGAGAGGTAGCAACAAGATGAGTGTAAATGGAGAGGTAGCAACAAGATGAGTGTAAATGGAGAGGTAGCAACAAGATGAGTGTAAATGGAGAGGTAGCAACAAGATGAGTGTATATGGAGAGGTAGTAACAAGATGAGTGTAAATGGAGAGGTAGCAACAAGATGAGTGTAAATGGAGAGGTAGCAACAAGATGAGTGTAAATGGAGAGGTAGCAACAAGATGAGTGTAAATGGAGAGGTAGCAACAAGATGAGTGTAAATGGAGAGGTAGCAACAAGATGAGTGTAAATGGAGAGGTAGCAACAAGATGAGTGTAGCAACAAATGGAGAGGTAGCAACAAGATGAGTGTAAATAGAGAGATAGCAACAAGATGAGTGTAAATGGAGAGGTAGCAACAAGATGAGTGTAAATGGGAGGTAGCAACAAGATGAGTGTAAATGGAGAGGTAGCAACAAGATGAGTGTAAATGGAGAGGTAGCAACAAGATGAGTGTAATGGAGAGGTAGCAACAAGATGAGTGTAAATGGTAAATGGAGAGGTAGCAACAAGATGAGTGTAAATGTAGCAACAAGATGAGTGTAAATGGAGAGGTAGCAACAAGATGAGTGTAAATGGAGAGGTAGCAACAAGATGAGTGTAAATGGAGAGGTAGCAACAAGATGAGTGTAAATGGAGAGGTAGCAACAAGATGAGTGTAAATGGAGAGGTAGCAACAACAAGATGAGTGTAAATGGAGAGGTAGCAACAAGATGAGTGTAAATGGAGAGGTAGCAACAAGATGAGTGTAAATGGAGAGGTAGCAACAAGATGAGTGTAAATGGAGAGGTAGCAACAAGATGAGTGTAAATGGAGAGGTAGCAACAAGATGAGTGTAAATGGAGAGGTAGCAACAAGATGAGTGTAAATGGAGAGGTAGCAACAAGATGAGTGTAAATGGAGAGGTAGCAACAAGATGAGTGTAAATGGAGAGGTAGCAACAAGATGAGTGTAAATGGAGAGGTAGCAACAAGATGAGTGTAAATGGAGAGGTAGCAACAAGATGAGTGTTAACGGAGAGGTAGCAACAAGATGAGTGTAAATGGAGAGGTAGCAACAAGATGACGCAACAAGATGAGTGTAAATGGAGAGGTAGCAACAAGATGAGTGTTAACGGAGAGGTAGCAACAAGATGAGTGTAAATGGAGAGGTAGCAACAAGATGAGTGTAAATGGAGAGGATAGCCACAAGATGAGTGTAAATGGAGAGGTAGCAACAAGATGAGTGTAAATGGAGAGGTAGCAACACGATGAGTGTAAATGGAGAGGTAGCAACAAGATGAGTGTAAATGGAGAGGTAGCAACAAGATGAGTGTAAATGGAGAGGTAGCAACAAGATGAGTGTAAATGGAGAGGTAGCAACAAGATGAGTGTATATGGAGAGGTAGCAACAAGATGGTAGCAACAAGATGAGTGTAAATGGAGAGGTAGCAACAAGATGAGTGTAAATGGAGAGGTAGCAACAAGATGAGTGTATATGGAGAGGTAGTAACAAGATGAGTGTAAATAGAGAGGTAGCAACAAGATGAGTGTAAATGGAGAGGTAGCAACAAGATGAGTGTATATGGAGAGGTAGCAACAAGATGAGTGTAAATGGAGAGGTAGCAACAAGATGAGTGTAAATGGAGAGGTAGCAACAAGATGAGTGTAAATGGAGAGGTAGCAACAAGATGAGTGTAAATGGAGAGGTAGCAACAAGATGAGTGTAAATGGAGAGGTAGCAACAAGATGAGTGTATATGGAGAGGTAGTAACAAGATGAGTGTAAATGGAGAGGTAGCAACAAGATGAGTGTAAATGGAGAGGTAGCAACAAGATGAGTGTATATGGAGAGGTAGCAACAAGATGAGTGTAAATGGAGAGGTAGCAACAAGATGAGTGTAAATGGAGAGGTAGCAATAAGATGAGTGTAAATGGAGAGGTAGCAACAAGATGAGTGTAAATGGAGAGGTAGCAACAAGATGAGTGTAAATAGAGATATAGCAACAAGATGAGTGTAAATGGAGAGGTAGCAACAAGATGAGTGTAAATGGAGAGGTAGCAACAAGATGAGTGTAAATGGAGAGGTAGCAACAAGATGAGTGTAAATGGAGAGGTAGCAACAAGATGAGTGTATATGGAGAGGTAGTAACAAGATGAGTGTAAATAGAGAGGTAGCAACAAGATGAGTGTAAATGGAGAGGTAGCAACAAGATGAGTGTATATGGAGAGGTAGCAACAAGATGAGTGTAAATGGAGAGGTAGCAACAAGATGAGTGTAAATGGAGAGGTAGCAACAAGATGAGTGTAAATGGAGAGGTAGCAACAAGATGAGTGTAAATGGAGAGGTAGCAACAAGATGAGTGTAAATGGAGAGGTAGCAACACGATGAGTGTAAATAGAGAGGTAGCAACAAGATGAGTGTATATGGAGAGGTAGCAACAAGATGAGTGTAAATAGAGAGGTAGCAACAAGATGAGTGTAAATGGAGAGGTAGCAACAAGATGAGTGTATATGGAGAGGTAGCAACAAGATGAGTGTAAATGGAGAGGTAGCAACAAGATGAGTGTATATGGAGAGGTAGCAACAAGATGAGTGTTAACGGAGAGGTAGCAACAAGATGAGTGTAAATGGTTTCAAACATACTAAAAACAACAAAGTCCCTTCAAGTCCCATTAAAATCAGTTGAAAAATTGACTATTTTACAGCATTTTAAAACTAAGATACCTAAGTATCTATAAGTTGTGCAATATTTTGTGACCTTAGAAAATCAACTGGAAAATCCCTTTGGTTAACTTAATTCGGTCCCAAGTTTCCCCAAATATTTTGAAGAGGAGATGTTGGCTACAGTGAACAAAAAATTGAATAATATTACAACCTTGACCTAAAGATAACAGCAGAATGCAATTTGAGAACATTTGTTATTTGAAATTTATAGGGAAAGAATTATAAAGAATTACATTACATGATTTTAGCTGCATTCCTGTTCATATATCATCTCTTTTGCACATGCAGGCTAAAAATGTTTACAAACTTTGATTCGTCACAACTTAAAACTATAAATGTTATAGTAACCAATTAAAGAGTGTTATAGTGACCAATTAAAGAGTGTTATAGTGACAAATTAAAGAGTGTTATAGTGACCAATTAAAGAGTGTTATAGTGACCAATTAAAGAGTGTTATAGTAACCAATTAAAGAGTGTTATAGTGACCAATTAAAGAGTGTTATAGTGACCAATTAAAGAGTGTTATAGTGACCAATTAAAGAGTGTTATAGTGACCAATTAAAGAGTGTTATAGTGACCAATTAAAGAGTGTTATAGTGACCAATTAAAGAGTGTTATAGTGACCAATTAAAGAGTGTTATAGTGACCAATTAAAGAGTGTTATAGTGACCAATTAAAGAGTGTTATAGTGACCAATTAAATAGTTTTATAGTGACCAATTAAAGAGTGTTATAGTGACCAATTAAAGAGTGTTATAGTGACCAATTAAAGAGTGTTATAGTGACCAATTAAAGAGTGTTATAGTGACCAATTAAATAGTTTTATAGTGACCAATTAAAGACTACTACGTTCAGAATTGCATGCTTTCTCAAAATTGCATGCTTTCTCAAAAGTGAATGCTTTTACAAGAATCTCTATCTGTCCATACTCCTTTAATGTATCAAAACACAGTTATTCTTAGGAGAAAAAGCATCAAATTCTGAGTTAAATGGTCCAGGAGTTGGAATAAATTATCAAATTTCCCACGGTTCTGAATAAAGGTGTCAAAAATCTTCCCATGAAAATCGGGGCAGAAATGATATTAATGTAGAGAATACATCTTGATATACTTGCTTCTATCATATACTTGCTTCTATCATATACTTGCCTCTATCATATACTTGCTTCTATCATATACTTGCTTCTATCATATACTTGCCTCTATCATATACTTGCCTCTATCATATACTTGCTTCTATCATATACTTGCCTCTATCATATACTTGCCTCTATCATATACTTGCCTCTATCATATACTTGCCTCTATCATATACTTGCTTCTATCATATACTTGCCTCTATCATATACTTGCTTCTATCATATACTTGCTTCTATCATATACTTGTTTCTATCATATACTTGCCTCTATCATATACTTGCTTCATCATATACTTGCCTCTATCATATACTTGCCTCTATCATATACTTGCCTCTATCATATACTTGCCTCTATCATATACTTGCTTCTATCATATACTTGCCTCTATCATATACTTGCCTCTATCATATACCTTGCCTCTATCATATACTTGCCTCTATCATATACTCTGCTTCTATCATATACTTGCCTCTATCATATACTTTTGCTTCTATCATATACTTGCCTCTATCATATACTTGCCTCTATCATATACTCTTTTCTATCATATACTTGCCTCTATCATATACTTGCCTCTATCATATACTCTTTTCTATCATATACTTGCCTCTATCATATACTTTTTCTATCATATACTTGCTTCTATCATATACTTGCCTCTATCATATACTCTGCCTCTATCATATACTTGCTTCTATCATATACTTGCTTCTATCATATACTTGCTTCTATCATATACTTGCTTCTATCATATACTTGCTTCTATCATATACTTGCCTCTATCATATACTTGCCTCTATCATATACTTGCCTCTATCACAATTTTATGTGCTTTTCATCGCACAATTACATGGGGAATGTTTTTAGAGCACATATTTACCACATATACCAAAAAATCTAAATAAATTTTGTATTGATCTTTTAATGATTCCTTTTTCCTCCTGGGAATCCCAATTTGCTGCGATTGTAAGAGCTGGAACAGTATATTTTTTCCAGCTGCAAATGGTCCTGAGATTTTACAAAAAAGGCAGATTTATTTCCAAGTTAATGGTTGATAAAATTAAAATAATTTTATAATGGGATGCAAAAATTATGACATAGATTTGAAGGTATTCCTAAGATCTGTGTATGCAGTTATCTGAGTTAATTTCTTCATTCATTTTCATCCATTTTCCCATCAAAATGTTGATCTGGGAGGTGTGTGTGTGGGAGGGGGGGGGGGCTAGAGTCAGCTGGAGTCAGTCAAACAACACAGTAAGATGTACCTTTACCATACAAGTAGACCTAAACAGTTTAAATAATTGCAAAATGGTCAACCAATATTGATGTAGATGGGTTTACTAATAACATAATGTTGTTTGTTTGTTTGATGAAGGCTTGACGGCACCACAACAACTAAGGTCAAATTGTGCCTGAGAGGTCAGATCATTTTAGAGGTAGGAAGTAAAGGAAACAGGGGGAGAATGAGAGAAATTCAAGGACAAAAGGTCAGAAAGCTGTGATCGTGAGGGGAGGTGCATGGTTGAAACAAAACAAAGTAGAGAGGGGGTGGAAGAGGAGAATTAAATATGGTCGTAGAGGGAGGCATGATGAAGGAAGGAGATAATTTTATCCGGAGGATTTTTCTTTAAGAACTCAGCAATTGAGTTGTAGGGAGCGAGGGAAGCTCTGGGAAGGTTATACAGGGGGCAAGCAAGGAGAACGTGATGGATTGTGAGGGTGCAATGGCAATTGTTGCAGAGGGGTTGGGGGGAGCCAATAAGGAGGTGGGAGTGGGTGAGATGAGCGTGACCAATTCTAAGACGGGTAATATGAACGTTGTCAATACGAGAGAGGTTGTTGATGGTGGCTTTGATCGGAATTGTGGGCTGGATGACATGGAGTTTGTTATCAATTTGGGAGTTCCATGATGAGGTTTGCCAGCGGTCCCGAACAAGGGAAGCTATATTGCTGTTTGATGTCAGAGAGGGTTTGGGGAAAAGGGGCAGGGAGGAGGGTGAGGGCAAGCTTAGCGGCTGCATCAGCCCTGTCATTACCCAGGATGCCAACATGGCTGGGTATCCAGAAGAAAAGAATACTTTTCCTGCAGAGGGTGGGAGAAAGGAATTTGCGGAGGAGGAGGTGGCATGTGAGGTTATCCCATTTAAGGTTGAGTAAAGAAGTAAGAACAACCTTTTTGAGTCGGAGAAAATAACAATATGTCTGAGCGGGGAGTACTCAATAAAGTTGAGGGTAAGGAGAATGGCCTTAGCCTCGGCTGAAAAGATGGATGAGTAGTCGAGAAGTCTGCTACTGGGGGTGATGTCTTGAATGACCACAGCAGCAGCTGTCTTGTTGCCCTCCTTGGACCCATTAGTATAGATGGAGGTGTAATTTGAGAGTTGGTCTTTGACTTGGTTGTGGAGATTGATGAAGAAGTTAGGATGGGTTTGAGCTTTGTGATGAGTGGAGAGGCCAAGGTGGACAGAAGGGAGGGGGGTGGCCCAAGGAGGAAAAGTGGGCCAGGAGAAGGTGCCGAGAGTGGTGGGGTTGATGCCGAGATGGAAGAGGTCTGATTTGATGCGTAAGCTGAAGGGAGGGGATAGGGTTTTAGTCCTATCAAAGAGGGTGGAGAAATTGGGGTACCTAATGAGGTTGTAAACAGGGTTCTGGGTGTTAGTGAGGACCCTAAAAGCATTGGATAGGCTAAGCTTTCTACATCTAAGTAGAAAGGGGGGTTCGTTGGCTTCAACATGAAGGCTGGTGATTGGGGAGGTCCTGTAAGCACCTAGGCAAAGCCTGAAGGCTTCATTTTGGATGGTGTTGATGTGCTTGAAGTATGAGTTGTGAGCGACACAGTAGACGATATTGCCATAGTCAAGCTTGGCACGAATGGTGAGCCTAATAATTTTGAGGAGAGCAAAGCGGTTCGCACCCCAAGTGGTGTTGGAGAGGAGTCAGGATGTTGAGGGAGCTGTTGCATTTCAGTTTCAGGCTGGTGATGTGTTGCTTGTAGGTAAGCTTAGGGTCTAGAGTTAGACCCAGGAACTTTGTGTGTTCAACTTTAAGGATGCGATTACCATTGAGCACAAAGTTCGGGTTGGGGTGGAGGTTGTTGAAATGACAAAAGTGCATGCAGACTGTCTTGTCTTTGGAGAATTTAAAACCGTTTTTGTTGCTCCAGTCTTGCAGCAGGTCGAGGCTGGTTTGGAGCCTATTGCAACAATAGGAAAGCTAGGGGAAAGTAGAAGATGGTGCAGTCATCCTTGGAACTGCCTGGGTGAGAGGAAGTTTTGAATAAACGAGAGGTAAGGGCGATGGGTCGGTAGCGTTTGATGTTGGGGCCAAGGTTATCCTTTGATGGGGAGGTGATGTCATTAATGCTTAGGTTGAAGAGAGTGCTTTTTTGGGAGGATGCTGCCTTGGGGTTACGCCCTCTTCCTTGGAGGTATAAGAAGAGGGTAATGATCACTACCACAGAGGTCAGCAGTGACTCTCCAACCAAAGTCAGGAGGAGGATAGGGAACAGATAGACAGGTCAATACAGGTGAGAGAGCCTGTGGCAGGATGAAGGTAGGTCGGGGGTTAGTGTTCAGTTGAGAGGGTGTGGCCAATTCGAACTTGGAACTGCCTGGATGAGAGGAAGTTTTGAATAAAGATGGGGAGATGGCCTCCGAGGCCGATGGTGTGAAGTTTGGATGAGAGGAAGGGTAATGCCGTATAATGCCGTATTTCCAAGTAGTGTCGAAAGCTTTCTCAAGGTCAAAAAATATGGCAATGGTGTTCCTTTTTGCAAAGGATTCCCGGATAGCAGTGTCGAGCGTAATTAGCTGGTCTAGGGTATTGCAACGTTTTCGGAAGCCGCTTTGGTCAGGGGAAAGGATTCTGTTGGTCTCAAGAAACCAGTTTAGTCTCTGATTAATAATCCTTTCCATAATTTTACAGAGACAGCAACTTAGGGCTATGGGGCGGTAGCTGGAGGGGTCGGTACCGTCTTTCCCCGGTTTAAGGACGGGGATGACAATAGCTGTCCTCCATATAGGGGGAAAGGAGTGTGAGGTCCAAATGTTGTTGAAGATTGTGAGTGGGGTAGTGGTGGCCTTGATGGGGAGGTGTTTCAGGAACTGGTAGGGGATGTTATCTGGGCCCTTGGAGGTACAGCCAACGTCGTGGATGGCTAGGTTTAATTCAGAGAGGGTGAGAGGGGCGTTGTAGCTTTCGGAGTTGTCGGAACGAAAAGTGATTTTCCGGGCTTTATCAGAAGCTTTTTTGGTTTTGAAGGCATTGGAGTAGTTGGTCGAGGATGAGATGTTGCTGAAAGTGGCAATGAGGTGGTTAACGATGTCCTTTTTTGTGGTGAGAAGGTCACCATTCTGAAAGAAATGGGAGATGGAAGATTTGCCCACTCTGCCGTGGAAGCTGTTAACCATTCTCCAAATCTTCTTTGTGGAGGTGTTGGTGGTGAGAGAAGAGATGGAAGTTGTTCCAAGTGTTAGTTTTACTGTCCTTGATAGTGCGTCTGGCCTTGGCACGGCTGATGCGAAAGAGGTTGAGCTTATGGGTGGTCGGGTTAGTTTTGAAGTTCTGAGGGCTACGTATTACTGCAAACACTAGAAGCAATGAACTGGAGGAGAATATGTAAGTGCTAACCCTAACCGCCTTAGTTTGTTTAAAGGAGTAAAATCTTTATTCAAATATCATCAAACAAAGTCAAGAACCTTATCATCTATTACCAATTTTAGCTTGCTAATGATTGATGTTGCAAACTTGTTATCCAAATATAAATGATTATTCTAATCCCTGCGGTACTTAATGACCTTCTTAGTGAATCCGTGTTCTGTGGGTCAAAGCCCTTGTGACAAATACTACAATGATATACATCTAACATTGAAGAAACCGTATCATGTTCAAACTTCATAATGACGGAGAATATGTCACAAAATCTTGTTTTCTTGATACATTCTTCAATTATTTCTTTCCCATCAAAAACTGTTTTTAGTTTCATAATAATTTCTTGTAAATGGGAGAACTTGACAGCAGCATATGATAACAAATCCAGAAATTAAAATCTCAAGCATCATTTTGCATATTTTATGCAAATTTTGTGATGTATTACACAGTATTCTCTTAGGTAAATGCTTTGTTTGTTATCATTTCTATGCTTTAAAATGGTGTGGTTTAATCATGACAACAAGTTTTTGAGTCTTTGCTCTCAATTAAATTGTCCAGCAGGAATAGACTCCCATTATTTTTAGTGACTAAGATTTAGAAAAGAAATCTAAAAGATTACAAGATTTTGAGCCGTCTGCCCAATTATACATCACACATTTTACATTAATTCAGTGACCAAACTTCGATCAGCTATAACTCAAAAATTAAAAGTGATTTTTTTTCAAAATTCAAAAACTGATCTGCTAAAATTTAAATACTCTTTCAACCAATACAGAAATTGCTATGGGTCAGTATACCTATAAGCTAGTTCAATCCTTTGTATATCTCATAATAATGGGCAATACAGCTGTAAAAATTAATTATCTATTGCAGCAAACTAAATTGAGACTAAATGATGAACAGAGTTTGCCCTAAAACCTGTCAATCTCTCAGATGACTGGTTATTACCTGTTTTGTTCCATTACTCCACTGATAGATCCTTGAATAGGTTTCACCATTGCTATTGGCAACAGCAAGCCATGTCTCGTTATTGTGCCTGATGCAACTCATTGTTTTAGCACCATTTGTGGAGATTTTCTGATGAAGATTAAAACTCTCGGTCGTGATGTTGAATTGAAATATATTGGACATGATGGATTTATCACCTGAAGGAGTAAGGATAAAAAGACACTGATCAGATAAATGATGAAAAGTCAAGAAGTATCAAATATCACAAAAAATATTACAAAACAAAAAAGCTTTCAATTTGGTGAAATATTAAAAGAATCAACTTTATTCAGCAACCATATAAACTCTTATGCTTTTCCTGCCTTTCTGAAAGACATTGCATTTATGAGATGATATTGGTGAAAAGAACTGTTGCTTAAACTTGCACAATTCCTACTTTGAGAAGGTATCTAATATTGTTACATGCTTCACATTATAAGTCACATTCTTTATAGGAATATTCCTCCCATAAAAAAATATTTTATATATGATAGAGAAAATGTTTAGAAACACAGTGTTAAAAAAATTATGTTAACATCTTATTTCGTTTTACAAAATTTCAAAGTATTTTAAAATTTGGACAAAAGTGACTGATTGGCAACATCTGTAATGTCATAGAGACAATTTGAAGAAAACATCTTTTGTATTTCTTCAAAAATAATTTGCATTTTTTCTCATTGAAAATGTGATGTACACCAAGAAAAAAACAAAATGTTTTCTTGTAAATTATATATTCCACCCTATCTCTATAATGAATCAAAAATGCAGTTCGATAATGTACAAAAAAATGTGATTAGATTTATAAATACATAAGAACTGTGGTGGAATTGCCTTGATGACATCACCAAGCCATAAACTGTACGAGGTGTTTTTAAGAACATTTTTCTAATTTCAAAATTATTATAACTTCTAAACGGAATAAGATATCAACATAAATTTGTCACCACTATGTTTCTACAAATTTTCTCTATCATATATGAACTAGAATGGCAAATACCATCATTGTTTGCATGCCCATGCAAATTAACACCCATATCATATGACCCGGCTAATCATAAAAATGGCATCTCACACTATGTCACACATGGCATCCTATGTCCCACATGGCATCCTACCCAATGTCCCATATAATATCCCATGTCCCACATGGCATCCCACCATATCTCCCACATGGCATCCCACCCTATGTCCCACATGACATCCCATCCCTTGTCCCACATGGCATTCCACCATATCTCCTACATGGCATTCCACCATATGTCCCATGTGGCATTCCACCATATGTTCCATGTGGCATTCCACCATATGTCCCACATGGTATCCCATCCTATGACCCATATGGCATCCCTCCTATGTCCTACATGGATCCCATCCCATGTCCCAAATTACATCCCATCCCTTGTCCCACATGGCATTCCACCATATCTCCCACATGGAATTCCACTATACAGTATGTCCCATATGGCATTCCACCATATGTCCCACATGGCATTCCACCCTATGTCCCCCATAGATTCCACCCTATGTCCCACATAAATCCCATCCTATGTCCCACATCAATCCAACCATATGTCCCACATGGCATCCCTTCCTATGTCCCACATGGCATCCGTGTCTGTGTCCCACATGGCATCCTTCCTATGTCCCACATGGCATCCGTCCCTGTGTCCCACATGGCATATCTCCATATGTCCCACATGGCATCCCACCTTATGTCCCACATTGGATCCACCATATGTTCAACATGGTATCCCTCTCAAAGACATCCTACTTTATGTCCCACATGGCATCACATCCCATGTCCCCATAGCCTCCTACCCTATGTCATACATGGCATCCCAACCTACATCACACTCATGTGTTACTCGTGGCATAGCACCCCATGTCCCACATGACATTCCATGTCCCACATGGCCTTCCACCCTATGTCCTGCATGGCATCCCACTCCATGTCCCACATGGCATTCCACCTTATCTCCCAAATGGCATCCCACCCCATGTCCCACATGACATCCCATCATTTGCCCTACATGGCATTCCACCATATCTCCTACATGGCATTCCACCACATTGTTTTGCATTAATTGTTGTGTCGCTGCGCCATGAGCATCACTTTTGATGGATACTGGCGCATAACAAGTATTCATTATTATTATTATTATATGTCCCATGTGGCATTCCACCATATGCCCCACATGGCATCCCATCCTATGACCCCCATTCTATGTCCCACATGGATCCCATCCCATGTCCCAAACTACATCCCACCCAATGTCCCATATGACATCCCATCCCATCCCTTGTCCCACATGGCATTCCACCATATCACCCACATGGCTTTCCACCATACAGTATGTCCCATATGGCATTCCACCATGTTCCACATGGCATTCCACCCTATGTCCCACATAGATCCCATCCTATGTCACACATTAATCCAACCATATGTCCCACATGGCATCCCTTCCTATGTCCCACATGGCATTCCTCCCTGTGTCCCAAATGGCATCTCTACCTGTGTCCCCCATGGCATCCCACCTTATGTCCCCCATGGCATCCCACCTTATGTCCTGCATCAGTGGCTTCCCACCTGATGTCCCACATGGCATCCCACCTTATATCCCACCATATGTTCCCCATGGTATCCCTCTCAATGTCCCAATGACATCACATACTATGTCCCACATCCCATGTCCCAATAGCCTCCTACTCTATGTCACACATGGCATCCCAACCTACATCACACTCGTGTGTTACTCGTGGCATCCCACCCCATGTCCCACATGGCATTCCACCATATGTCCCGCATGGCATTCAACCATATATCCTACATGGCATCCCACCCTAATCCACATGGCATCCCACCCCATGTCCCATATGACATTCCATAGGCTCCATAAGAAGTCTTGTCCTAGCTATCATAGTCCCTAATTGAGCACAATATGTATGGAAGTCTGTTAGTTATAATAACTATATGCAAATGAGCTGTTGAACAAGAACAAAAAAAGCGAGTCAAATAATCATGCCTGATATAGCCCTTGGTGCATACCATATGGTATATATTCTATCCTATGTCCTGCATGGCCCCCATTTATGTCCCACAAGGCATCCCTCCCTATTCCACATGCAGTCACATGCTGTCATACTTCCTGACTGAGCATACTAAATCAAAAAGTCTTGTCAGTTCGAATCTATAGTAATTTTGTGCAAATGGCCACAATAACGAAGGTGGAGTTTAATAATCATGCCTGATACAAATATTATAAAGAATTTTCAGGATTTTAAACCTTCAGTGCTACAAGAATGACGCTTGAGAATCTCTGAAGAATATTGGAAAATTATATCATCTTACAGTTATCTTCTAAGAAAATATCATGTTTGTAGACTTTTTTGAGGAAACTAGTCTTCAATCTGTCTTAAGTGTCTCTAAAAAACTAACAAAAATAACAATTAAGGTGTGTTTGTTTGTTTGATGAGGGCTTAACAGCACCACGACAGCAAGGGTCAAATTGTGCCTGAGAGGTTAGATCATTCCAGAGGTAGGAAGGAGAGTAAACAGGGAAAGATTGAGAGAAACACGAGAACTAAAAGCCAGAAAGCTGGCATAAAAAAAGGAGGTGTATGGGTGAAAAAACAAAGTAGAGAGGGGAAGGGGAGGGGAGGGGGGGGGAGGGGGGGAGAAGAGGACTAAATATGGTTGTAGAGAGAAGCATGAGGCAGGAGATAATTCTATCCAGAGGGATTTTTTGGAAGAGCTCGGCTATTGTGTTGTGGGGAGCAAAAGAAGCTCTGGGAAGGTTTGTACAGGGGGCAAGGAAGGAGAACGTGACGTGATGGACTGTAAGGGTGCAATGGCAATTGTTGCAGATGGGTGGGGAGCCGATAAGGAGATGGGAGTGAGTGAGGTGGGTGTGACCTATCCTAAGGCGGGATAGGTTGTGAATGGTGGGTTTGATCGGAATGGTGGGTTTGATCGGAATGGTGGGTTTGATCGGAATGGTGGGTTCGATCGGAATGGTGGGTTCGATCGGAATGGTGGGTTCGATCGGAATGGTGGGTTCGATCGGAATGGTGGGTTCGATCGGAATGGTGGGTTCGATCGGAATGGTGGGTTCGGTCGGAATGGTGGGTTCGATCGAATGGTGGGTTCGATCGAATGGTGGGTTCGATCGAATGGTGGGTTCGATCGAATGGTGTGGGTTCGATCGAATGGTGGGTTCGATCGGAATGGTGGGTTCGATCGGAATGGTGGGTTCGATCGGAATGGTGGGTTCGATCGGAATGGTGGGTTCGATCGGAATGGTGGGTTCGATCGGAATGGTGGGTTCGATCGGAATGGTGGGTTCGATTGATCGAATGGTGGGTTGATCGGCATGGTGGGTTTGACCGAATGGTGGGTTTGACCGAATGGTGGGTTTGACCGGAATGGTGGGTTTGACCGGAATGGTGGGTTTGACCGGAATGGTGGGTTTGACCGGAATGGTGGGTTTGATCGGAATGGTGGGTTTGATCAGAATGGTGGGTTTGATCGGAATGGTGGGTTTGATCGGAATGGTGGGTTTGATCGGAATGGTGGGTTTGATCGGAATGGTGGGTTTGTTAGGAATGGTGGGTTTGATCGGAATGGTGGGTTTGATTGGAATGATGGGCTGGATGACGTGGAGTTTGTTATCAATTTGGGAGTGGCATGAGGTTTGCCAGCGGCCACGGACAATGGAAGCGATAAGTGGTTAGATGTCAGAAAGGATTTTGGAAAAAGGATTAGAGGGAAGGTTGAGGGCAAGCTTAACAGCTGCATCAGCCCTGTCATTGCCAGGGATGCCAAGATGGCTGGGTATCCAGAAGAAAAGAATATGTTTCCTGCGGAGAGGGGGAGGGGGGGGGGGGGGAGGGGGAGAAAGAGATTACGGAGGATGAGGTGAGATGTGGGGTTATCCCATTTAACATTGAGTAATGAAGTAAGGACAGCCTTGGAGTCTGAGAAGATGGCGAAGTGGCTAAGCAGAGAGTACTCAATAAAGTTGAGGGTAAAGAGGATGGCCTTGGCCTCGGCCGAGAAGATGGATGAGTCGGGAAGCCTGCTACTGAGGGTGATGTCTTGGATGACGACAGCAGCAGCTAGCTGTCTTGTCGCCTTCCTTGGCGCCATCAGTATAGATGGAAGTGTAGCTTGAGAGTTGGTTTTTGACTTAGTTGTGGAGGTTGATGAAGAGGTTAGGATAGGTTTGGGTTTTGTGATGAGTGGAGAGGTCCAGGTGGATAGTAGGGAGGTGGCCCAGGGAGGAAAATTGGGTCAACAGAAGTGCTGAGAGTTGTGGGATTGATGCCGAGATGGAGAAGGTCTGATTTGATGCCTGAGCTGAAGGGAGGGGATAGGGTTTTAGTCCTATCAAAGAGGGTGGAGAAATTGGGGTACCTAATGAGGTTGTAAACAGGCTTCTGGGTGTTAATGAGGGCTCTAAAAGCATAGGAGAGACTAAGCTTTCTACATCTAAGTAAAAAGGATAGTTCGTTGACTTCAACATGAAGACTGGTGATTGGGGAGGTTCTGTAGGCACCCAGAGAAATTGGGGTACCTAATTAGGTTGTAAACAGGGTTCTGGGTGTTGGTGAGGGCTCTAAAAGCATAGGAGGCTAAGCTTTCTACACCTTAGCAGAAAGGAGGTTCATTGGCTTCAACATAAAGGCTGGTGATTGGGGAGGCCCTGTAGGCACCCAGACAAAGCCCAAGGGCTTCATTTTGGATGGTGTTGATGTGATTAAGGTAAGAGTTGTGAGTGACACAGTAGACAATATTGCCGTAGTCAAGCTTGGCACGAATGGTGAGCCTGAAGATTTGAGGTGAGCATGGTGGATCGCACCACAAGTGGTATTGGAGAGGAGGCAGAGAAAGTTGAGGGAGCTGTTGCATTTCTGTTTGAGGTTGGTGATATATTGTTTGTAGGGGAGCTTGTGGTCTAGAATTAAACCCAGGAACTTTGTGTGTTAAACTTTAGGGATGCGATTGCCATTCAGCTTTGGGTTGGGGTGGAGGTTGTTGAAATGATAGAAGTGCATGCAGACTGTAGTGTCTTTGGAGAATTTGAAACCGTTATTGTTGCACCAGTCTTGCAGCCGGTTGAGGCTGAGTAAAAGCCTATTTTCGACAAGAGGAAAGCTAGGAGAGGAGTAGATGATGGTGAAGTCGTCCACGCTGAGGGCATGTTTGATGTTGGGTTCAAGGTTGTCCACAATGTCATTAATGTTCAGGTTGAAGAGAGTGGGAGAGAGAGAATGCTGCCTTGGGGGACGCCCTCTTCCTTGTGGACAGAGGTTTGGGAGGGTGTGGCCAATACGAACTTGGAACTGCCTGGTTGAGAGGAAGTTTTGAATAAAGATGGGGAGGTGGCCTCTGAGGCCAATGGTGTGAAGTTTGCAGATAATGCCGTATTTCCAAGTAGTGTCAAAAGCTTTCTCGAGGTCGAAAAAGATGGCAATGAGGTGTTCCTTTTTTGCAAAGGATTCCTGATAGCGGTGTCGAGTGTAATTAACTGGTCCAGGGTATTGCAATGTTTCCAAAAGCCACTTTGGTGAGGGGAGAGGATTCTGTTGGTCTCAAGGAACCAGTTTAGTCTCTGGTTAATGATCCTTTCCATAATTTTACAGAGACAGCAGGTGAGGGCGATGGGGCGGTAGCTGGAGGGGTTGGTACTTTCCCGGTTTGGGGACGGGGGTGATGATAGCTGTCCTCCAGATAGGGGGAAAGGAGTGTGAGGACCATATGTGGTTGATGATGGTGAATAGGTATCGGTGGTCTTGTTGGGGAGGTGTCTAAGGAATTAGTAGGGAATGTTATCTTGGCCCTTGGAGGTGCAGCCAGCATCATGGATCGCTTTAATTTAATTCAGAAAGGGTGAGAGGGGTGTTATAGCTCTCGGTGTTGTAGTGGGATAAGGTGATACTCCGGGCTTTATCATGAGCTTTTTTAGCTTTGAAAGCACTGAGGTAGTTGGCCAAGGACAAGATGTTGCTGAAAGAGGTAGAAAGGTGGTTAACAATGTCTTTTTTTGTGGTGAGAAGGTCACCATTCCAGGAGAGATGGGAGATGGGAGATTTGCACACCCTGTTGTGGAAGCTGTTAACCATTCTCCAAATCTTCTTAGTGGGGGATGTTGGTGGTTGAGAAGATATAAAGTTGTCCCAAGTGTTGGTCGTACTGTCCTTGATAGTGCGCCTGGCTTTGGCTTGGCTGATGCGAAAGAGTTGAGGTTGTGAGTGGTTGGCTTAGTTTTAAAGTTCCTGAGGGCCCTTTTCCTGTTCTTAATGGCGGTTTTGCAGTCATCAGTGAACCAGGGGCTGAAGGATGAGGGGTGGTTAGGGGGCTGGAGGTTTTGGGAATGAAGCAGGTGGCAATGTTGATAACGATGTTACTGAAGTTTGACATGGGATCTTCACCCTCGAGAAGATGGGGGGAGAGGTGCGAGTCGCAGAGGATTTCAAAAAGGGGCCAGTCGACCTTCTCGAGGTTCCAATTGGGGGTGTGGTTGGTGGGTGTTTGAAGGTTGGAGTGAATAAGAAGAGGGTAATGGTCACTACCACAGAGATCAGCAGTGACTTTCTAATTAAAATCAAGGAGGTTGGGGGAACAGGCAGACAGGTCAATACAGGTGAGGGAGCCTGTGGCAGGGTGAAGGTAGGTCGGGGAGTTAGTGTTGAGCAAGGAGAGGCTGTGCTGTCGAAGAGTGTTTTCGAAGAGCTTGCCTCTAGGGTGGTGGTATTGGAGCCCCACAGGGGGTTGTGGGCATTGAAGTCACCAATAAGGATGAAGGCGGTGAGGAGCTGAGAGATGAGGTTTTTAAGGCTGGTTGGCTGAATGTTGGTGTTGGAAAGATAGATATTGCAAAGAGTGAAGCTTTTGTGAAGGGAGATAGACACACAAATAGACATACATCGGTGTTCACATGAACAGGGCTGTGGGCAATATCATGTCTAACAAAAATGGAGATGCCCCCACAGACTCTGTCGGCGTCCACTTGATGTTGATGGTATCAAGTGAAGTTGTTGAGGGAATAATGGTCAGTGGTTTTCAAAAAGGGTTCTTGTAGGCAGAAGACAACCGGGTTGAAGGCGGTGGCCAGTAGGTCAATTTCTTCCGAATTGGCCTTAAGGCTCCTGATGTTCCATTGTATAATGTTGTGGGTGTTATTTTAATTGTTTGTGGTGGATGCCATAAGGAGGCGGAGGGTTAACTGGAGGAAAATCTGTTGGGTCTGAGTTGGCTTGCTTTTTCTTTGGATCTGTCCTTGTTTCTTTGGGAGCAGTTGTTTTTAAAAGTTGGACGAGAAATATGTTTAGTAATTTAACAATCCATGTTCTCTTTAGTGTCATACATGTTTTGTGGGTTTTTGTTGGTTGGTTGTTTGTTGGTTTGATGATTGTTAGCCTGGTTGGCTTGATTTTGATGGTATTAAAGGTGTTAGGGTAGGGGATGGCGGGGGCCTTAGAGAAGGAAGGAAGATTGAGGAGAGAAGTAGTGGTGGAGGTGGTTTGGCTAATGGGTGTGGTTGGGTTGTTGCTAATGGTGATGGGCTTAAGTCTGGGTAAGAAGAGCCAGGTGAGGTCGGTTTGGGCATGTGAGTGAGTTTTAGTTGTGTTAAGGGGAAGGTGGGGGGGGCAGTATTGGTCTTAGAGGAGACTGCGCTCATGTAGGAAGGTTTGGTATGGAGGGAAGCGAGAAATTGTTTCCTGCCTTCTGGGTAAGTGTTGCTGGGATTAAGGGTTTTGAGTTTGGTTATTTACTTTTTTTGAAGCCAGGTGGGGCAGTCTTTTGAGAAGGAGGGATGATTGGTGGGGTGAGTACCGTTGCAATTGGTGCAGAGTGGGGTGTTGGTGCAGGAGGTGCTATCATGGTCTGGGGCTCCACAATTACCACAACACGCTTGGCTGCGGCAGAAGTTTTTCTAATGGCCATACCTCTGGCAATTATGACAACGAAGAGGGTTGGGAATGTATGGGGCGACTGGAATTCTTAGGTAGCCAGCAATGATGTGGGAGGGGAGAGTTGGTGTGGCAAGAGTAAGGAAGATGGTATTGGTGGGTGTTTCGGCTCCGTCTCTCTTGAGAACGAGACAACGGTCAAGTAAGCTAGCTCTCTGGTTCTTATAACACCTTTGCTGGAGTTCAGGGAATGGTGGGGGATGACTGTAATGTCAATAACAGTGTTTGCTAGGGTTTTGGTGGAGAGAAGAGTGGTGGCTTGAGTGTTCCTGGCGCAGTGCACCAGGAGATCGCCGGATCTAAGGGTAGAGACCTTGGGGAGGGTACCGACAAGGCCGTGGAGCATTTTGTGTATGAGGAAAGGGGGAAACTCTTTTAAAACTTTCTTGTTTATTGGTGGCCTGTATGATTAGAATCTTAGAGATTGGGACTGAATAATGGTCAATGGAGCTAGCAGGTGGGTCACGGGGAGGGGAGTGGAGGGAGAATCAAGGTCAAGGCAGAAGCGTTTCGTCATGATGAAGGGAAAAACCAAGGGCCGAGAGACCTGAGACAATTAGAGAAAAAAAAATCACGGAACTACTACAGGAGAACCGCTATACAGTATTCATAAGGGCATTAAAGTCTGGACAAAACGGGAGGGGAAAAAAAACAAAAAAACAGTCTTACCGAAAGCAGATACCCATCCACAGAAAGAGAATCCCGCAAAATGAAGATATGGAACAAAAATTATGTAAAAAAAGTGGAAGGTAAAGTAAAGTGTAATAGAATGAAAAGTTTGAGAGAAAAGAAAAGGAAATCATGTTGCTCTTAACAGCTCAATGCATCGTCGAAAATATTATTTTGTAAGGAAATTCTGACCTTCCATAAGGATATCTCAAGAAAATTTGTCTAAAGAATTCTCAAAAAACTTTAACATTTCTGAGGAAATCTCAGGAAAAAGTGTGGTCGGCTGGATGGCCGCAATTGCCATTACATAGGTTCGCATTATGCTTCGCATGCTTACCAAAAAATAAAAATCCATGAGAATATTCCTTTGAAGATTTTGATTGCACATTTTACACATGTTGTCTTTACTGTTTATTTTCTTATTTTACAAACATTGTATTTTTTCTTGACAAATCCAACAAGCAATAGTATCTTTGGATACTGGATTATTAGGACTATCTATTGAAATGAAGAGTGACTTGGCATCCTTGCGAAGGGGCTGGGTACACTTCAAGTAGTATCAGAGACACCGCACTGGGCACCAGACTGTCCTCTTGAGTATCTGATAGACACAACAAAGAAGAAAAATGGCAGAAAATCCAAGGTTTGGTTCTTGGCTGAGGTTTCTAAAACCACCTGCATGCTCCAGGGTGGTGAAAGATTTTGAAACACCAGGCGTTGTAAAAACATGCCCTTCACGAGCTTCTGAGTTTGATACGACGGAGCCATCATGGAAGCCCCATGAATGACCGCTTTGGCCAAGCGGAACCCTTTGACTGTGCTCACTTGCTTTTCCAGATTAAATTGGGCAAGTAGATAGTCCGCTATGGCACCCAGAGGTGCCAAATTTAAAGAAACAGTTCGCACTCCATTCTGGAAACAGTTAAGAGTTTGCAGAATACATCCTAAGAGTAGAAGGTCTCCTGCTGTTTGCCGTCATCTAGGCAGCTACCTGCGAAAGGCCCTGCACGAGGAAGACATCCCTGACAGAGGCCACGCAGTGAAATGCAGAGTGCTTGGACAGTGACAAATCAAACGCATGTCCGTTGTGACCGATAGCTAGTAAAGGTAATCCACTAGGAGCTGCTGAAGGTGTGAATACCACTGCCATCCCGATTAGTTTGGGCGACTAGTGACACTAGTCGGGACTGGGCCTGTTCTACCTTGGTCAGTGCTAGTGGCACCAGTGCAAACGGTGGGAAGGCGTATCCTATGAATGGGTTCCACAGAACTGTAAAGTGTCGACCTGCCAGACCCTTGGTTCGGAGTCAGAGCGCAGAAAATTGGTAGCTTGTGATTGTCTATCCAGGCAAACAGGTCAATGTTAGGTAGGCCCAGAACTGACCACAGCACTTGGGTTATCTGTGACCAGAGCGACTACTGTGTGGGAGCTCCCTCGAGGTAAAACAGTAAGTCTGGTATAGTCTTCTCTTTGCCCAGCAGGTGAACTGCCTGGAGTTAAACATGGTGCCACTGGCACCATTCGGCAGGGACTTGGCGAGTAACCTCCTGGACCAGGTCCCGTCCTGCTGCTTAATGTAAGCCACCACTGACCAGAAGCACTTTGCTCCTGATCAGGAGAAGGAAATGTTTCAAGGCCCTGAATACCACCTCCAGTTCCAACACATTGATATGCTGGAGCCTCCACTTGTCGGACCATAGTCCCGCCACTTGGGACAGGCCTGAGTGTGCTCCCCAACCCTCCAGAGAAGTGTCTGTGACAACAGTCACTTCGGTCTTGGGAGGGGGAAAGGGTGAACCGTGCTGGCTTGCGCCACCACTGTATGCTTTTGGTGATGGCTGGAATGCATGGGACCTGAACTGAGAGGTCCCTTGAGGAATGACCAAAGTGTCCCAGGAGGTGGAAATTTAACTCCCTCATGTGAAACCTGCACATGGGAATGATATCCACCAGGCTGGCCAGGTATCCCAAAAATATCAGCCAGGTCCTTGTCGAGGCAGAGGGTTATGCCAGAAGCAAGTCCGTTACTGCTAGGATGGCTTGCACCTGTAACTGGGTCAGTTTGATCCGAGCTGAGACAAAATCGATTGTCGCCCCCGACAAGGTCGGGGTTTGAGAAAGGGACTAGGTCCGATTTGAGGGGGTTGATTAAGCAGCTCAGACGCTGCACCACCGAGATCACCCACTTGCTGTAGATGGAAGCAATTGCTGGATCGACGGCTACTACCAGCCAGTTGTCCAGGTACATAAAGATCCGGATGCCTTGCCAGAGGTGGGCTCCCAGGACCCGTGTGATCCTCATGAACACCCAAGGGCTGTGGGTAGGCCAAAGGGTGTCCCCTGGAAGACAAAGGAACTGCCTTAGTACTGAAAGGACAGAAACCTGTAGTGGTCGTTATGGATGGGGATATGCTATGGGCATCTAAGAGTCAATAAATGTCACCCAGAGCCCTTTGTGCAAATGTGGCAGAAAAGTGGCACAGTCTCCATTTTGAAGTTGACTGGCTTAATAAATTTGTTCAACAGCCCAGATTGAAGATGGAGCGCAAAGTGCCCCCTTTCTTTGAAGCTAGGAAGAAAAGGACATGACCGGATCCTGTCCCAGCTTTGTCGGTATGATCTCTACTTTTTGCTGGAGATCGTTAATCTCCCGTTCCAGCAGAAAGGCCTGTTCTGCACCCCTTGTTTTGGGGGTTACATGAGGCAGATTCCCTGTGTGGGGTGGAAAGGTGTGAGCTCCAGCCCTCTCCAACAATGCACAGCACCCATTTGTCAGAGATTATTTCCTTCCAATAAGCATGGAACAAACCCAGGCGCCTGCCAGCTGGACTCCTAACAAGGTGGAGCCGGGGCCCGTGACTGGACCTCCTAACAAGGGGAGAGCCGGGGAAGCATCAAAAACGCTTCTGTTTACCTCCGCATATGAACCCTGGCCTGAGCAAGCAACAATGACCTGGCCTTACCACAACTGTGATGATGCAGTTCAAGAAGCTCACCCGTATGAACCTCAGACTCCATTAGGCAAAAGTCAGAACTCTGACAGTTCTAACTGCCGAAACTAGGGCACTAGAAGGCTGTATCACTGCAACCAGGCACTGCACTGCCAGTCCTATGAAGAGGAAAACTCTAGCTATAAATAGATAGCCTTCCTTTGAAGTAGTCCTAGCTGAGGGCTAAAGGTAAAAAGGGAATTGAGTAAAAAGGAATTTAGTAAATGAAACAGTTTTTAAGGAACTTAGTAAAGGACTGTGTAAGCCACTACAGGTGACTACGCATCCAGTCCTCACAAACATGTATGGTATGCTGTGGGTCTTGACAAGTAATAAGGAAAGGGCCTGGTTAATTTTCACGGTTCAACCTTGAATTGTGTAGGAATTCCAGTAGCCTAAAAGCCAAACCTGCTACTGTACCATCTGTGGAACTGGCTATGTGAACCTGTGGAAAGTTATGCAGAGCAGCTATACAGTTACCCTGCTAGGGGAAAGCTGACAGCTCAAACCTAGCATCGTGCTGTCCTTCATAGTTAAAAACGGCTGCAATGTCGGAGCTGCGTCGGTAACCAAGGACACCCAGGTATCCAAGCATGTTCAAATGGCTGACCTCAGCCGTGACAAAAGGAAATTCCTAGTTCAACAGTTCCAGTGTGAAGCTGTGATGGTAACTAAGGATACGCTACAGTATCCAAGTGCTTGTACCTTGATAGAGAGTCTCAGGTAACCGCTATGAATACACTGTGGTATCCAAGCCTATACACCTTTACAACTAGCTAACAAAGCCTTGAATAGTTAAAATTCCACACATGTGGCAGCTGCTAAGAATACTCTACAGTATCCAAGCTGTGATTAATAGTTGAAATTCCACAGGTGTGGTAGCTGTTAAGAATATGCTATGGTATCCAAACTGTCACTTACAAAGAAATACACAGTAACCATGAAGCACCTTGGCGACCACATGCTTATACCACACAAAAGGCTAACAAAGCCTTGAATGGTGAAAGCAGTGGACCATGACCAACCTGAAAACGCACAAAGGGCCATCAAACAGCCATGCATTATGTAACCAACAACCAGGTGTAACAAACACCTAAAATCCTGTGAATTCCATTAGCACACAGGAAGGGATAAAGAAGAAACGCCCCTGGGTATATTAAGAATTTTCGGCCCTTAGACCCCTCCAACCCGACACCCCCAATTTTCTCAAAATCAGGGGTGATCCACACCATTCAACCCGGGAGACTCTTCACACTTCATTGACTAGCAACCAGCTATTGTTACACCATACACAACACAGGTAATCTATACCTTCTTAACTAACAACATCTTCATAGTCTATTCACAGTTTAATTACTTGTTAGCAACCAGCTACTGTTACACTGTACACAATAGGTCATTCATCTTAGGCTCAAGACACATAACTGCTGTTCAATGATGCAAATCAGATTAGTCTTTAGCAGAGCCTAAAGAAAAATAAACATTATATGCTTGGAGGACTTTGTGCAAAACCCATGAATGATTGATGGACCATTCCTCATAAGGATGGTTATTTCATCATGTAGGGGGAGAATCCTCAATCTGTAGGGAAAGGAAAACAGCAAACAAATAATCAGTCTTCTCTTCTTTCTTGTCTCTCCTCCTGTACCAGCTTGTATGCCCGGAACCTTCTTTTTGTCTCTCCTCCTGTACCAGCTTATATGCCCGGAACCTTCAAACGGGTGCCAAGTTTCTTTTTGCCGAAAAGAAAATAAGACAGAGAGGGGTCACATGAAGCCACAAGTCATATGTACCAAGTAGGGGACACCTTAGCATTGGCCAACAGTGCAATTAGAAATACTTTAAAACTTTACAGTAAGTTCTTTTTTTCTCCTTAAGAAAACTGCAAAAATAAACTTCTTGCAAATGTTGCAGCAGCCATCACTGCTCGGTACTTCAAGCCCCCAGTAGGGAAGACAAAAGAGGAGAATAAATAAGTAACTCGGGCCCAGGGAGAAGACCTGAGGCTCCCCCCCTTCCTGGTGCCCTAAGGCTCCCCCCTAGTGCCCTCATCAGAGGATGAGCATCATATATATGAGGGCAGATAATTGAAAAAGCTAACACATAAGTAAAAATACATAACGTAAAGTAATGTGACAATGCCCCTTTAAGCTCAACCACAGCCATGTCAGCAAGTGTAGCTAACGCCGAGACGCATATATGAGAACCTAAGACCAATGCACATGCCTAGACACCACAAAAGTAAAGACTAAGGTATACAGGATACTATGCTAAGCTAGCCTAACGAACGGGGTACCTGTACAGTACAGTAACACTAGGTTCAGAAACCTTAACCCTTACTCTACCACGCGGCGATATTATCGCCGTTTTGGGTGCCCCGTCTTTGGCCCCGCCTCCCGAGCGCATTTTCAAAACAGTGCTGGTAGAGTAAGGGTTAATCAACCCGCGACATATCGCCAACCCGAAAATATAGGCAGCATGATCGGTGGGCAGCCCAGCGGGTCCCGAAGCGGAAGGGCCCGACTTTTCTGCCTGGAAGACAGAGGACCCTTCAATAATCACGCCTTGATTAACCCTTACTCTACCACGCGGCGATATTATCGCCGTTTTGGTGCCTTGTCTTTGGCCCGCCTCCCGAGCGCATTTTCAAAACAGTGCTGGTAGAGTAAGGGTTAATCAACCCGCGACATATCGCCAACCGAAATATAGGCAGCATGATCGGTGGGCGGCCCAGCAGGTCCCGAAAGCGGAAGGGGCCCGACTTTTCTGCCTGGAAGACAGAGGACCCTTCAATAATCACGCCTTGATTAACCCTTACTCTACCACGCGGCGATATTATCACCGTTTTGGGTGCCCCGTCTTTGGCCCCGCCTCCCGAGCGCATTTTCAAAACAGTGCTGGTAGAGTAAGGGTTAAGGTGGGAGAGCTGGGCTAAGGGAAGAGAAGAGAAAGCGGACGTGCTAAAACCAGACTAGTAATAAAGAGAACCACAGTGAAAAACAGTCCCGACAGATGATTTAAATAAATACATATAACATAGTAAGGTTCAGTGCTTTACAAATATTCATCATGTACATGTATGCAACAAGAAACATTGTGATGAAAAATGGTTGAAATTTACTCAGCTTACCCACAGGAAAGATCTTCTCCTTTTCAAGGCAAGCAAAAACTTACGATACCTATCTACCTACTGTGGTGTAGCGGTTATCATACATGTCTACAGACCACGAGGTCCTGGGTTCAAGCCTGGGTTTGGTAGACACGCCAGTGCACCACAACTGGTTATCAAAGGCCATGGACATTGACTTGTTGTCGATGTTATGTATGTCCGTACGTCATACCTGTGTTCTCGTCCGGGTCATATTATGCGTTTCGTGATAGCATTGTTACTATCATAACCGATTACGCAGGTGACGACCCTGTCATTGTAATTGTGTGTTCACTTGTGGTCGTCCTCGTCGTACGATACCTGCAGGCACGATAAGAAAAATGGTGAAAAAAAGGCCAGAAGAAATTCTTTTTCCCAAGAAAAAAGACCAGCATCAGTAATGGACCTGCTTAGGTACAGGTGCTGAAAAGAATTGAGTGTATACGGCACTAGTGCTGTGTCCTGGGTGTGTCAGAGAGAGTAACTACGTTTTTAGTTTAGGTGGTATTTAACGGTGAATCAGGTCTGAGAGACCATATTGCATATTTCAATAGCACACAAAAGCTCCATGTGTGCAATAGCTTACAAGCTGATAAGTGGCAAATTCACATAACACTAAGGCTTTGTGCATGGCTTGGCACTGGAGGAGTTGTGGTTTTGTGTTAATGGTTTAAGAAGAGCATATCATATATCGGGGTTGGGAATTTAATCTCCCGATCAAAATGTAGAAAACAGTCGGGACTTGTGGGGTAAAAGCTATAGCATTATAAGTTCGAAATGTAAAAATTAAACAACTTTGTTGGGAGTGGATAATTATCATATTCATGAGCTACTATGAATAATAAGGAGGTACGGTTGGTGCATTTGTACCTGTTTTTGGATGCTCATAGCGTGCCACTGCCATATACAGAGCCCCTTCAACCTCAAATGTCTTGCTGTAAGACACCACCTGGCGTCAACATCTTTTTAAGGAATGTATGATCATGCACGTCCAATACAACGCTGTATCTGCTGTTACTTGGTCTGGTGCACGTTGCACTTTGTTGGCTGGGTGTCAAAATCATCAACATCCTACTCTGGAATGCATATAATTCTACGCTTTGTGATGGTCTCAAATCTTTCATGAGAATTACACAACCAGATTTATCTTTGGGACAAATATAAAAATTTGTATGTATGCAGCGGTCGACAGATGACAAAAATGTTTCTGAAGCAGTCATGAAAATATCCTGTCCATAAAGAGCTGTGTCCACTCTTGTAATAGCACCATTATCAAATTCTTCCACCTCATCAAAGTACACAAAAACGTGGGCCAATCCTGCAGAAAACAAACAGAACATATTGATGATATTAAGTTCTATGAATGTATGCACATTGCCTATACAATGCAAGCAGAAGAGAGTTGCTATTTTTGGGAAAAAACAAATTCTCGTGGCAACCACACAACTATGAAACTTGATCTCAAAACCACAAAAATTAACGAAAAAGACATGCCTAAAAGTTTCTCTATACAGCTTTCCGTACCCGACACCGGACTTTTCATATAAAAAGTATGGTATAATAATACCCCAACCAGACTTTTGGTATCCCGAGCTTGTTTACACTCATAACAAAGAACCTCTACGCAGAGCACTGTGAAAGGTGCTTTCGAGCTATCCAATTATCATTGTACCGTGCATTGCATGTAAACAGTTGTCATAGTGTGCCCATGTGGTCAATGTTAATGTCATGCAGTGAGGATGATGAGCAGGGGATTGGTTTACATACTGGTCTGGCAAGCAGGTGGCTTGTGCAGTGTAGTGTGTAATTGGCAGTCTGGATGCTTCAATTTTGACCAATTCCCTGATAGAGAGGAATTTCTTCATGAGGACAGAGAAAGAAAAAATAGCAGAAGACACTCACTTAAAGTTACCTGTGGTGTATGAGCAAGAGGCTTGTGGCAAATAATTTATAGCACAGGAGATTAGTGACCTCGGATTGCAATTGAATTGGGCTTATAACCTATGCCCACATGATATAGAGCTTGAAATTTACCCCACTTAGTGTAGCGGGGATATTTACCAGAGTAATACTTACCTTCCATGCTATAAATATGCAATCTGGTCCCTAACCTGTTTCTAATGCACATCTAACCAAACTAAAAACGTAGTAACCAACCCAACCCGGACCTCCAATTCTCACCCCACACCTCACCTAGCATTCCACCGAGGCCTGAACCAGCCGGGAGGCGGGCAGGTGCATGGAAGGTAAATATAACTTTCGTAAATATCCCCTCTACACTAAGCGGGGTAAATTTACTTCAAGTTACATCTTACCTTCTATGCTATAGAATATGCAATCAGATTGCAACCGAGGATCGGAAAGAAGGGAGTTGAGGTCGAAGCCCACAAAGGCTGGTCCTAATACTCCAACTAGTTTTCCTACTTAAAGGACTAGTTTCCCTATCCTCTTAAGGATGAAAAACCTTTGAATAGGAATTACTAAACAATAGTAAATTACTCCTTAGTTATAAAAAAAGAATCAGGACACCACCTGTTAGTAACAACTGAGGTAAACATCTCATGAACATGGGTTAGTTGCCCAAAGTAACCTGTAAATGGAAAAGTATTAGTGTACAAAAAGCAAACTGTAAACAAACGTCGCGGCAAAAACTTTTACAGGGTTCGGCAGCAGACTGGGGTGGTTTTGTTAAACACGAGGAAAAACAAACCATTAGCTGAACTTATCAATTAGAACATGCCTGAACAATGGCAGAAGTTCGTTAGTAAACAAAACGATCAAAGAAGTTAAAGAATTAACAAATGTATTGTAATTGAAACAAGAAAACATGAATAAAAGACAATGATATTCACCTTATAAAAGGGACGATTCTCTTCTGGGAAGAACGGCCCTTGCAACTTTGCATTGATAGTCCGGCACGTCCTTTAGATATGCGGAGACGAACGTGGCTGGAGTTTTCCAGACAGCAGCACAAAGTATTTCGTTAAAGGGAATCCCACCAAAAAGTGCAATTGATGTAGCTATGTCTCTTATTTGATGTGCCTTGACCGGTTGTTCTGTGAACAATGCAGAATGATTATACGTGATTGCCTGGACAATCCACTGCGAAACAGTGTCGTGTTTAACGGCGCGATGCGGATTGTGTAAAGACACAAATAAAGCTTTCACGTCGCTGCGTAAAGGTCGAGTACGCTTAATGTAATTCTTGAGACATCGAACAGGGCACCAGGCCCTGTCCTCTGATGTGTCAGAAAAAGTAGAGATTGGTGGATGGAATATCGGTCCTGGTAGAAATTCTAAAGTTTGATTCTTGGCCAAAAAAGTTGGGTCGGGGACCAACCGCAAACCCCCAGACGAATCAAATATGGCACTCTTTCAGAAAAGTATGTAAATGGTGCCCCTGTGCCTAGCAGAGGCTGCAGAAAGCAGAAAAAACGTTTTAAGCATCAGTTCCTTGAGCGGACACAGCGGCTTGAACGGAGTTCTTGCCATTGTCACCAAAACCACTTGCATGTCCCACAAGGTTCTGAACTGAGGGTCTTTAAAGAACATTTCTTTTACTAATCTTTTCAGTGATCACACGTCTGTGACAGTCAGCTCATCTGGAAAACCCTGGTGGATAGCTGCTATGGCTGTCTGAAAACCCTTGACTGTATTGATGGATTTGTTAAGAAAAAACTGATACAATAAGAAATCTGCTATGTCACCAACAGACACCAAATGTGGAGAAACCAATCTATACTGACACCAGTCTGGAAAATTTCAAGTCTGGCAGAATACAACCCCAAAGTGGAGGGTCTCCAACTTTGGGCTGCCACCTGGGTAACTCCTTCAGAAAGGCCCTGCGACACCAAGGATTCACAGATAGAAACCACAGTCAAATGGAGTGCTTTTGGATTGTGGTACAGTCTGGCGAAGGCCGGGATTGAGACTAAGCCATCTCTGACCGGAAGCTCGTATGGGAAGCCTGCACAGCTGAGGGAACCACAGTTGGCCAGGCCAATTCGGCGCTACGAAAAATAACATGTGACACTGATTGTACTTCACTTTGTTTAGTACCTTCGGTACCTATGCGAATGGTGCAAAGGCGTAGCCCACAAAGTGGGTCCACTTGATCAAGAATGCATCAACTCTCCAAACCCTCGGGTCGGCAGTGCAAAATCTTGGTAGCTTGTGTTTTTGTCCACGGATGTGAACAGATTACGCCCGGGAGATTGAAAGTCATCCAAACCCTGCGGGGTGGTCGACAAGCCTGAGGGTAATGCCCTGAAAGTGTACGTGATTCCTTCGAATTGGAACACCAGGAAATGTCTGTGTTCCTCCTGCATGGCACATGCAGATATCGGTTGTGAAGTAAATGAAGGTAGCCCAAAGGCCCTTCATCAACTGAGGGAGGATGGAGTGCAACGTCTCCATCTTGAATTTCAACAGACGAATGAATTTGTTGTTGGTCTTAGGTTGATGATTGGATGCCCGTTGTTCCCTTCTTGGGGGCCAGAAAACATTTAGACATCACAAGGTCCCTGGGTGGGTTGTTCAGGAACAGGGATATAGCGTCTTTCGACATCAGTTCCCAGATCTCTGTCCTTAACAACTCAGCGTGGCTGTCCAATCAAGGAGCAGGGGTGGGATGAAAAAACCTCTCTGCGGTGGGGGGGTTAACTCTACCTGGTAACCCTGCCTGACAATTTTCAGCACTCACTTGGGTGAGGTGACCTTGCCCCACTCCTCCGCAAATTTCGCCAGATGCCCCCTGACCTGAACTCCCGTCAGCTGGGGTTCCGGGAGCGGGTCAAGGTGCTGCCCCTTCGCCACCTGCATGAGGAAAGAGTTGCCCACTATGCATGCAGAGGGGAAGGAGCGTTGACCGTTGTCTGCCACATTCACTCTGCTTGTCCACGAAGTGGAGTCCTGGCGAGTGGAAGAAGCTGTGTTGGGCCTCACGTCGCCGCAGGATGGCATGGACACCCGCCGCTGGGCAGCCGCCACCTGCATGAGGAAGAGTTGCCCACTATGCATGCAGAGGGAAGGAGCGTTGACTGTTGTCTGCCACATTCACTCTGCTTGTCCACGAAGTGGAGTCCTGGCGAGTGGAAGAAGCTGTGTTGGGCCTCACGTTGCCGCAAGATGGCATGGACACCCGCCGCTGGGCAGCTGTGCCTTGACCTCTCATGGGGGCAAGGCCCGGCAGTGTGCTGGTGGAAGACAAAGGCTTTGCCAGCACCTTCTTAATCTTCCTGAGATCATCCCGCTGGCCGGTCTGGTGCGACAGAACATCTCAGAAGTGACCTGCAAACAGGTCCAAACCTTCCATCGGCAACCATCGAAGGTCTGCCTGTGTGGCATCCGAGAGGCCACGGAGGGGGAGAACCTTCTTGTGCCTCTCTGTAGCCACCTTTGTAGAAGCTCGGGCGAGTTGATCGACTGTCGCGCCAATCAAGTCTGACAACCCGGCGAACAAAGGTGTGGTCTTTGTGATGACGTCTGTCGGCAGATGTTACTGCGGGAAAGAGTCCAGCCCATCTGTCACCCATACGGCGAGAGCTTGATATTTATAGCCCCGTCGTATGGCCGGTCTACAGCCTTGAGGGACTCTTCCCTTCACTGGACCGCAGGGTTAATAAATTTATTGACCCTTGTCCCGGAGCCTGACACCGCTGGGGTGCCGCTTGCCAGCTGGCAGAGAAGCTCCCATACTCCATCAGGATAATGGGTGTGCCTACTAGTGCCCGGTAGACAGCTGGCTGGACACGGGTAGCCTGTTCAACTTCTTAGTTGTAGGCCTTCCAGTCTTTGGTAGGGTCCTCGCCTGGTGCTGTACCCGGGGTCACCAGGGAAGCATCAATAGGAAACTACTTTGCCATCAGTTTAGCATCCCTATGGGCGGTAGTGAGCAGTGCCACCACCACGTCAAGTTTGATTTCCTCAGCGAGAAAGCTAAGCAACTGCAGGACCTTTCTCCCCTGCAGTAGGGGGTCCACCGGTGCAGATCGTGGGAACAGGACCTTGTCCAATACTCTACTAGGTACAGGGGCCCTTTCTAGTGCGACCTGCGTCAGCGAGGCTGCACTAGTTGAAATCTGGGTTGGGACGACGGGAGGATTCCCCCATTCCAGGGGAGGGTCTGTTGCCCTGGGAATATCTGGAGGCTCTACAGCTAGGTCCAGGTCATCCATGAGGTCATCATCCTCCCCCGAGGTGTAGATGATGAGAACATCCTCCTCCGGACCCATGGGGTCGGAGGGGGGGGGGGAAGCCATGCCTCTGCAGTGATTGCTGCTCGACAATGGGGTGCGAGAGGTGGCAGCCTCTGCTCTGCTGCCTGTGAGACCCAGGTTTAAAGCTTCTGCTTCAGGGCATCCAAAAGAGTCATCTCCGCCTTCACCTGGGCTCATGGGAGGACGAAGAAGAAGAGGAAGAAGACGTGTAACGTCCGCTCCTTAGTTTTCCACCATGCTCTCTGTCCCTCGTCCGGGGCCTGCTTTGCTTAGGGGAGAACATTACCAGAGGGACAAGGACATGGAAGGTGGTGGGCATCGCTGCAGCACCTTGTGGAAAGGGTGTACACATAAGGGCACGCCTGGTCAACAGGGGGTTCCGTAAAGGGCACACTATTGAGTGCAGGTAGCAGCCTCTCCCACGGGTGGGAGGGCGCTACTGTGGCTTTGGCTTAGGCAGCGGAGGTGTAGGGGAGAAGACGAGGACAGTCTATCCGACAGTCTCTTCTCTGCCCTATCGGCCACTTTCTGATAGTGCCAATCGTGAAAGAGTCAATGCTCTGACCAAGCCACATCATTCCAGTCACTGCAGAGTGTGCAGGGATTTGACTTGCAAAATAATCTGCAAGCAAAGCATGTATTATGGATGTCTCCCAGCAATAGCTTGATGACTCGCTTACAAGCAATGCATCGTGGGACATCAGGATGTGTCTAGCACCAGACGACCTGTCCTCGGTTTCCATGATTTCAGTGAAAGTTCTGCATGTCGAAAAGTTTCTCTTTAACCTACCCGCACCCAACACCTGAGTTTATCCTAAAAACTCAGGTATGACAATTACCAAACCCGACTTCCTGTTCAGTGTATTGTGTTTCCACTCCAAACAATGATTGTTTATCTGCCATTCCTATGTACACCACAGCCAAGCAGTTGAAGGTTTTTTGTGTGTATAAGATTACAGAAAGCCAGTGCTGAATACACAGGGCACTTTTGTGATTGAAATCACTCATCCGTGTTAGGTGTCTTAGTGGGAGAAATTTGTTTTCAAACTGGTGATGAAAATTGTTGTGTATCATTTGCCTGAGGTGATTTGTGCATTAACTGTGAATGATTGACAGACATTTTTTCCTAAGGAAAGATATTACTTCATGTGCGAAACGCTAACATAATATGTGAAATGTCCCTTTAATAAGTTCTCATGTCCGTGGGACTATGTAGAGTCAGCTACTTATACGAGAAGAAATTAACTTTCGTGAAGCTTCACTTATAGAATTTAGATTTATTTTCTCTTTATCACGTAGCTGCACAGCTAGTGGCTACACCTTCGGTTTATCGTACACTGTATGTTACCCTGATTAATTACTATGGAGCAATACGGACTAGTTCTAAGTTGTATGGATCCGTACGGAGCCGTTCAATGGAGCCGTATTAACGGCACCATGAAAGTCAACATACATTGTAAGAGACAAGCCACAGCAATTTTGTACAACAAAAAAATGAATCAGGTGTTGAAAAATTTTAAAACCCGAGAAAATGCAAGAAAACAAAAACATTTGAATGCACGTGAGGGGCGTGGAAAACACTAGGTTTCTGTGGAGAGAAAATGAAAATGAGAATCTCTCGAAAAGGGGAGCAAGGGGAGCCTCACCAGGGCCACTCTAGCGCCCCCTAATCAAGCATATAATTAAAAACTGTTGTCATAATATATAGTGCTAGACTTATGACCTCACACTATGCAGCCGACTCCGCAGTCATCCTGTAGTGACGTCGCCCTCTGCGCATGCGCCAACATCAAATCGAGTTGTTGGCATAATGCATTGGGGAAACTGTGTTAAAGATATCCTAACATGTAATACATAGGCACAGTATAACATTAGGCTACTCTTGTTTTGGGCAGGGAGCTAAGGGTGAAAAACATCAACCCGAGGGAACGAGGCACCCAAAACTAGCACACTGGGTGCTCTAGGGACTAAAACCCCTCACCACAAGAGAGAGGAACTCTTGTTAATGCCACCCGTTTTGTACGGGAGGAAGGAAAATCTACTCTATAGTTAGTCAAAACTCAATGGAGACTGTCCTGTGAGTCCGACAAACATTTCCCCGGCCAACCTCATCTTACCTAAGATGACTGGAAAAGTAACCAGCTTGAAAACCTTCACAGTTGGAGCTGCTTAGGTAAAAATGGCTAAAAAAAGGGTGACATTTTTAGGCAGAAAATTTGACCAGCCCCAGGGATGTCGTGTCTAGCAACATGCTGAGAAAAAGTGAGGGATCTTGGAGTTGGAGGATTAGGGCTGGGTTGGTTAGTTTTAGTTTTTAGTTCGGTTAGAAGTGGGTTAGAATCAGGTTAGTGACCAAATTGCATATATGTAGCATTGAAGGTAAGATATAACTTGAAGTAAATAGAATTGTTGTATCAGCTGCTGATGATTCAACTCTAAGAAGCATGTTGAAAAATTTCTCTTTAAGCCTACCCGCACCCGACACCGGAGTTAATCCTAAAAACTCAGGTATGACAATTACCAACCAGACTTCCTGTTCAGTGTATTGTGTTTGTTTGATGAGGGCTTAACGGCACCACAATAACGAGGGTCAAATTGTGTCTGAGAGTTCAGATCATTCTAGAGGTAGGAAGGAAAGAAAACAGGGGGACAATAAGAGAAATACGAGAACTAAAAGTCAGAAAGCTGGGATCGAGAGAGAAGGTGCATGGGTGAAGAAACAAATTAGAGAGAGAGGAAGAGGGGGATGGTGGAAGAGGAGGACTAAATATGGTTGTAGAGGGAAGCAAGATGAAGGAAGGAGATAATTTATCTGGAGGGTTTTTCTGGAAGCACTTGGCAATTGAGTTGTGGGGAGTGATGGAAGCTTTTGGGAAGTTGTACAGGGGGCAAGCAAGGAGAACATGATGGACTGTAAGGGTGCAATGGCAATTGTTGCAGAGGGGTTAGCTGGGAGCCAATAAGGAGGTGGGAGGAGTGAGACCAAATGTGGGTGTGATCTATTCTTAAGACGTGGTAATATAGGGGATGTTATCGCCCTTGGAGGTGCAGCCAGCGTCATGAGAGGCGTTTGTTGATGGTGGGTTTGATCAGAATGGTGGGCTGGATGACATGGAGTTTGTTATCAATTTGGGAGTCCCATGAGGTTTCCCAGCGGTCACGAACAAGGGAAGTGATAAGTGGTTTGATGTCAGAAAGGGTTTTGGGAAATGGGGTAGGGGAGGTTGAGGGCAAGCTTAGCAGCTACATCAGCTCTGTCATTACCAGGGATACCAACATGGCTGGGTATCCAGAAGAAAAGAATATTTTTCCTGCAGAGGGTGGGTGAAAGGAGTTTCAGGAGGAGGAGGTGGGATGTAAATTATCCCATTTAAGATTGAGTAATGAAGTAAGAACAGCCTTGGAGTCGGAGAAGATGGCAAAGTGGCTGAGCAGAGAGTACTCAATAAAGTTCAGGGCAAGGAGAATGGCCTTAGCCTTGGCTGAAAAGATGGACGAGTAGTCAGGAAGTCTGCTACTGAGGGTTATGTCTTGGATGACGGCAGCAGCAGCTGTCTTGTTGCCTTCCTTGGAGCCATCAGTATAGATGAAGGTGTAGTTTGAAAGTTGGTTTTTGATTTGGTTGTGGAGGTTGATGAAAAGGTTAGGGTAGGTTTGGGTTTTGTGATGAGTGGAGGGGTCTAGGTGGATAGAAGGGAGGAGGTGGCCCAGGGAGGAAAAGTGGGCCAGGAGAAGGTGCCAAGAGTAGCAGGGTTGATGCCGAAATGGAGGTCTGATCTAATGCGTAAGCTAAAGGGAGGGGATAGGGTTTTAGTCCTATTAAAGAGGGTGGAGAAATTGGGGTACCTAATGAGGTTGTAAACAGGGTTCTGGGTGTTGGTGAGGACTCTAAAAACATAGTAGAGGCTAAGCTTTCTACATCTAAGTAAAAAAGGGGGTTCCTTGGCTTCAACATGAAGGCTGGTAATTGGGGAGGTCCTGTAGGCACCCAGACAAAGACGGAGGGCTTTATTTTGGATGGTGTTGATGTGGTTGAGGTATGAGTTGTGAGCAACACAGTAGGCAATATTGCCGTAGTCGAGCTTGGCAGGAATGGTGAGCTTGAAGACTTTAAAGACAGCATGGCGGTTCGCACCCAAGTGGTGTTGGAGAGGAGGGAGAGGAGGCAGAGAATGTTGAGGGAGCTGTTGCATTTCTGTTTCAGGTTGGTGATGTGTTGCTTGTAGGAGAGCTTGGGGTCTAGACTTAAACCCAGAAACTTCTTGTGTTAAACTTTAGAAATGCGATTGCCATTGAGCACGAGGTTTGGGTTGGGGTGGAGGTTGTTGAAACAACAGAAGTGCATGAAGACAGTCTTGTCTTTGGACAATTTAAAACCGTTATTGTTGCACCAGTCTTGCAGCAGGTTGAGGCTGGTTTGGAGTCTATTTTCGACAAGAGGAAAGCTAGGGGAAGAGTCGAAGATGGTGAAGTCATCCACATAGAGGGTACGTTTGATGATGGCCATGGTTGTCCGCAATGTCATTAATGCTCAGGTTGAAGAGAGTGGGAAGAGGATGCTGCCTTGGGGGGATACCCTCTTCTTGGGGGTAGAGGTTGGAGAGGGTGTGGCAAATACGAACTTGGAACTGCCTGGGTGAGAGGAAGTTTTGAATAAAGATGGGGAGGTGGCCTCTGAGGCCAATGGTGTAAAGTTTGTGGATAATTCCGTATTTCCAAGTAGTGTCGAAAGCTTTCTCGAGGTCGAAAAAGATGGCAATGAGGTGTTCCTTTTTTGCAAAGGATTCCCGGATAGCAATGTTGAGCGTAATTAACTGGTCTAGGGTATTGCGATGTTTCCGGAAGCCACTTTGGTGAGGGGAGAGGATTCTGTTGGTCTCAAGGAACCAGTTTAGTCTCTGGTTAATGATCCTTTTCATAATTTGACAGGGACAGCAGGTGAGGGTGATGGGGCAGTAGCTGGAGGGATCGGTACTGTCTTTTTCCAGTTTAGGACGGGGGTGACAATAGCGGTCCTCCAAATAGGGGGAAAGGAGTGTGAGGACCAAATGTGGTTGAGGATGGTGATTAGGGTAGTGGTGAGCTTGTTGGGGAGGTGTTTCAGGAACTGATAGGGAATGTTATCTGGGCCCTTGGAGGTGCAGCCAGCGTCGTGGATGGCTTGGTTTAATTCAGAAAGGGTGAGAGGGGTGTTGTAGCTCTCGGAGTTGTGATTCCACTCCAAACAATGATTTCTTAGCTGCCAATCCCATACACACCACAGTCAAGTAGCCCAAGGTTATTTGTGTATAAGATTTCAGAAAGCCAGTGCTGAGTAATCAGGGCACTTTTGTGACTAAAATCACTCATCCGTGTTAAGTGTCTTAGTGGGAGAAATTTGTTTGCAAACTGGTGATAAAAGTAGTTGTGTATTATATATGCCTGAGGTGATGTGTGCATTAACTGTGAATGATTGAAGGACCATTTTACCCTAAGGAAAGATATTGCTTCATGAGTGCATTATAAATGAATGTTATTTTTGTAATGTCTTTCAATTCTAAACAACATTTCAAAGACTGTTCTGCTCAAGATTGAATACTCTATCATCTGGGTCAAATATCTCTACCTGTCCATATACCTTTCTATCATCTGGGTCAAATATCTCTACCTGTCCATATAGCTTTCTATCATCTGGGTCAAATATCTCTACCTGTCCATATAGCTTTCTATCATCTGGGTCAAATATCTCTACCTGTCCATATAGCTTTCTATCATCTGGGTCAAATATCTCTACCTGTCCATATAGCTTTCTATCATCTGGGTCAAATATCTCTACCTGTCCATATAGCTTTCTATCATCTGGGTCAAATATCTCTACCTGTCCATATACCTTTCTATCATCTGGGTCAAATATCTCTACCTGTCCATATACCTTTCTATCATCTGGGTCAAATATCTCTACCTGTCCATATAGCTTTCTATCATCTGGGTCAAATATCTCTACCTATCCATATAGCTTTCTATCATCTAGGTCAAATATCCCTACCTGTCCATATAGCTTTCTATCATCTGGGTCAAATATCTCTACCTGTCCATACACCTTTAACTTGTCTGAAGGCATTCCTTCCTTTTTGATTACATTGCCTGTGTTATACTTTTACGAATCTCTCAGAAACTAGCATTTTTGTTTTGCTCAGATGCCCATATTACACAAAGTGTTAAAGGCAAAAGACAAAGAGGATAATAATAATAATAATAATAATAATAATAATAATAATAATAATACATTTATATAGCGCTGGCGCACAAATCTGCAAGCATTCTAATGCGCATCACAATAAGATAAAACTAAACAAAGGCAATACAAAAAAAGTATGTTCCTAACTTAGATTTAAAGAAACTAAGATTGTTAGCTGGCAATGATATAGGCAGGCAGTTCATTCCAAAGGGCTGGACCTGCATAATAAAAGCCATGGTCACCCAATGTTTTACACTTAGTTCTGGGGACAAAATGAAAGGGAGAATCATTAGAGCATAACGAATACCTATTGCTGTGAACGGAATGAATGTGATCAGAAAGATAACAAGGGGCGACAAGAGGCAACTTTAGGTAGGGATTTAAAAACAACAAAAAAGAAATTGAAATTTAATACAAAATTCAACTGGAAACCAGGAAGGACTTTTGAGGGGGCATCATAGCAATGAACAACTAATTTGGCAGCATTATTCTGGATACATTGAGCCTTTTATTGAGAAAATTTGAAATATTATGAAATTAACTGTTTCTGTAATCTAAATGGCTATGAATAACGTGCATGAACTAACGCATGCATGGCGGTTTAGGACATATGTTTCCTGACTTTTTATAAATTATATAAGTAGTAATTCCCAGTCTTGCAAATGTTCTTGATATGTTCTTCCATTTTCATATGTTCATTAAAACTAATTCCTAAATTCTGAACTTGCTTAGAAGGAGTAACATTAACAGAACCAATTTTGATACAATTGATATTTATTTTAGATAATCTTGAGGGAGTGCTGAGGATAATGAATTCACTTTTAGAGTCATTAAGTTTTAATTATGTGCCACCATCCAATCACTAATATCAGCAATACATTTTTAAAATTGAGAAATGGCAAGTAATTCATTGGTCTTGTCAGCGGGTTTAAAAACATGAATTAGTTGTGTATCATCCGCATAAGAGAAACCTGAGACAAGATGATGCAAAACAAAGCCCATCAATGGAAAAAAAGCTTTCCTAGATGAAACCAAAGAGAGAGTGCATTATTCAAATGAGCCTACCTTCCCTGGCTTGATTCAGACTGTATATCGGGTGGCACTGGTCTCGGATGCTGTCATTGACGTAGGTCAAGCTTCGTGCTATCTTGTTACTCACATAAATCGTAGCCCACCACAGCGAGGATACATCAATGTCATCAACAAAACCTGTCACGTTGGTGTTATCCAGAAATGTTACGTTGGTATCAAAAAACTGTGAAGAATTCAAAGATGAGGTCAAACTACTTAAAGCAATATTCCCATGAAATTTCATTTTTATGTATCTGATATAAAAAAAAATTAAGCAACAGATTGTTTAAAAAAAACATGTTGATATCTCATTCCTAAAACAAGTTATTGAACTTTAAAGACTTGTCTTCCCCCCATAAAAATGATTTTACTATGTCATCACAGCAATTCCTGTACTAATCTTGTATATTTCTTTGAAAATTATCACCAATTTTTCATAATTCAAATATAAGTTACAAGATTGAAAAACATAATTATAAATTTTATTCTGAATTATTCTTAATCATTTTTGAAGAAAAATGTTTCCAATCATTTCGAAAATAAGAAATAAATTTTCAAAAATACCTAAAGAATAGTACAGAAATGCTGTGATGATATCATCATTATGACTTAGACTCAGATCAAGAATCTCTTTTAAACAGACAAGAACAATCTATAAAATTAAATAACTCTTTGTAGGAATAAGATTTTCACTCAGTGTTTTCACCAATCTGTTATTTTTATTGTCCTCATATCAAATATATCAAAATGAAATTCCAAGGGAGTATTCCTTTAGAAATCATGGGGAAATTGATTGGTTAGGTTCCTTTGTAGAGCATCTGCCAGGTAGTGTATTTGACCTCCCATCTAAACGTACCGACCACTTAAAATAGGGCTGTGCTGCTCTCTCGCCCCGTGCTCAACATAAAGATTTATAGCTACAATCTTGGTCAAAATGTATTGGAAACACGACATACAAATGCGTACTGCTTTTTATGAACATATTGTTTTTTTAATTATTCAATATCCATACAGCATAAATAATGAATGGTACTTTAGTTCAGTGCTTCCCTGTTCTGTATACTATCATCTTTAATCATTATCTTTTTGTTTTTTTATTCTCAGGAAATTTGCATAATCTCCGCCCACCACTACCCCATTCAATATTATTCATTTTTAATGGGGTTTTTGTTGTAATTATATGGGCTTAATCACAGAAAATCCACCATTGGAAAGGAAGAGGGGTTGGGAGTGCAAAATCGACGAAGTCCGATCAAGAATCACAACACTATAGATATTTAGCTCTTTGCAACTCTGAACTTTTCCACCAGTTTTGTCCAAGATTGTGTGTGGGAGGGTAACAATCAGTTTAATGGCTGCTGTGCTGTGATGACTGCACAGTTTGAGTATAGTCCCTTGGGACAGGAATACGTTTTTGGTTTGGGAGATGGATGTACAAAGGCATTAGTGACGTGAATACACTTGATAAAAAGTGCTACAAAAGACTGAAACAAGACCAAAGGTTCAGGGAGTAAGACAGACACTAAAAATGAAAAATTAATCGTAACTGGTGCCAATTTTCAGCTAGCTTTAAAAGATTAGTTTAGTGGTAAATCATGTCCATCTTATGTAAAAGAGAACTTCAAAGGAAACTAAGAAAGCGTTCAAAAATCTTATTCCGTTAAAAGAGATATTCAAGTTTAAAGCTCATGTCTTATCTGTGTAGAAATGACTGGTGTAGTAAGTCTACTATGGAAAGTTGGTATCTTCCTCCTCACATTCTTAACAATTAAAGAAAGTTTAATCAATATTTTACTATTTGAATTATTTTTCCTCAAATCTTCTTCATGTGGTTTATACCCTTCATAGATTCAGTTTTACTACTTTTTTACATATCCCATGGTTTTTAAAATATCCCATGGTTTTTAAAATATCCCATGGTTTTTTACATATCCCATGCAGGCCTGATCCCATGGTTTTTAAGCCACAAAATCGCAGAACAAAATATGATAGAATACATCAAAACTTTGAGGAATCTGAAGCTATGACATCACAACTAGTCTGATTTCAGTCGTTTCCACACAAATGATACCAAACTTTAAACTTAGATATCTCCTTAACAGAATAGATTTATTAATACTTTGTTCACTATTTTGTTTCTTTTGAAGTCCTCTTTCATATAAGATAGACATGCTTGACCCCTGAACTAATCCTTTAACAACTCTTGCCGCTCTGCATGGGGTAGCCACAAGTGCTGAAGTATATAGCATTAAACTCACAATTACAAAAGGTTAACAGTTTGATGACGAATAAACCAAAATGGAGAAAGTTTTGAGACATGAAAACAGACCACCCTATGGATTTTGGTCACTTGATCTGTTTCCTATGCATTCCATACTGACTGTGGAGCTGAAGAATAATTGCCCTACTTGGAACCACCCTTGGACCAGGCAGCACCATGAGATCATATAAACATCACATTTAATCACAAAATGAAATTAAAGTCAATATCAAATAATTTAAAAAATCTTACGATTTCTCCCAAAATGTTGAATGACCCTCTCCTCAAGACTACTGTGGACAGGTTGCGCAAGTCTATACCATTGACCACCCAGATCTCTGATGAGGCTTGAACCGTGACATTCCCTGTAAATACCTTGCGTCCAGTTATGGTATGGTTGCCATCATGGTATACCACATCATTGACCGGGTGGATGTCATTGATTTTGTTGTTCACATACATGTCACCTGTGAAATAATACTGAACATACATTTACAAAGATAAATCACTTCAAGCCTCCAGGGCATATAAAGCCGGTGTGTATACCTGGTCACCATGGTGCTATGCAAATGACAGAGCTTGACTCCCCCTGGATGGGACACCAGTCATTGTAGGTTACCTCCCTGCCAAATCTGGTACTCACTTCACAGCTGAGTGAACTGGAGCAAGTGCGATAAAGTGTCTTCCTCAAGGATACATGACAACAACCTGGTGGAAATTCGATCCCGCTACATTTTGAGACCTACTCTAAACACTGGGCTACGGCACTGCCATTTATAAATGCTTTATGCAAATACCTCAAAAGATCTCAAAAATACAGACACAGTAACATCATGAGTTGGCAGGATTGTATTATTGTTGATACAAGAGATTTACAATAGCCACAGGTGGGCACAATGATGGAATAAACCAACCTAGCAATTAATCCACGCGGTATAAACTTCCTGATTTGACCTGCATTATAAATGCATTAAAATAAAATGTAGAAATAAATATGTATGCTAGAAAAGTTGGAGGATGAGTTTTCAGTAGTTTGATATGTACACTGTGTATCATGATACAGCCCAAATTGTGTGTGTGTGTGAGGGTGGAAGGAGGAGGGGGTCAGTGGCATAGATCTGACTTTAGGCCTATCGTAAAATAGAATGAAAAATACTTCTGCAGTATGAAGTTTCTAAAAATGTATAACTTCCAGTGAAGTTTAGAATGGGAATCCTTTTACCTAACACATACAGATCCATCTCAAAGTACCACTTTAACACCTAAAATGTATAACTACAGATCCATCTCAGTGTTTCCCTACAGAGGTTTACAGATCCATCTTAGAATACAATCAAATCTTTATCATCTACCATACCTCTAATCCATCTTTTACCTAACACCATCTCAGATCCATCTACAGATCCATATCAAAGTACCAATTACCTAACACCTACAGATCCATCTCAAAGTACCACTTACCTAACACCTACAGATCCATCTCAAAGTACCACTTACCTAACACCTACAGATCCATCTCAAAGTACCACTTACCTAACACATACAGATCCATCTCAAAGTACCACTTACCTAACACCTACAGATCCATCTCAAAGTACCAATTACCTAACACCTACAGATCCATATCAAAGTACCTAACACCTACAGATCCATCTCAAAGTACCTAACACATACAGATCCATCTCAAAGTACCACTTACCTAACACCTACAGATCCATCTCAAAGTACCACTTACCTAAAACATACAGATCCATCTCAAAGTACCACAGTCCCTCTATCACTTGCTCTGTGGACAGAGTCACTCGTATATTCTCCAGTCGTTCCAAGTCAGTCATATCTACAAGCCCGGTAACAGTCAAGTTTCCCTCGACATGGAATCCATTTCTCATGGTGGTGGAGGTCATGATTTCCTGGGCTCCAGCAATCAAAACTGCATTCTCTGATAAATCCACACCATCTATGGTACCTGCAGAGATTTAAATTGGAGGAAAGATAACCCTCAAATTTTTAAGATGCAGAAAATAAACCAACAAGCATAGGATAAAATCCATTTCAAAACTAGCATGAAATTGACTATAAATGTAAATCAATAAATGTATTTTCCAAAAATATGTGAATTTATGATTTATTTTGTTGAATAGCTCTAAATATTCTTATTTCATCATGCATAGAGACCCTAAAAATTATTGTGCAGCTTACACAACATAAACAGCTCATTCAGGCACCATGTATGAGTTGCCTCAAATGCTACCCACTTTCTCATTCAGGCTCGATTAAATGGAGGAAAGGCCTAGTGTAGAAAGTGGGTGGAAAAGGAAAGGGAGGCTAGTTATGTATTCCACCCGAAGGTGCTCCATGTCCAGGGCAATCGACTCTGTTGGTGCAAACAATTTTTAAGCACAGGCATTGCCAGGAGAACAGACAGCTCCAGTTGGATAATCATAACCAGAGGGAGAAATCTCACCTGCTTCCAATGCTAGCTTTAAAGTACAAGCATTTTTTTTTGTTCTTAGACGTTTATTTTAATTATCATACTGGCACATAATTTGTGTATATTTTGTTGCTTGTTTAAGTGTTAAGGTTTTTGCCTTAAGCTATCAGCCATAATTACAACAACCAATGAAAAATTGTATTTGGCTCCGCCTGACATGAATAATGATGAAATCAACATCTCAACATTCTATGGAATCCTAGCATGCAGCTGTATCATCCTTGCTTTTATCAACAGCATCATACCAAGTTTGATTTAAATCTGACATGGGCTTGTGGAAATATGAGCCAAACAGAATTTTACAGTTAAGTCTCCTTCTCATTAATATTTATGACATCAGCACCAAAAACAATAGGGATCATCTACAGACCACAACACATCCATATACCAAGCATGACATAAATGCACCACACTTTTCTTGAGATATCATGTTTACAAGCTTGTTAACAGAATTTTACATTTAGCCCCGCCTACTAATTAATATTCACATCACCACCAAAATCAAAAGGGCTCATCTACAAACAACAGCACATCCACATACCAAGCATGACATAATCCACCACACAGTTCTTAAAATATTGTGTTTACAAGCTTCTTTAACAAAATTTTATATTAGCCCCGCCTACTAATTAATATTCATGACATCAACACCAAAATCAATAAGGCTCATCTACAAACAACAGCACAACCATATACCATGTATGACATAAATCCACCACACGGTTCGTGAAAAATCGTGTTTTCCAGCTTGTTAACAGAATTTTACATTTAGCCCCGCCTACTAATTAATATTCAAGACATCACCACCAAAATCATTAAGGCTCATCTACAAACAAAAGCACATCCATATACCACATTTGACAAATATCCACCACATGTTTTTTGAAATATCGTGTTTATACAAGCTTGTTCACATAATTTTACATTTAGCCCCGCCCACTAATTAATATCCATGACATCAGCATAAAGAACAATAGGATCATCTACAGACCACAACACATTCATATACCAAGTATGACATAAATCCACAGCACGGTTCTTGAGATATCGTGTTTACAAGCTGAGAATTTTACATTTAGTTCCGCCTACTAATCAATATTCATGACATCAGCATCAAAAACATTAGGAATCATCTACAGACCACAACACAGTATGACATGAATCCACCACACGGTTCTTGAGATATCATATTTACAAGCTTCTTTCACAGACACATATTGGTTCCTTATGCTATCACATCAGAACTAAAAATGGCATCCCACACTACATGGCATCCTACATACTATCTCATGTCCCAAATGGCATCCCACCCCATGTTCCACATGACATCCCATCCCATCCCTTGTCCCACATGGCATTCCGCCATATCTCCCACATGGTATTCCACCATATGTCCCACATGGAATCCCACCCTATGTCCCAATGGCATTCCACCCTATGTCCCACATGGCACCCCTCCCTGTGTCCCACATGGCATGCCTCCCTATGTCCCCCATGGCATCCCACCTTATTTCCCGCATCAGTGGCTTCCCACCTGATATCCCACATGGCATCCCACCTTATTTCCCGCATCAGTGGCTTCCCACCTGATATCCCACATGACATCCCACCTTATATCACACAATGGATCCTACCATGTGTTACACATATCCCTCCCCATGTCCCAATGACATCCACTCTATGTCCCACATGGTATCACATCCCATGTCCCCATAGCCTCCTACCTTGTGTCCCACATGGCCTTCTACCTATGTCACACATGAAATCCCAACCTATGTCAAACTTTATTCGTGGCATCCCACCCCAAGTCCCACATGACATCCCATCCCATTTCCCACATGGCATCCCATCCCAGTGACCCCATGACATCCCATACCATCAGATGTCCCACATGGCATCCCATCATGTCCCAGATTATATCCAACCATATGTCCCACATTGTAGCCCACCCCATGTCCCACATGACATCGCATAGACTCCATAAGCAGTCTCGTCCTAACTATCAGTCCCTGATTGAGCTTACTAAGTATGAAAGTCTGTCAGTTCATATAATAACATATGCAAATGACCTGTTGAATAAGAAAAGCAATGCAGAGTTAAATAATCATGCCTGATATAGCCCTTGGTGCATACCACATGGTATGTATTCTACCCTATGCCCCGCATGGTCACCATCCATACCCCGCATGGTCACCACCCATGCCCCGCATGGTCAGCATCCATGTCCCACATGGCATCCCTCCCTATGTCCATATGCAGTCACATCCTGTCACACTCCCTGACTGAGCATACTAAGTATAAAAGTCTTGTCAGTTGATATACTGTAGCAATTTAATGCAAATGATCATAATAATAAAGGCTTGATACAGCCGTTGGTTCACAAATGTTTTGAAGAACTTTACAGGTTTAAACCTCCAGTGTTATGAGAGACGCTTGAGGATCTCTGAAGAATATTGAAAAATTGAATATTGAAAAATTATTGGAAAATTATATCATCTTACAATTACCTTCTAAGGAAATATAAAATGTTTTGTAGACTTTTTAGGAAAACTAGTCTTCAAACTGTCTTAAGAGTCTCTGAAAAACTAAAATTTCAACCTTCCATGAGGATATCTCAAGAAATAGCTTTTTTAAGGAATTCTGAAGAAAATTTATCATTTTCTGAGGAATTCTCAAAAAAATTTTTAACATTTCTGAGAAAATCTCAGGAAAACTGTGGACAGTCGGCCGGCCGTATGGACGAAATCGGCATTACATAAGTTCGCACAATGCTTCGCATAATGCTTTGCATAATGCTTTGCATAATGCTTCGCATGTTCACCAAAAACAATTGTAAGGGTAGCTTACCCAACCTGCTTATATTGCAAGTCAGGTTGGTCATGTAACAATTCATAAGGACTTTATATGTAATGGTAAATCTGTTGCTTCAATACTTCGCCAAAAGAGTCAAAAAGAGTGCAACTGAACCTCAAAGAAGATTTGCTATTAAACAGTCAATGAAAGAAGTTCTTAAAATCACTAATGGATGAATTTGAAAAACAAATGTGATGGAATTACTCTAGCAGAAAAAAACAGCCTAATCTAGCAGACTAAAGCAGCCTACTCTAGCAGACAAAAGCAGTCTACACTAGCAGCCTAAAGCAACCTACTCTAGCAGACTAAAGCAGCCTACTCTAGCACACTAAAGCAGCCTACTCTAGCAGCCTAAAGCAGCCTACTCTAGCAGACTAAAGCAGCCTACTCTAGCAGCCTAAAGCAGCCTACTCTAGCAGACTAAAGCAGCCTACTCTAGCAGCCTAAAGCAGCCTACTCTAGCAGACTAAAACAGCATACTCTAGCAATCTAAGGCAGCCTACTCTAGCAGCCTAAAGCAGCCTACTCCCGCAGCCTAAATCAGCCTACTCTAGCAGCCTAAAGCAGCCTACTCTAGCAGCCTACTCCAGCAGCCTACTCTAGCAGCCTACTCTAGCAGCCTAAAGCAGTCTACTCTAGCAGTCTAAAGCAGCCTACTCTAGCAGCCTAAAGCAACCTACTCTAGCAGTCTATTCTAGCAGCCTAAAGCAGTCTACTCTAGCAGTCTAAGGCAGCCTACTCTAGCAGCCTAAAGCAGCCTACTCTTGCAGTATATTCTAGCAGCCTAAAGCAGTCTATTCTAGCAGTCTAAAGCAGCCTACTCTAGCAACCTAAAGCAGCCTACTCTAGCAGTCTATTCTAGCAGCCTAAAGCAGTCTACTCTAGCAGTCTAAAGCAGCCTACTCTAGCAGCCTAAAGCAACCTACTCTAGCAGTCTATTCTAGCAGCCTAAAGCAGTCTACTCTAGCAGTCTAAAGCAGCCTACTCTAGCAACCTGAAGCAGCCTACTCTAGCAGTCTATTCTAGCAGCCTAAAGCAGTCTACTCTAGCAGTCTAAAGCAGCCTACTCTAGCAGCCTAAAGCAACCTACTCTAGCAGTCTATTCTAGCAGCCTAAAGCAGTCTACTCTAGCAGTCTAAGGCAGCCTACTCTAGCAGCCTAAAGCAGCCTACTCTTGCAGTATATTCTAGCAGCCTAAAGCAGTCTATTCTAGCAGTCTAAAGCAGCCTACTCTAGCAACCTAAAGCAGCCTACTCTAGCAGTCTATTCTAGCAGCCTAAAGCACTTTACTCTAGCAGTCTAAAGCAGCCTACTCTAGCAGCCTAAAGCAGCCTACTCTAGCAGCCTACTCTGGCAGCCTAAAGCAGCCTACTCTAGCAGCCTACTCTAGCAGCCTAAGCAGTCTACTCTAGCAGTCTACTCTGGCAGCCTACTCTAGCTGCCTACTCTAGCAGCCTAAAGCAACCTAGGCTGCTAAAATAGACTGCTAGAGTAGGCTGCTTTAGTTGCTAGAGCAGGCTGCCTTAGACTGCTGGTGGGTTTGCTTTAGGCTGCTAGAATAGACTGCTTTAGGCTGCCAGAGACTAGACTGCTTTGGGCTGCCAGAGTGGAGAATAGACTGCCAGAATGGACTGCTAGAGGAACTGCAGAGTAGGCTGCTAAAAGTAGGCTGCTTTAGACTGCTAGAGTAAAGACTGCTTTAGGCTGCTAGAATAGACTGCTAGAGTAGGCTGCTTCAGGTTGCTAGGTAGGCTGCTTTAGACTGCTTTAGACTGCTCTGGGCTGCTAGAATAGACTGCTTTAGGCTGCTAGAATAGACTGCTAGAGTAGGCTGCTTCAGGTTGCTAGAGTAGGCTGCTTTAGACTGCTAGAGTAGACTGCTCTAGGTTGCTAGAATAGACTGCTTTAGGCTGCTAGAATAGACTGCTAGAGTAGGCTGCTTCAGGCTGCTAGAGTAGGCTGCCTTATACTGCTAGAGTAGACTGCTTTAGGCTGCTAAAATAGACTGCTAGAGTATGCTGCTTTTGGTTGCTAGAGTAGGCTGCTTTAGGCTGCTAGAGTAGGCTGCTTTAGACTGCTAGAGTAGACTGCTTTAGGCTGCTAGAATAGACTGCTAGAGTAGGCTGCTTTAGGCTGCCAGAATAGACTGCTAGAGTAGGCTGCTTTTGGTTGCTAGAGTAAGCTGCTTTAGGTTGCTAGAGTAGGCTGCTAGAGTAGGCTGCTTTAGATTACTAGAGTATGCTGTTTTAGTCTGCTAGAGTAGGCTGCTTTAGGCTGCTAGAGTAGGCTGCTTTAGTCTGCTTTAGGCTGCTAGAGTAGGCAGCTAGAGTAGGCTGCCAGAGTAGACTGCTAGAGTAGACTGCTTAGGCTGCTAAAGTAGGCTGCTAGAGCAGCCTAAAGCAGTCTACTCTAGCAGTCTAAAGCAGCCTACTCTAGCAGCCTAAAGCAGAAAGTGGATAGCATTTAATTGAGGTAACTTTCATAAATAAATCCTACCACAACCGTATATGTTGCAAGTTGGCAAAGGTATGCCAAATGATCATGGAAATGCTTTCAAATGCTATGGTCTAAGAACGTTAATTATTCTGATGATTTGGAGACCAATTAAAACAAATTTTAATCCTACACTGAAACTTAAGCTCTTACACATGATTATGACATTCATAGACAGGATTTGGAAAGCGGGGGCAGGGGGAGAGAGGGGGATTTATGATTTGTATGGTGATTTGTATCTAAGCGTGATTTTGGCCCCCTCCCTTTCACTCCCCACTTTTGACCTTGCTCCTGACTATCGGTAGACAAATCCCATCTATAAGCGCATTCAAAGGTGTCTATAGTCATTCATTCAATTTTACCTAGAGCACATACATATTGAAAAAATTCAACCAAATTCATCTGAATTCAAATAGTTAGCAAGTTTGATTAATTCAATGAAAAGAAAACTAAATCAGAAACCAATCAATTACATGTCTCCATGGTCAGACAAATTAAAATTAGAAATCAAGTCCCAAAATTGTCATCAATCAAAATGAAATAAGTTTTTTCTCCTTGCAGTACATGCTACATATAAAGGTTTCCCGATAGAACATAATGAAACAATTTTCAAGGTCAAGTGGTTATTTAAAGACTTGTCTTAAGAACCAAGTTTAGTATGATAAGTACTGACGTTGCATGTAAATTCAACACAGATGATATGACACTGTGTGTGGAGTAAATGAAACAAAAATGGATTAAAGATGAAAAATATTAATACCCATTAAACATTTCTCTTGATTGAGCAGTGTAATTATCAATACAAAATATTGAATATATGTTCCAATTGTAATAATGCTAATGAGAGAAGCCATAGATTCTACACAAAGAAATTATTAGTTACCATCAATGTTAAGGTGACCGATCAGGATGATGTTATTTTCAAATGTTACACTGCCCTCTATTACTTGATCAGTTGATGCAAGAACAGTATTGTTCAGAAGCCAATAAAAGCTGATATCTTCAGATAAGATATCCACTCGAAGATCAGATTGGAAAATCAGCTCCTGAATGGTAACATAAGACATGACGGTAAAATGCTTGTCCCCTGCAACCACCTGTAAAATGAATTAAGAAACTAGCTAATCTTAATCTGGATTTGATTGATTAATTACGAATCATCGGCACATTGACAGCAAATGTCATATAGAGAGATTTAAAAGTTCAAATTAAATCCATCCGAGCCATTAGGCCCACAGGTGCTTAACCCCGGTTTCCATGGCGTAAGAGGATGAGAGCACATGACTCCCCCTGGACGGGAGGCCTGTTCATTGCAGGTTAACTCCCCAGGAGAGCTGATACTCATTTTACAACTAAGTGGACTGGAGAAACTAAAGTAAAGTGTCTTGCTCAAGGACACACTGCATCTAGCATTCGCGACGGGAATCAAACCTGGTACAAGAGAGAGGTTAAAACTATATTACATGAAAAGAACAAATGGTGTGATTTAAAAGAAGGTAAAGTAAAGGTGTAATAACAGCACATTGGAGTAGGTTGGCAGATTTTAATTTTATCTTTAGATGGTTTGTTATAATGGAAAAGTTCAACTCGTTATGGAAAGGTTCAACAACATTAATAACAACGACACTGAGACAGTCAGAGTCAAATGTGCCAAGAGGGTGTTAAAAACTAAGGTGCTTGAGTTAGGAGAGTGAGGAAAGAGAGAAGGGATAGAGGAAAGAGAGGAGAAAAGGTGAATAAGGGAAAGAAGTTAAGGTAATAAAAAAAAAGATGAGGAAGGTAAGACAGAAAAGGGCAGGAAAGAGAGGTTTAGATTAGGTGGAATAGATTGCTGTAGCAGAGAAAGGTAATGAAGTGTCAGAAATGGGAAGGAGAGAGGTGTGATCTGGCATTCTGGTATATGGGACAGGTTAAGAAAATATGCTTGATCGAAAGGTCGGTGTTGCATGTAGGGCAGAGAGAAGCAGGGAGCCGGAAAGTAGGTGAGAGTGGGTGAGAGAGGTGTGGCCAAGGCAGATGCAGGTGATAACAACGTCCTCCCTGCGGATGCTACTGTGCAGGGGGACGTTGGTCCCAACTTTGCATTTGATGGTGTGAACTTTGGACTGGTCTCAAGAATCCAGGAGTCTTGCCAGGTCTTACTGAGGTAGCTGGAAGTGGAGAAACGTAGATCTGAGTGTGGAAGAAGGAGATATGTGATTTAACAGAGCACTGTTGCCAGCTCTGTTGGCTCTCTCATCACCTGGAATGCTGACACGGCTGTGGATCCATAATCATTTTTTTCCCTAAGGAGGAAAGAGAGTGAAGTTTATTGAGGATATGTAGGATGAATGGATTGGACCAGAGCATGTTGATGATGCCAGTGAGGATGGAATTAGAGTCAGAGAAGATGAATAAGCGGGGGCGGAAGGAGAGTTTAACAAAGTTTAAGGCCAGGAGGATGGCTTTTGCTTCAGCAGAGTAGATTGAGGCTCCATCAGGCAACCTTAAGAAGAAAGTGAAGCCAGGACAGGCAGCAGCAGCGGCTGCAGAGGAGCCTTCCCATGTGGAGCTGTCGGTAAATAGGAAAGAGAAGTCATGGAAATGTCTACTGAGTTGGCAGAATTTGGAGTGAAAGAAGGCTGGGTTGTGGAGAGCTTTCGTGTAGGAGGAAAGGCCAAGGAAAACCTTGGGAGGATTGATAACCCAGGTGGGTGTGGGAGGGATAGTGTGCCTGGCAATTGAGAAAATGTTGATGTTGGTTTTGTAAAGTGAAAGTGCATCCGGATCCCAAAGGTGGGGATGCATTTGTTGAGGTTGGTGAAGGAGGGAGAGCGAATGGAATGGAAGCAAGGGTTCCGCGGATCAGTGAGGATACAAATAGCAAAGGAGAGGCCGGTCCTAATGCACCTGAGGTTCAAAGGGAGTTCATTGGCCTCTATGTGGAGACTGGTGATGGGGGTGGTATGAGTGATGCCAAGGCAGAGCTTTAGGGCTGTGTTTTCAGTAACCTTGAGGTGCCTCAAGCAAAGTTTGCAGGTGGAGGCATAGATGAAGCTGCCGTAGTCCAGCTTGGACCTGAGGAGGGAGCGGTATAAGGGTGAACAAGGTGAAACGATTGGCTCCCCAGTTGGTGCTGGAGAGGACCCTGAGGAGATTGAGGATTTTGTAACAGTTGGTTTGAGGGTATTGATGTCGGGGAGAGAGGAGAGCTATAGAATTGAGAGTGATTCCGAGGAAGCGAGAACTGTTTCTGCTGGGGTTAATGGAATCTTTGAGATGGTGGCTGGGGCAAAGAAAAAAGGAGTTGCTGGAGTAGCTCTAGTGAGCTTAGTTGTCCAGGCAGTGTTGGAGGTTATTTTGGAGAGTTTGGAAGCATGGGGAGAACAAAAAGATAGCAAAATCGTTGACATAAAGGGAGCAATTGATAATGGTGATACTATTGATTTTGAGGATGAAGAGAGTGGGGGAGAGGATACTGCCTTGGGGAGGTCTAAATTGAAAAAGAATAGAAAATGTTGCCTCTTCCAAATCATGATCAAAATTGTCCAATTTCTCCAAATCATGAATTAAAATGATGCAAACTTTCCAATATTATCGCCACAAATCAATTTGTTTAAAAGGCACAAAAGAGGTCATCAGCAACAAATCAAATTGATAATCAAATGTTCCACTAGCTGTGCCCTAAATAACTGTAGGTAACTCAAAATGGGGTTTCAGTTTGAAAATAAATCAAGTTTGTTCGATAGCTGTGATGTATAATTACAAAAATAAAATACTATTTCTATAGATATTTGAAACCTCAATCTCTGCATGCAAAATAAGATGCAAGAAATCACAGTGATTATGAAGCAGGCTTGGTAGATTATCCCAAGTGTAAAAAGCCAACTCTAGTTTGCAAAAATGCCAAATAAAGCCAAAAAATAGCCAAACTGTAATCAAGTCAAGAAAATTCCAAATTTTGAAAGGAATTGGCCACTGGCGAGTCCAGGTTTTGTGGGAAGGGTAAAATGTTCTGAAGAGCAAAACAATATTATTACATTCTGCAACGTGCAACATATCACATGGTCTGAAAGTGTCATCAGAAAATTAATTTAACTTTCTTTTTATTATCCATCAAAGCTTTAAAGTTTGAGAAAAGGCCAGAATAAGCCAAATAATACATTTTACAGCCAAACTAGTTCCAAAAAGCCACACAAAAAAACTATCAACATAAATATATAAAAGTAAAATAATATTTGTTGCGGCTAAACAAGTCTAACAAAATCCACAAAAAATAAACAAATTCAGAGCAAAGCCAAATAACTTGTCTTTGCAGCCATTTCTAAAAACTTGGCTTCTAAAAAGCATCATAACAGGAGGAGCAAAAGCCAAAATGTCAAGAAAGTGCTCACCTTATGAAATTGCAAATTGCTTGTCATTTTATTAGTGATAAAACAATTATTGTTGGTGATAAAACAATTATTGTTGGTGATAAAACAATTGTTGGTGATTAACAATTGTTGGTAATAAAACAATTATAAGTGATTAAACAACTGTTGTTGATTAAGCACTTGTTTTTTGAGATAAAAACACAAGCACAAAAAAAAAAATTGGTTTGATTGCTTGAGATTTCACAGCACGGGGACAGTCTTAAGTGAAATGTGCTTGAAAGGTGTTTAAAATTGATGGTGCAAAAGAGAGGAGGAAGAAGTACAACATTGATCCAGGAGTAAGAAGGGTAGAGAGAAGGAGAGGGGCAGGAGCAAGGAGGGTAGAGAGAAGGAGAGGGGATAGGTAAGGGTAAAAACAGGGGAAATGAGTGAGTATTAGATCAAGTGGAATAAGTTGTTGAAGAAGGTAATTATGTCGTAGGGGAACTTTTTCTTAGAGAGATCTGAGATAAAGATAAAGGGGGAGAGAGTAGATCTAAAGTTGGACCATAAAGGACAGCTTAAGAGGATATGATGCTAAAAAGTTCAGTATTGCAGATGAGGCAGAAAGGTTTGGGGAAGCCAGATAAGAGGTAAGCGTGGGTGAGAAAGGAATGACCAAGATGTATACGGGCGATGACAACATCTTCTCCATGGTAATAAATGTGTAAGGGGGACTTGACTCCCCTTTTGGGGTTGATTGTGTGGAGTCAAGTCCCCTTTTGGGGTTGATTGAGTGAAGTTTGTTACTAGTCTCAAAATTCCAGGACTTTGCTAAGTTTTCTTGAGGTATTTCTAGTTGGTAATATTGAGAAATCAGAGTGTGGAATAGGGATAGAGGCAATTTGGTTGGACAAGGCATTGTTAGCTGCCCTGTCAGCCCTTTCATTCCCAGGATACCAACATGGCTAGGAATCCAGAAGAAGATGATTTTCTTCCCAGAGGAAGAGAAAAAGTAAATCTTGTTTAAGATTTGTAAGGTAGATAAGGGGAATAGACCAGGGCATGTTTGCGATGCCTGTGAGAACCGATTTGGTGTCAGAGAAAATGACAAAGCAGGAGCGGAACTAGAGTTCAATGAAGTTTAAGGCTTGGAGGATAGCCTTTACTTCAGCTGAATAGATTGAAGCTCTATCTGGCAATTTCAAAGATAGTGTAAGGTTGAGGCATGTAATATATAATATATATATATATATATATATATATATATACATATATATATATATATATATATATATATATATATATATATATATATATATATATATATATATATATATATATATATATATATATATATATATATATATATATATATATATATATATATATATATATATATAAATATATATATATATATATGTATATATATAATATATATATATATATATATATATATATATATAAACACATATAAATATATATATATATATATATATATATATATATATATATATATATATATATAAATACATATATACATATACATATATATATATATATATATATATATATTGATGTTCTTGAGAAGGACACTGGAATTGAAAGAGATGTCCTGCCAGGTGCCATGGATATAGCAGTGGAGAACAGTGCCAGTTCGCTCGATATGATGATGATGATGATATATATATACATATATACATAAATACATATATACAAATATATATATATACACACATATATATATACACACATATATATATACACCCATATATATATATACACACATATATATACACATATATATATATAAATATACATAATTTAAATTTATATATATATATATATATATATATATATATACTATATATACATATATATATATACATAAATATATATGAATATATATATATATATATATATGTATATATATAAATATATATATATATATACATATATATATATATATATATATGTATATGTATATATATAAATATATATATATATGTGTATATATATAAATATATATATATGTATATGTATATATATAAAATATATATATATATATATATATACATATATATATATATATATATGTATATATATATATATATATATATATATATAAATATATAAATATATATATACATATATACATACATATATATATATATATATATATATATATGTATATATATATATATATATATATATATATATATATATATATATATATATATATATATATACATATATATATATATATATATATATATATATATATATATATATATATATATATATATATATATATATATATATATATATATATATATATATATATATATATATATATATATATATATATATATATATATATAGAAAGGAACAGTATTTAGAAAACAAGGTGGGTTATGAAGAGCTTTTGTGTAAGTGAGGCCAAGGAAGACTTAAGGGGAGAGGGGGTTATAACCCAGGTAGGGGTAGGAAGGATTGTGTTCCTGGCTATAGAGAAAAGGTTGATGTTGACTTTTGGGAGAAGGGATTTCACACACATCCCAAAATGTGGAGGGATGCGTTTGTTGAGATTGGAGAGGTTTGGGAAGGAAGGAGAGTGAATAGAATAAAAAAAAGAGTTTGCAGGTCTGTGAAAATGCAGAGAGCAAAGGAGAGGCCGGTTTTGGTGCTCCTGAGGCAAAGGGGAGTTAGTTCACTGGCTTGAAAGACGTAAAAGATCATAACGGAGGGGTGTGGATGGCTCCTACGCAGATTTTTAGGGCTGTGTTTGCTATGGCCTTGATGTACTTTTAGTATATTTGCGGGCAGATCCATATTTGAAATTGCCATGGTCGAGCTTAGATCTAAGGAGAGAGCAATATGAGGTGAGTAAAGTGACAGCTTGGATCTAAAGAGAGAGCAATATAAGATAAGTAAAGTGAGATGATTAGCTTCCCAGTCGATGTTGGAGAGGACTTTGAGAGTTTTACAGAGAATGGAGTGATGATTGATGGCTTGTCACAAAATGTCATGTCACAAAATTTCAAATTTGTCACATAAATGTCTCAAATGTCACATAATTTTTGGCACCTTTTGCAGAGAATGTCACAACAGTTTTGTTTTTGTCACATTTGGTTGGCATAAATTCACACATCATGACCAGTTCAGGTGATACATAGAAAGTTCATTTGGTTATGTCTGTTTCATGGAAAATAGAACCACCACTAAAATGCAACATCAAATTACCAATGAGTGTGAGTGAAGGGGTGAAACATGTTACAAAATATCAGACAAATTTTAATACACCTATTTATGTTCATTTTGTCACATTTTGTCACAAAATTTTCAAAATGTCACAGAATTTTGGACAATGAAATTTTGTCACAAAATGTCATCATATCACGGATGCTCCATTTTCTGGTTTATAACAATTAGTTTTGAGGAAATTTATGTGAGAAAGATAAGAAAGCTTAGAATCGAGAGTTATCCCAAGGAATCTAGAGCTTTCCATCTATGGAATGATTGAATCTTTAAGACAGAGGTTGGGGTGAGGGAAGAAAGAGTTGTTGTTCTTGAAATGAATAAGAATATTTTTTTCTTAAAGAGAATTTAAAGGCCGTTGGTGGCACTCCAATGGGTCAGGTTGTCAGGCACTTTTGAAGATTATTCTCCATGCAGTGTCTTTAAGCATGGGGAAGAAGAAAAGATAGCAAAATCATCAACATAGATGTTAGAGATGAGAGCTTTGGTGATGCTTTTGATTTTAAGGATGAAAATAGTTGGAGAGAGAATGCTACCTTCAGGGACGCTCAGATGTTGGATATACTTTTGGGAGTAGATGTTTGCAATGCGCACACTAAGATAGCGAGATTGAAGGAAGTTATGGATGAAGATTGAAAGTAGACCAAGATGGAAATGGTGTGGTGCTTCCTGATGAAGGTTTCACAGACATTGGTGTCTAGTTTCAAAACATGGTCCAGACAAATCCGATTGCTACTGAAGCCATTTTGTATGGAGGGGAGAATGGAGTTCTCTTCAAGATACCAACATAGTCTGTAATTGGCCATGTGTTCCATAATCTTACAGAGGCAGGAGGTGAGTGCGATGTGATCATAGTTATTAGGAATGATTCAAAATTTTAGAAAAAGCCAAATAACAATTTTTGCAGCAAAATGAGTCTCAAATAAGCCAAATCCCAGAAACACCCTTAAATCCCAGGAAAACCCTCAAATCCGAGAAACACCCTCAAATCCCAGGAACTCCCTCAAATCCCAGGAACACCCTCAAATCCCAGGAATACCCTCAAATCCCAGGAACACCCTCAAATCCCAGGAAAACCCTTAAATCCCAGAAATACCCTCAAATCCCAGGAATACCCTCAAATCCCAGAAACACCCTCAAATCCCAGGAACACCCTCAAATCCCAGGAACACCCTCAAATCCCAGGAGCACCCTCAAATCCCTGGCACATCCTCAAATCGCAGGAAAGGGGGGATACCCAAAATGTCAAGAAAGTGCTTACCTGGTCACCCTCTACAAGCATAGCATCCCTCATCAGGAACCCAATGTCTATCTCATGGAAGAGGCCGCTCATGTTCCAGTTGCCAAGGATTTTCACAGGACCATAGAATACCACAGGCACAGTTATGGTATTATTCTCATCTTGGTCTATGATGCTATCACCAAGCTCTGGCAAGAAAAGAATTTCAGTGTAAAAGACTTTACCCTACTCTGGACCCCAGGGAAAAGCTTTCTATAAATGTCTATATATAATCAAAATAACCAAAATGTCTTTTCCATCTGCCATTTTCTATTCCTGCATACCTTTCTACATATATGTTGTCTCAAGTAATATCATTTCATGAAAACTTCACCTCAAAAGCATTGCAGAAACATAGTCCAGACATTATTACTGGCTTAATCATATAATGATGTCAAATATTACCTGCTATTCATCAGTTGGTAATACACCGTTAAAAGGTCATCATAAAAAGTGGTAATTTTCCTTATGGTCAACCAGAATAATGACAGAAATGTCCAAATCTAATCCAGAAAATTCAAAACGTTATACAGAATACATTCACCTAATGGAAATTTCTCATCTCAATTCTTCAATGCCGTCAGTCATTACTGCTACCATTGTTATTCCAAATAAATGCCCATGTAAACCTTGTTTGGTACTCACATTAAATCAAATTTGCAGCAGCACTTTTGGCCAAATTAAAACTGTATATTCTCAACATTTAATCACAACTTTAGAATAAGAACAATATTCATTATCAACATCAGTCAAAAAGTTATCAAAAGAACGAATATGTACGAGATGGCACATGAGCGAAACACTAGTAAAAGGTTAATGAATAACGTGCTATGCATTCAGTACAGGATAATCCATAGAAGCTGGGCACATATATGCACGAGGGTGGAGCCCCAGTGCATCCAGCGATATGTGTGCAGCCAGCTTCTATGCATGAATACATACATTTATATAGCGCTTTTTCCAAAGGTTGCAAAGCGCTCAAGGAAGTTGCAAAAAAAGAAAACAAAAATACTGGATACAGGGAGTAAAGAATTATGCCAAGTTGAATGAAACAAGTGGGGTTTTGAATTGCCTAATAGTGATAGCATAATGCGTCCGAGGGGAAGGAATTCCACACAACTGATAGCATAATGCATGTCTGAGGGGAAGAAATTCCACACAACTGATAGCTTAATGCACGTCCGAGGGGAAGGAATTCCACACAACTGGAACCACTGCAGAAAAGGCACAGGAGCCAGCTCTAGTGCGGGTGCGCTGTTCATCTAAGAAGTTTTCTGAGGAGCGCAAAGTGCGAACAGGAACATAATGTAGGAAGCTGTTTGAAATTTACCCCGCTAAGCATAGCGGGGATATTTATGAAAGTTATACTTACCTTCCATGCTATAAATATGCAATCTGGTCACATGGGATTCTAATATTTATGTTACCAGCCCAGTGACCTATACTTTTACCCTGTAACATTAAGAGGCCAAAAGGCGGGCGGGATGCATGGAAGCGTAAGGTAACTCGTAAATATCGCTTACTTCAAAGTTATAACCTTCAGGCAATCAAATTATTGAGGATAAAAGGAAGGGAGTTCAGGTCGCAGCAAAATTTTCAAAAAGGCTGGTACTAAAACTCTCACTAATCTAATCCCTTAAAAAGAAATTTCTTCTCCTCTTAAGGATGAAAGACCTCAAAGGGGCTAAAACATCGCAAACCACTTCTAGTTGCAGTCAAACGGAACAAGGAACTATTCTTTGTTCCATGAACAGTGTCGAGCGTTTACTTTGAATAAAGAGCTACAATGGGCGCACCATCCATCAGACAAAAATGTCTCATTGACACAGTACAATGAGATCTCCGTTGTATCTTCAGAGCAAAAGTTGGTAACACGAACTTTGCAAAGTAAGTCAAAAACATGACCGATAAACCGAACAACTGGAAAAAAACCCAGTAAAGGTGGATGAACCCAAATGCAAGCTATCCCTTTAAGAAGCTACTGGACGATCCTCGGAGAAAAATGTCTCATGACACAGTACAAAGTCTGTGTAAGAGGGCCCAACTCCAAAACCCTGGTGGATGGGAGGGGGACTGAACCAGTCTGAAGGGCCCCCTCCAAAACGAGGAGGGGGGTAAACAACTCCTCAGAAAGGCCTTGCTATGCCAAGGATAGGCGGACTAAGGCCACATCGTCAAACGAAGTGCTCTGGGACTGTGATGCAGTTTGCCGGAGCCCGGGAAAAAGACAAAAGTCGTCCCTGACCCGAGGCTCGTATGGGAAGCCTGCAAGGTCTTGAGCAGCTGAGAGAACCACAGTTGGCCTGGCAAAGTGGGTGCTATCAGTCGTACATCGCCTTGCTTAGCATACTCGGTTTACTAGTGTGAAAGGCGGAAAACGTAACTCACATAGTGAGTCCTTTGAAAGTAAATGCGTCAACCTCGAAACCGCAGATCAGGAGAAAGGACGCAAAGAATTGATAGCTTGCGATCGTCCTGGATGCAGACAGACCTACATCCGGGAGACCAAATAAGGTCCTGATCGCTCTGGTCACCTATGGGAAGCAAGTTCATCCTGTGGGGCTTCCACTGAAGCAAGAAGATTGTGATCGTGTTCTCGTATTCCAAGGTGAGCGGCCTTAAGGCTGGCATAGTTCGTCTTGCGCCAAGACGAGAGGAAGGATTCCAGAAACTCTTAAAGTCTGTTCTATCTGTCCAAAAGGAGACCACAACAGTGGTGTAAAGTCGGCATGAATTTGAACTGCCTTGCTCAGCACTAGCGGTAAAAAATGAAAAATGCCCGACATACTGCCTGTGAAAAAGGCCAAGTACCTGTCCAAGTTTCTGTCATAGGAGGTCACATGAAATGTGCCCCTACCTCGACCAAGACCCATCCGTCGGCACTGACGGTGAAAGTCTGACAGGTGGAAACTTCATTCCTCACAACACAGGTGGGAGCGTCCGCACCATCACCAAACGTGGGTGGCCACGGACTAAATGGAGGTACTGAATGAGACCATCTTCAGCCAGAGGGTAGACTTCAACACCATCCTCTCCATGACTTGCCAAGTCTGGGGGTTTCGAAAATACCCATCGGTCGCTGATGGCCTGTGGTGTGTGGGAGGCACAAGCCTCTCCTCCCCTCCTGTGTGTTCCAAGACAGAAGTCTGGATGTAAAGAGGTCAATGAAGAGGGAAACGTCTTCCCATGGATGGAACTAAAAATCTTCCCATTAGAGCTTCCCCCTTCATTCTCTGTCCCTACTCCGGAACCTACTCCGGGACCTGCTCCGTTGTGGAGAGAACCGGGGCAGAGAAATGAGCGAAATGCCGAACATCGGCGAAAAGCCCAGGGTGAAATGCCGTTGAGCGGGAAGAGTCATTCAGGCTGATAGCACTGATAAGTTAATTCTAACTTAGGGTTATACATGAAGGTAATACATGTGTGCATCGTTGCTTACAAGTTTTCATTCAGCAACTGCAGCTGATTGGTTGGATAACACAGCAAGTATTCCCCCAGTAGTTGATTGGTTGGGTAACAAAGGAGTATTCCCCAGTAGTTGATTGGTTGGGTAACAAAAGAGTATTCCCTCAGTAGTTGATTAGTTGGGTAACAAAGGGAGTATTCCCTCAGAAGTTGATTGGTTGGGTAACAAAGGGAGTATTCCCCAGTAGTTGATTGGTTGGGTAACAAAGGGAGTATTCCCCCAGTAGTTGATTGGTTGGGTAACAAAGGGAGTATTCCCCTAGTAGTTGAATGTTTGGGTAACAAAGGGAGTATTCCCCCAGTAGTTGATTGGTTGAATAACAAAGGGAGTATTCCCCCAGTAGTTGAATGGTTGGGTAACAAAGAGAGTATTCCCTTAGTAATTGATTGGTTGGGTAACAAAGAGAGTATTCCCCTAGTAGTTGACTGGTTGGGTAACAAAGGGAATATTCCCCCAGTAGTTGATTGGTTGGGTAACAAAGGGAGTATTCCCCCAGTAGTTGATTGGTTGAATAACAAAGGGAGTATTCCCCCAGTAGTTGAATGGTTGGGTAACAAAGAGAGTATTCCCTTAGTAATTGATTGGTTGGGTAACAAAGAGAGTATTCCCCTAGTAGTTGACTGGTTGGGTAACAAAGGGAATATTCCCCCAGTAGTTGATTGGTTGGGTAACAAAGGGAGTATTCCCCCAGTAGTTAATTGGTTGGGTAACAAAGGGAGTATTCCCCCAGTAGTTGATTGGTTGGGTAACAAAGAGAGTATTCCCCCAGTAGTTGATTGGTTGGGTAACAAAGGGAGTATTCCCCCAGTAGTTGATTGGTTGGGTAACAAAGGGAATATTCCCCCAGTAGTTGAATGGTTGGATAACAAAGGGAGTATTCCCCCAGTAGTTGATTGGTTGGGTAACAAAGGGAGTATTCCCCCAGTAGTTGATTGGTTGGGTAACAAAGGGAGTATTCCCCAGTAGTTGATTAGTTGGGTAACAAAGGGAGTATTCCCCCAGTAGTTGATTGATTGGGTAACAAAAGGAGTATTCCCCTAGTAGTTGACTGGTTGGGTAACAAAGGGAATATTCCCCCAGTAGTTGATTGGTTGGGTAACAAAGGGAGTATTCCCCAGTAGTTGATTGGTTGGGTAACAAAGGGAATATTCCCCCAGTAGTTGATTGGTTAGGTAACAAAGGGAGTATTCCCCTAGTAGTTGATTGGTCAAAGTTTTAGATTAATCATGTTTAGCTAAAATCTGTTTAAATAGGTCTATTAGTCTACCTCACCTCCTGCAGCAGTAGGCATTGCTCATCTAAAGATAGCTCACCCAATCTGCTTATATTGCAGGTAAAGTAAGCTGTGTAATATCTTATAGTGATTGTGCTTGTCATGACTAAACCTATCATGCAATAACTTCTTGGTAACCTTTCTAAAAATTAGTAGAGAAGGTTTTTACATCTATGCCATTTACAAAAAGAAAAGAAGAGAGAATGTAATAAATTAAATTATTCCCACCTGATACATCAATGCCATTGACCATTCCATCTATTGTAATGTTGCCGATGACAACAACATTCACAAAGTTCTTGAAGCCTGCCACCACTTGAGATGGACTATCCCTCCAGACTACAGAGGTGTACAACTAGAGTCAAAAGAAACCTTTCTTAAATCAATAAGAAATTATCATTGTAACTATTTTCAGGGTCAAAAAATGGAGACAAAAAATGACCTTGTTTTGTCATAAACAATGTGCCATTATCTTCATGCTGTAAAAGTACTAAAAATCTCAAAAAGCATCGAATATTACTTGTTTGTTTGTTTGATGAGGTCTTAACGGCACCACGACAACGAGGGTCAAATTGTGCCTGAGAGGTCAGATCATTCTAGAGGTAGAAAGGAAAGGAAACAGGGGGAGAATGAGAGAAATTCGAGAACAAAAAGTCAGAAAGCTGGGATCGAGAGAGGAGGTGCATGGGTGAAACAAAAACAAAGTAGAGAGGGGGTGGAAGAGGAGAATTAAATATGGTTGTAGCGGGAAGCACGATGAAGGAAGGAGATAATTTTATCCGGAGGATTTTTTTCTGGAAGAACTCAGCAATTGAGTTGTGGGGAGCGAGGGAAGCTCTGGGAAGGTTGTACAGGGGGCAAGCAAGGTGAACGTGATGGATTGTGAGGGTGCAGTGGCAATTGTTACAGATGGGGTGGGGGGAGCCAATAAGGAGGTGGGAGTGAGCGAGGTGGGTGTGACCAATTCTAAGAGGGGTAATATAAACCTTGTCGATACGAGAGAGGTTGTTGATGGTGGATTTGATCAGAATTGTGGGCTGGATGACATGGAGTTTGTTATCAATTTGGGAGTTCCATGAGGTTTGCCAGCGGTCACGAACAAGGGAAGCGATAAGCGGTTTGATGTCAGATAGGGTTTTGGGAAAAGGGGTAGGGAGGAGGTTGAGGGCAAGCTTAGCGGCTGCATCAGCCCTGTCATTGCCAGGGATGCCAACATGACTGGGTATCCAGAAGAAAAGAACACTTTTCCTGCAGAGGGTGGAAGAAATGAGTTTCCGGAGGAGGAGGTGGCATGTGAGGTTATCCCATTTAAGATTGAGTAAAGAAGTGAGTACAGCCTTGGAGTCAGAGAAGATGGCAAAGAGAGTACTCAATAGTTGAGGGCTAGGAGGATGGCCTTTACCTCAGCTGAAAAAATGGATGAGTAGTCGGGAAGTCTGCTACTGAGGGTGATGTCTTGGATGACGGCAACAGCAGCTGCCATGTCACCTTCCTTGGAGCCATCAGTATAGATGGAGATGTAATTTGAGAGTTGGTCTTTGATTTGGTTGTGGAGATTGATGAAGAGGTTAGGGTGGGTTTGAGTTTTGCGATGAGTGGAGAGGTCTAGGTGGACAGAAGGGAGGGGGGTGGCCCAAGGAGGAAAAGTGGGCCAGGAGTAGGTGCCGAGAGTGGCGGGGTTGATGCCCAGATGGAAGAGGTCTGATTTAATTTGTAAGCTGAAGAAAGGGGATAGGGTTTTAGTCCTAATATTACTATTACTACTATTAATATTACTACAACAAATTGTCACATACAATGTTAAATTTACCTGCCCTCGCTCTTTTTTCTACATCATATGTTTGCTTTTTTTTGTTATGCAGGGCTCCTATAGAATTTTAGGGCCTGAGGAAAAATTATATGTGGGTTCCTTGAAAGACATCTTTTTGAAAATCAGGCTAATTTATGCTTCATTTTTTTATTTAAAATTGATTACTTTTAAACAAATAATACTGGTGATCTTTTTAGAAAATTTCTATATTACAAAGTCCACAAACAAAAAAACTGTGCAATTTTGATCTGTCATAACAAAAGATTTTGTTAACAAAATGATAATAACACAATAACAATGTGGTGCCAAGAATGTGGTGTTCTGCTGAGAATGCGGTGATCTTCCGGGAATGCGGTGATCTTCCGGGAATGCGGTGTTCTACCAAGAATGTGCTCTTCTATCAAGAATGTGCTGTCCTACCAAGAATGTGCTGTTCTACCAAGAATGTGCTGTGCTATCAAGAATGTGCTGTTCAACCAAGAATGTGCTGTTCTACCAAGAATGTGCTGTTCTACCAAGAATGTACTGTTCTACCAAGAATTTGCTGTTCTACCTGTTCTACCAAGAGAGAATGTGCTGTTTACCAAGAATGTGCTGTTCTACCAAGAACGTGGTGTTCTACCAAGAGCGTGCTGTTCTACCAAGAAAGACCGTGCTGTTCTACCAAGAATGTGGTGTTCTACCAAGAATGTGCTGTTCTACCAAGAATGTGCTGTCCTACCAAGAATGTGCTGTTCTACCAAGAATGTGCTGTTCTACCACCAAGAATGTGCTGTTCTACCAAGAATGTGCTGTTCTACCAAGAATGTGCTGTTCTACCAAGAATGTGCTGTTCTACTGTTCAAGAATGTGCTGTTCTACCAAGAATGTGCTGTTCTACCAAGAATGTGCTGTTCTACCAAGAATGTGCTGTCCTACCAAGAATGTGCTGTTACCTAAGAATGTGCTGTTCAAGAATGTGTGTTCTACCAAGAATGTGCTGTTCTACCAAGAATGTGCTGTTCTACCAAGAATGTGCTGTTCTACCAAGAATGTGCTGTTCTACCAAGAATGTGCTGTTCTACCAAGAATGTGGTGTTCTACCAAGAATGTGCTGTTCTACCAAGAGGTTGGTGATCTATCAAGAATGTGTTGTTCTACCAAGAATGTGTTGTTCTACCAAGAATGTGCTGTTCTACCAAGAATGTGCTGTTCTACCAAGAATGTGCTGTTCTACCAAGAATGTGCTGTTCTACCAAGAATGTGCTGTTCAACCAAGAATGTGCTGTTCTACCAAGAATGTGCTGTTCTACCAAGAATGTACTGTTCTACCAAGAATTTGCTGTTCTAACGAGAATGTGCTGTTTACCAAGAATGTGCTGTTCTACCAAGAACGTGGTGTTCTACCAAGAACGTGCTGTTCTACCAAGAACGTGCTGTTCTACCAAGAACGTGCTGTCCTACCAAGAATGTGCTGTTCTACCAAGAATGTGCTGTCCTACCAAGAATGTGCTGTTCTACCAAGAATGTGGTGTTCTACCAAGAATGTGCTGTTCTACCAAGAATGTGCTGTTCTACCAAGAATGTGCTGTTCTACCAAGAATGTGCTGTTCTACCAAGAATGTGCTGTTCTACCAAGAATGTGCTGTTCTACCAAGAATGTGGTGTTTTACCAAGAATGTGCTGTTCTACCAAGAATGTGCTGTTCTACCAATAATGTGCTGTTCTACCAAGAATGTGCAGTTCTACCAAGAATGTGCTGTTCTACCAAGAATGTGATGTTCTACCAAGAATGTGCTGTTCTACCAAGAATGTGGTGATCTACCAAGAATGTGCTGTTCTACCAAGAATGTGCTGTTCTACCAAGAATGTGCTGTTCTACCAAGAATGTGCTGTTCTACCAAGAATGTGCTGTTCTACCAAGAATGTGCTGTTCTACCAAGAATGTGCTGTTCTACCAAGAATGTGCTGTTCTACCAAGAATGTGCTGTTCTACCAAGAATGTGCTGTTCTACCAAGAATGTGCTGTTCTACCAAGAATGTGCTGTTCTACCAAGAATGTGCTGTTCTACCAAGAATGTGCTGTCCTACCAAGAATGTGCTGTTCTACCAAGAATGTGGTGTGCTATCAAGAATGTGCTGTTCTACCAAGAATGTTCTACCAAGAATGTGCTGTCCTACCAAGAATGTGCTGTTCTACCAAGAATGTGCTGTTCTACCAAGAATGTGCTGTCCTAAAGAGAATGTACTGTTCTACCAAGATTGTGCTGTTCTACCAAGAATGTGCTCTTCTACCAAAAATTTGCTGTTCTACCAACAATGTGCTGTTCTACCAAGAATGTGCTGTTCTACCAAGAATGTGGTGTTCTACCAAGAATGTGCTGTTCTACCAAGAATGTGCTGTTCTACCAAAATGTGCTGTACTACCAAGAATGTGCTGTTCTACCAAGAATGTGCTGTCCTACAAAGAATGTGCTGTTCTACCAAGAATGTGCTGTTCTACCAAGAATGTGCTGTTCTACCAAGAATGTGCTGTCCTACCAAGAATGTGGTGTGCTATCAAGAAAGTGCTGTTCTACCAAGAATGTGCTGTTCTACCAAGAATGTGCTGTTCTACCAAGAATGTGCTGTCCTACCAAGAATGTGCTGTTCTACCAACAATGTGCTGTTCTACCAACAATGTGCTGTTCTACCAACAATGTGCTGTTCTACCAACAATGTGCTGTTCTACCAACAATGTGCTGTTCTACCAAGAATGTGCTGTTCTACCAACAATGTGCTGTTCTACCAACAATGTGCTGTTCTACCAACAATGTGCTGTTCTACCAATGTGGTGTTCTACCAAGAATGTGGTGTTTTACCAAGAATGTGCTGTTCTACCAATGTGGTGTTCTACCAAGAATGTGGTGTTTTACCAAGAATGTGCTGTCCTACCAAGAATGTGCTGTTCTACCAAGAATGTGCTGTTCTACCAAGAATGTGGTGTTCTACCAAGAATGTGCTGTTCTACAAAGAATGTGCTGTCCTACCAAGAATGTGCTGTTCTACCAAGAATGTGCTGTTCTACCAAGAATGTGCTGTTCCACCAAGAATGTGTTATTCTACCAAGAATGTGCTGTCCTACCAAGAATGTGCTGTTCTACTAAGAATGTGGTGTTCTACCAAGAATGTGCTGTCCTACTAAGAATGTGCTGTTCTACCAAGAATGTGCTGTCCTACCAAGAATGTGCTGTCCTATCAAGAATGTGCTGTCCTACCAAGAATGTGCTGTTCTACCAAGAATGTGCTGTCCTATCAAGAATGTGCTGTTCTACTAAGAATGTGGTGTTTTACCAAGAATGTGCTGTTCTACCAAGAATGTGCTGTTCTACTAAGAATGTGCTGTTCTACCAAGAATGTGCTGTTCTACCAAGAATGTGGTGTTCTGCTGAGAATGTGGTGATCTTCAAGAATCTACCAAGAATGGTGATCTTCCAAGAACCAAGAATGTGTTTTACCAAGAATGTGCTCTTCTATCAAGAATGTGCTGTCCTACCAAGAATGTGCTGTTCTACCAAGAATGTGGTGTGCTATCAAGAATGTGCTGTTCAACCAAGAATGTGCTGTTCTACCAAGAATGTGCTGTTCTACCAAGAATGTGCTGTTCTACCAAAAATTTGCTGTTCTAACAAGAATGTGCTGTTCTACCAAGAATGTGCTGTTTACCAAGAATGTGCTGTTCTACCAAGAACGTGGTGTTTTACCAAGAACGTGCTGTTCTACCAAGAATGTGCTGTTCTACCAAGAATGTGCTGTTCTACCAAGAATGTGCTGTCCTACCAAGAATGTGCTGTTCTACCAAGAACGTGGTGTTCTACCAAGAATGTGCTGTTCTACCAAGAATGTGCTGTTCTACCAAGAATGTGCTGTTCTACCAAGAATGTGCTGTCCTACCAAGAATGTGCTGTTCTACCAAGAATGTGCTGTTCTACCAAGAATGTGCTGTCCTACCAAGAATGTGCTGTTCTACCAAGAATGTGGTGTTCTACCAAGAATGTGCTGTTCCACCAAGAATGTGTTGTTCTACCAAGAATGTGCTGTCCTACCAAGAATGTGCTGTCCTACCAAGAATGTGCTGTTCTACCAAGAATGTGCTGTTCTACCAAGAATGTGCTGTTCTACCAAGAATGTGGTGTTCTACCAAGAATGTGCTGTTCTACCAAGAATGTGCTGTTCTACCAAAAATGTGCTGCTCTACCAAGAATGTTCTACCAAGAATGTGCTGTTCTACCAAGAATGTGCTGTTCTACCAAGAATGTGGTGTTCTACTAAGAATGTGGTGTTCTACTAAGAATGTGGTGTTCTCCTAAGAATGTGGTGTTCTCCTAAGAATGTGGTGTTCTCCTAAGAATGTGGTGTTCTCCTAAGAATGTGGTGTTCTCCTAAGAATGTGGTGTTCTACTAAGAATGTGGTGTTCTACTAAGAATGTGGTGTTCTACTAAGAATGTGGTGTTCTACTAAGAATGTGGTGTTCTACTCAGAATTTGGACTACAAGGACCACATTCTGGAGCACAATGAAAGAAATACAAAGACAGTGCAACTGTTGATTCAATCTGTAAGTCATGAGTCAAGTCTCCACTAAAACCAAAGGTCACAAATCACATGGGTGGTGGGGTGGGGCATCACACCATCAATATTTGATGATAATGGAAGAGTAAGTCCCTTGTTATTGAATAAGCTTATTCCGAGTCATTGTCAGTCATCCAAGGTCTTTTGAGAGACCTAAAAAGGAATTCAAGTGCAAAGTTGATGAACAAATAAAAACACAATTATCAGGCATGAGACTTTTTGAGAATATCATGTCCAAATGTTAGCCTTCCTTTAATTCCCAAAACTTAGCACAACAAATAAAACATCTGCATTACAACATTTATGTTGACATAAAAAGGATTATTTGATATCTTTTGAAGGTAGTGATTTTCCTCACCAGAAGGATTTCCACGTCACTAACCAGCCCTTCCACGACTAAATCATCTCCAAATTTCACCTCGGGTACAAAGTGCACAGTGGCACTAAAATTAGCATTAGCTGAGGTCAAGACCAGGTCAATTATTGAAATGCCATCAAGAAGAACACTCTCATTCAGATACAGATTTCCTGGCAAAGAAAACAACATTATCCTCAGCTGATATATGATACTTAAAAGAAACAGTATACTCATTATCTGAAACAGAAGTTTGAATATAAATGACTCACAGATTCTTTCCAGTATTACATCCCCAATCACATATCCAAGTAGAATTTTATCACACTGAAGAGTGCATACTTCCGACCGCTTGATTATTCCAACATGCCTAAAATTTTGTAAATGTTCACCCCCTTCCCAATACAACCTATATCAGAAACAATAAACCTATTAAGTTTTATCCCCAAATCTCTTCCTCACTTTTACTCAGTAGTTGCAATTTGCATTACAGAAACTTCAGGGTTTTCAATTTTATTCAGGCTAAGCATTAATTGTTTGAATTCTTTTCACCCAAGATTTACATTCCGTCCTTTCTCCATTCATGCCAAAAACAATTGTTGTGATTTTCTTTGATACATCATTAGATTTGATACATCTATAGAGTCCAGAATTTTTGATTGCTTGGAAATTCTTCCAGGGCATGAATTTATTGTTCAGCGCATTCCATTGGAAAGTTTGAACTAGAAGTCTTGAAAGATCTCATCCCAAAACATCCCCACCCCTCCATTTGTGCCCTTCCCCTGTTTCAATGTCTCAAATTTTAATCACCTCTTTCTTATGCAGCAAACACACACAAAATTTAATCCAAATCCAATCATCAGTTCTTGAGATATCTTGATGGCAAACAAACAGACAAACAAAGTCAAAAATATAAAAACGCCAGTTTCTACGGGTTGCTTCAAATTCCACAAGAAGAATTGCATTACATGCATCTGTCTTCAAGAGGCCACTATTTTTCAAAGTTTTATTTTGGACAAACATTCAAAATCGTTGTTTCTTTAAATTGTCTTTCCATGGGGGTTATATACCTTATTAATTGTAAAGACTTTGGTAAACAATATTTAAGAGAAACAGGGGTGAACTCCGCCAAACACATAGAGGGCACAAACAAGAGTTCAAAAAAGGATTAACTCCATTAGGAGAACATTGCAACACATCTTGCAAATACTTTGACCTAGTAGCCATTCAAACAGACTCTAACTTAAACAAATCCCACAGAGAAGCCAAAGAATTGTACTGGATCCAACAATTACAGACCTTTTCTCCAAAGGTCATTAACATCAAAAAATCAATAGGCATTAAACTCCTGCTTTTTCGTTTTTGACTTTTAGGTCAGTGTATATACTGTAAGCTTTTAGATTCACTAGCATTTTTACACTTGAAGAAGGGAAGTTTAGCTTTCCAAAATGTCAAATTATTTTAAGTTTAAAGTTTTTTGTTTTGATTTTTCAAGTGTTTGTACAGCAAAGTTTTCCTTTATATTTTCAACTATATATATATATATATATCAACTATATGTATATATCAACTATATATATATATATATATCAACTATATATATATATATATATATAAACTATATATATATATATATATATATATATATATATCAACTATATATATATATATAATATATATATATATATATATATATATATACATCAATCATATATATATATATATCAACTATATATATATATATATATATATATATATATATATATATATATATATCAACTATATATATTTATATATCAACTATATATATATATATCAACTATATATATATATATATTTATCAACTACATATATATATCAACTATATATATATATATATATCAACTATATATATATATATCAACTATATATATATATATATATATATATATATATCAACTATATATATATATATATATATATATATATATATATATCAACTATATATATATATATATATATATATATATATCAACTATATATATATATATCAACTATATATATACATATATCAATATATATATATATATATATATATCAACATATATATATATATATATAAACTATATATATATACATATATATATATATATATATATATATATATATATATATATACATATCTAATATATATATATATATATATCAATATATATATATATATATCAACTAGATATATATATATATATATCTATATATATATCAATTATATATATATATATATATATATATATATATATATATAGATATAAACTATATATATATATATCAACTATATATATATACATATATATATATATCAACTATATATATTTATATATATATACAACTATATATATATATATATGTATATCAACTATATATATATCAACTATATATATATATATATATATATCAACTATATATATATATATATCAATATATATATATATATATATATATATATATATATATCAACTATATATATATATATATATATATATATCAACTATATATATATATCAACTATATATATATATATATATCAACTATATATATATATATATCAACTATATATATATATATATATCAAGTATATATATATATATCAACTATATATATATATATACATCAACTATATATATATATATCAACTATATATATATATCAACTATATATATATATATCAACTATATATATATATATATATAATCAACTATATATGTATATATATATCAACTATATAAATATCAACTGTATATGTATGTTTATCAACAAACTTGAAACATGTCCTGCCATATCAGATTGTTTGACTCGACGAGGGAGGCAAACTGATTTTGATTCCTGGCACCAGTCCTGCATTGAGTACAAGACATTTTATTCCACCAGCTTCAGTCCACTCGGTTATTAATGAGTTGATTCAATTCAATTCATCCCATTTGACATAATAAGCACCCAGGTGCTACAAAAATAGAATTGGGCCACTTTTTAGATTCAATGTTTCTTCCTACTAAGCATCCATGTTCCTGGGCTGCGTATAATGTGCTATTCAAAGTGTATTGTGTGAATTGGTTCTATACTAGCCACACAATAACTGCCACAAACATTGTGAGCATCAGACACAAAATAAGCCAAGAATATAACAAAACGAGTATATTAATTAATCAAACAAATTAAGTTATCAGTCAAAAAATGCTTATTAGAGCAGGGGCGCTTATTAGAGCAGGGGCGCTTATTAGAGTAGAGGCGCTTATTAGAGCAGGGGGTGCTTATTAGAGCAGGGTTGCTTATTAGAGCAGGGGCGCTTATTAGAGCAAGGGCCCTTAAAACATCGAATACGGTAGTTGCAAAGAGGACATATAAAGACAAAGGAATAAACTCACCAATATCATAAAACACAGCATACAATAATATGAGAACAGAGCAATGTCGTCCATTGTGAGATCAAATTGAAAACATATATTACAAACTTAACATAACAAGCGAGGGTTTGATAAAGAGATTTTGAATTGGAATTAAACAAAGAACTTCAAGTCAGCTTGACAAATTATTACCATTGAAGTAATAATCCGAGAAAAAGTTGTATCGTAGGCTATTGTGTAAAGAACAAACGAATAAAAAATGAACTTTGTCGTCTTCTCCCATGGAACAAAAACATTAAATTCTTTCGCTTAAGGCAACATTCTTTATTTTACCCTCACTGACCTCACCCTCTACCACTCCGCACCTCACCCTCTACCACTCCGCACCTCACCCTCTACCACTCCGCACCTCACCCTCTACCACTCCGCACCTCAGCCTAGCTATACACTTTCGTAAATAAAAATCATCAATAAGGTAAGGTAAGTATGATTCCTCATAATTCTCAAGATTGATAATCTTATACAAGCAAAGGCTTCTGTTTCGTTTACACTACACACCCAACCTAATGCTAACCAGTATATTTTGTGGTTTTGTTTACACTACACACCCAACCTAATGCTAACCAGTATATTTTGTGGTTTTGTTTACACTAGACACCCAACCTAATGCTAACCAGTATATTTTGTGGTTTCGTTTACACTAGACACCCAACCTAATGCTAACCAGTATATTTTGTGGTTTCGTTTACACTAGACACCCAACCTAATGCTAACCATTATTTTTTGGTTTCGTTTACACTAGACACCCAACCTAATGCTAACCAGTATATTTTGTGGTTTTGTTTACACTAGACACCCAACCTAATGCTAACCAGTATATTCTGTGGTTTCGTTTGTCTGACACCCAACCTAATGCTAACCAGTATATGTTGTGGTTTCGTTTACACTAGACACCCAACCTAATGCTAACCAGTATATTTTGTGGTATAATGAAGAAATCTGGCATTTTCTTTAAAAAATGCTGGTAACAAGCTATTGGAATAAATCAAATATCTTTGATACTTTTAAGGATAATCCTTGGATAATCTGCCTTTAAGGATAATCCTTGGATAATCTGCATAAAAACATGTACCAGAAATACAAAGGGAAGATCAGATAAAATGGGAAGAAAAATGAAGAAGACGAAAAGACACTCATACCTACATGAATACTGTTATTGAATATTTTGGTTCCATAAACGGTTTGTTCCAGACTCTTTGAGAGATATTCATCAAAGAGCTCATCAATATAAACACCATCTAGATAACCAACAAGCTGCAAGTTGCCCCCTAGAGCAACTTCACTGCAAAGAAATGTAGAATAGCATACAAAAACAATTACAGATCACTGTATGTTAAATATCCACTGACAGCCCGGTAACAACAACTTGTAGCTTAATGGGAGGAAAATATGCTATAGCATGAAATTAACAACAAGTTTAATCAAAATTGGTTACAAATTGATCACTTACAATCATTTTGAATTTAAGGCCTTATTATAATAAATTATGCAAATTTTATCTAAATTTAGTGACATCATGACAACCTATGAATTTCCTTATGTTAACTTATTGTTGTTCAATCCGCCACTAACATTATTTGAATAGGAGCATTTGAATATGATGAAGAAGTTTATAATCTCCATCCTACCCTCATTCCAGAAGCACGCTTTTTAGTAAATGAAATTAGGACAGAAAGTTAAAGAATTACATTAAAAATATGGAGCTGTCTACTCTTTCATGAATCACAACTTTTGCATACATTAGTATTTATTTAAGCTTTCCCTTACACAAAAACTACGTTGCCACAAGCTTGCAATAAGCTAACATTTTTAGTTTGTGCATACTTGCTGCACCTTGTGGCAAGCTTGCAGCAAGCTAGTATTTGGGACAAATGCACTTGTTAGCTTACGCAAGCTAGCAAAAACCTTTCCACAAGCTTGCAAACATTATCTGCAAGCTAACAAATATTTTTTGCTAGATTACACAAGCTAATGTTAGTTTGTGCAAGCTAGCACGCTTGTATTTGTCCCAAATACTGGCTTGCTGCAAGGTTGCAGCAAGTTTGTGCAAGCTAAAAATGTTAGCTTGTCATAAGCTTGCTGCAAGCTAGGTTTTTCTGTAAGGGTTAATTAGCTATAACTCGGAAACTACAGGTGATTTCGAAATAATTTCAAGACTGTTCAGTGCAGAATTACAAGCTATCATCTGTTGCATAACTGAAAACTTAGGTTGAGATTTAAATGATAATGATACTGGTCAAGCATGTTCATTTCATATGAATGAGTAAAATTAAAATGGAACAAAATTGTAGGTAGAGAAAGTGCTCAACAATCTTTTCTCTTCAGGAGATAAAGTTTTTTGGTTTTGTCCTTCTTGTGTAGAAATGACTGGTATATCGTCCCCCTTTCCGCATAGTAAGAAATGTAGGGAAAACATGGTTTTGAGAAAATCGATATAAAAGATTTTTGTAGTTTTTGAATTTTTGTGATTCTGAAGGGTTAAATAGTACAAATTATACCAAGTTGAAGAGAGAAAAATATTAAAACTTTAAAAACTATTATGGAAATGTATCACTTTTCTTTTATATTTAATCATCTTCCAAAGACATTCGTCAGTCAGTATCCAGAATTGATATTAAAAGGTAATACAAATTGACATTCATCACTATGCAAAAAGAGGGACAATATAAGACTAGAAGTAACATATTACATCCTCGCCTGTCTCAAAAACCTTTATGTATTTTATTGGAATATCGTTGCTTTCAATCACTAAAATCTAGTGAATAACCATCTCAAGAAATTTCAAGAAAATAAAACCACTTACTAAAAAAGTTTAAATTAGTTTTCTTTGAGAAATGTAAAGAAAGTGAGGGTGTGATATCATTTTTCTGCAGTAGACTTTCTACACCAGTGGTTTTCTCAATACAATTTGCAACAACCTTAAAACTTGCAAAAGATTTGTCATAAAAAAAATAGATATGGAAAATGAAAAAAGGTGGATTACCAACCTGTAATCCTGCCTATGCTAAGAAGGGTGGTACTCAAGCACATTTGACATCACATGCCCCTACTCTATTCATAAACAGAATACCCTTTAAGCCAGATATAGAATACAAAGACAAGATGATGTAATCATATACCATAAACAAATATCATAATCATCTATCAAACCCTTGGAATCTTCATTCAATAACTTACCCTCTAAAAACTTTGATCCCAAAAACCTCCTCATTTGTGTCTCTGTAAATGGCATAGGCGGCGACCTCACTGAGGTCATTGTCATTTATGAAGCTAGTAATGGTGACCTCTGAGTTGAACAAAAGGTCATCCAAATATGTTAGATTACCTGCAAAAAAACCCAAAAATCCAAAGAAAATAAATGTATAATTGGAGGCATGATCATGTTTTAGTAAGCCTTAGTCAGATAAACTTGCATCCTTCAAATTGTTTTGGCAATAAATATGCAGGGAATAACCAGTCTGAGACATTTTTTAAATCATGATCTTGAATCAAGCTCGTCAATATAAAACAAGCTTGTAAATATAAAACAAGCTCGTCTCAAAAAACAAGCTCGTCATAAGACAAAACGAGCTCTTCAAAAAATTAAACAAGCTGGTCAATATAAAACTAGCTCGTCTCAATATAAAACGAGCTCGTCATAAGAAGAAACGAGCTCATCATCAAATGAAATGTTTAATTTAGAAACAACTGAAACCATGCTTAGTTGTGACGTCACAGCCTCAGATTCCTCAGTCTTTATGTATTCTATCATATTTTGTCCTGCAATTTTGTGGCTTAAAAACCATTGGCTATGTCAGGAAAGTAGTAATAGAGAATCTAGTATGTGTAATTATAATATATTACCTGAAGCAAGTTTGAGGAAAAGTAATTCAAAAAGTGGAAAAGTTAAATAAAATTGATTTAAGACCTGCCATTTCTACTCAGATAAGACAGAGATTTAAACTGAAATATCCCCTTAATGGAATAAGATTTTTGAATGCTTTCTTCACTATTTTTTCCTTTTAAAGTCCTCTTTATATAATATAAAATTCTTGACCACTGAACTAATCCTTTAAATGATACATTGCAGCACTGCTGTCGCAAGCAATATAAGAAACATCCAGGTGTGATCATAACAACTTAGTGGTAACCTAGGTAACTGCATTAATACTCACTTGCAACAGTCTGATTATTACCCAATAAGATAACACTTGAAAGAAAGCTGCTGAGGGCCACCCCATCAATTTCACCTTCAACTGTCAAATCCTCAAGAACTAGAAGTGGTGCAAACAGAAGGAACACAAAATTAAATGTTAAAAAAAAATCTTTACAAATAAAAAGCATTGCACATCTTGGACGAAAGATTTTAGCAACAACGTAAGTTATGAGGCCGGGTAAGGTTTCACAACACAACACAATCAAGCTGTTAACGGTGTATTATAACTACAAAACTGTTCTCTTTTATTCCTACCAGAAAAGGGCATACAATTCTCAGAGAAACAGTTTTAAAATTTGAAATAGCAAATGCAGTTTTCATTTTATTGCTGATCAAAGTTGAGATGTATGAACGGGAAGAGAGATAAGTATATTTTGTGCCTTCTTTATATTTTCTTAATTTCAGTCTTAGAGAAAGATGTGATTGTCTCCTCATTCTATATTAGTATCTCTGCCAACAATGGAGGTTATGTTTTCACCTGCGTTTATCTGTTTGTTTGCTTGCCATCAATTCTCATCTTGATATCTCAAGAACTGATGATTAGATTTGGATTAAATTGTGTGTGTGTGGGAGGGGGGAGGGGGGTTGGCTGCGTAAGGGAGAGGTGATTAAAGATTTGAGATATATTGGAACAGGTGAAGGGCACAGATGAAGAGGGGATGTTTTGCGATGAGATCTTCTAGTTCAAACTTTCCAATGGAATGTGCTGAACAATGAATTCATGCCCTGAAAGGATTTCCAAACAATCCATTTTCTTGACGCTAAAGAAAATCAAATCTAATGGTGTATCAAAGAAAATCACAACAATTGCTTTTGGCATGAATGAAGGATGGAATGTGAATCTTGCCTGAAAAGAACTTAAAGCAATGAATGCTTAGAACTGAAAACAATGAAGATAAATAAGCCTGAAGTGTCTATAATGTAAATGGCAAATACTGATTAAAAGTGGGGAAGAGATTTGGAGATCAAATTTAATAGGTCTAGGATGTCAATTGATTGTATTGGGGATGGGGGTGAGCTTTACCAAATGTTAGGCATGTTGGAATTATCAAGTGGACAGAGGTATACAATCTAAAGAGTGTTAAAATTATAGTTATATACTGTTATAATATCAATTCTACATATCAATCTATATACAGTTATGACTAAGATCAACTAAGTTTTTGTTAGAATAACCTACTTTCCTTCACGCAATTGTGGTACATGATAAAAACAAAATTAAAAAAGAAAGCTAAATCCATCCAAGCCATTATGCTCATAGAGTCTGTGTTTATTCCCAGTTCCCACTTTCAATGGCGCAAGCAGATGAAAGTACATGACTCCCCCTGGACAGGATGCTAGTCCATCGCAGATTAACTCCCCAGCAGTGCTGGTACTCATTTTACAGCTGAGTGGACTGGAGCAAATAGAATAAAGTGTCAGCTCAAGGACACTATGCAGCACCCAGGATGGGAATCAAACCTTGTACCTTTCGAATACAAACATCACTCCGTAAAAGAATCTTCCCATCTTCCAAAATTATATTTGAAAGAGCATACTTTTAAAGCCAATTTGATACAAAGAACAGGGTGACATCATATTCCGTTCAGGAGATATGGATTTTAACTTATTACATTTCAAAGTTTTTGTACATTTCAATGAATTCGTGTTTGATGATGTCATAAAGGCAATTCCATTGCAAATGTTTATGTATTTCTTTGAACGTTAAGTGTTTGTTTCTGTATGATTAAAAACAATTTTCCAAAAGTTATTGAAGTAGGGTATTTGGCAACGTATATAAATACCTAAGTTTCATCAATTTATTTTTCTAGCAGGTTTTACTAATAAAAAAGGATGATAGATTTTAATGAAATACATCAACTTTGTGGGAGAATGTGTTGCTGTGATGTCATACTGAGCCTGAATGTGTTGCTGTGATGTCATACTGAGCCTGAATGTGTTGCTGTGATGTCATACTGAGCCTGAATGTGTTGCTGTGATGTCATACTGAGCCTGAATGTGTTGCTGTGATGTCATACTGAGCCTGAATGTGTTGCTGTGATGTCATACTGAGCCTGAATGTGTTGCTGTGATGTCATACTGAGCCTGAATGTGTTGCTGTGATGTCATACTGAGCCTGAATGTATTGCTGTGATGTCCTACTGAGCCTGAATGTGTTGCTGTGATGTCATACTGAGCCTGAATGTGTTGCTGTGATGTCATACTGAGCCTGAATGTGTTGCTGTGATGTCCTACTGAGCCTGAATGTGTTGCTGTGATGTCATACTGAGCCTGAATGTGTTGCTGTGATGTCCTACTGAGCCTGAATGTGTTGCTGTGATGTCATACTGAGCCTGAATGTGTTGCTGTGATGTCATACTGAGCCTGAATGTGTTGCTGTGATGTCCTACTGAGCCTGAATGTGTTGCTGTGATGTCATACTGAGCCTGAATGTGTTGCTGTGATGTCCTACTGAGCCTGAATGTGTTGCTGTGATGTCATACTGAGCCTGAATGTGTTGCTGTGATGTCATACTGAGCCTGAATGTGTTGCTGTGATGTCATACTGAGCCTGAATGTGTTGCTGTGATGTCCTACTGAGCCTGAATGTGTTGCTGTGATGTCATACTGAGCCTGAATGTGTTGCTGTGATGTCCTACTGAGCCTGAATGTGTTGCTGTGATGTCATACTGAGCCTTTTCCTATTCGTTTATTGACATTTTTTGTGAACCTTAAAATTTGAATATCTCCTGGTAAGAATAAGATATCAACATGATTTTTGTACTAAATTGTTTCTAAAAGTTTTTCTTTCTTATGAAAGGTTATGAAAAAACATGGGAATAATTCCTTAAAAACATGGGAATATTCCTTTAAAAACATGGGAATACTCCTTTAACTACTACATAACAGATGAAAATTAACAGGCTACATAAATCTGTATACATTTATTTCAAAACTTTCAGTTATTGAAAATGATGAAAATATCTCTTAGAAATTGATGTTGAGTGCCAAATGGTAAAGATCTCAAACTCTTTTGTCAGAATCAGCTTTGTATCTTCACAGAATCTTAGCAGACAATTAAAAAACAATGGGTTTAACAATGAAATAGAAAATGTACACAAATTTGCATAGTAGACCTGAAAATTTACGAGTTGTACAATCGTCAAAGTTGTTAGATTTTGATGTTTTTTATTTTGTAATTTACTTGATTCTTTGTATATTTGAATATTTCTGGAAACTTGCCCTGTCCTGGGTAAACTTGCCCTGTCCTGGGTAAACTTGCCCTGTCCTGGGTAAACTTGCCTGTCCTGGGTAAACTTGCCAGTCCTGGGTAAACTTGCCTGTCCTGAGTAAACTTGCCCTGTCCTGGGTAAACTTGCCCTGTCCTGGGTAAACTTGCCCTGTCCTGGGCAAACTTGCCCTGTCCTGGGTAAACTTGCCTGCCCTGTCCTGGGTAAACTTGCCTGCCCTGTCCTGGGTAAACTTGCCTGCCCTGTCCTGGGTAAACTTGCCTGCCCTGTCCTGGGTAAACTTGCCTGCCCTGTCCAGGGTAAACTTTCCCTGTCCTGGGTAAACTTTCCCTGTCCTGGGTAAACTTGCCCTGTCCTGGGCAAACTTGCCCTGTCCAGGGTAATCTTGACCTGTCCATCTTGGGTAAACTTGCCTGTCCAGGTAAACTTGCCCTTGACCTGTCCAGGTAAACTTGTCCTAAACTTGCCCTGTCCAGGGTAAACTTGCCCTGTCCTGGGTAGACTTTCCCTGTCCTGGGTAAACTTGCCCTGTCCTGGGCAAACTTGCCCTGTCCAGGGTAATCTTGACCTTTCCAGGGTAATCTTGACCTGTCCAGGGTAATCTTGACCTGTCCAGGGTAAACTTACCCTGTCCTGGGTAAACTTGACCTGTCCAGGGTAATCTTGACCTGTCCAGGGTAAACTTGCCCTGTCCTGGGTAAACTTGCCCTGTCCAGGGTAATCTTGACCTGTCCAGGGTAAACTTGCCCTGTCCTGGGTAAACTTGCCCTGTCCAGGGTAATCTTGACCTTTCCAGGGTAATCTTGACCTGTCCAGGGTAATCTTGCCCGTTCAAGGTATACAACTTTGGAAGACACTAGTAAACTTACCCTCCAAGTCTTCAAAAGTCTTCCTGCCATAAATGGTGCAGTTGGTATTGTTCAACACCGTTTCTTGGTAAAACCAACCTATACCAATATTCTGCACTGTCCCATTCACTACAATGTTTGCACTGTTAATGCTAACACATTGCAAATAATTAACCAAAATGTCTTCTTTCCTGAATAAAAGATAGAATGTAACATTTTGTAAAACGTCTTCTGCAAAAAATATTTAAACTAGAATGGTAAATACTGTCATGGTTCGCATGCCCATGCAAATTGACACCCATATTATATGATCCGGCCAATTATGAAAATGGCATCTCACACTTAAGTCCCACATGGCATCCTATGTCCCACATGGTATCCCACCCCATATCCCACATGGCATCCCACCCCATGTCCCACATGGCATCCCACCCCATGTCCCACATTGCATCCCACCCCATGTCCCACATGGCATCCCACCCCATGTCCCACATGGCATCCCACTCCATGTCCCACATGGCATCCCACCCCATGTCCCACATGGCATCCCACTCCATGTCCCACATGTTATCCTACCCCATGTCCCACACAACATCCCATCCCATGTCCCACATGGCATTCCACCATATCTCCCACATGGCATTCCACCATATCTCCCACATGGCATCCCACCCCATGTCCCACATGACATCACATGTCCCACATGACATCCCATGTCCCACATGGCATTCCATCATATTTCCCACAGGGCATTCCATCCTATGACCCACATGGCATCCCACCCCATGTCACACATGGCATCACACCCCATGGCATCCTACCCCATGTCCCACACGACATCCCATCCCATGTCCCACATGGCATTCCACCATATCTCCCACATGGCATCCCACCCCATGTCCCACATGGCATCCCACCCCATGTCCCACATGGCATCCCACCCCATGTCTCACATGGCATCCCACCCCATGTCCCACATGGCATCCCACTCCATGTACCACATGGCATCCCACCCCATGTCCCACATGGCATCCCACCCATGTCCCACATGGCATCCCACCCCATGTCCCACATGGCATCCTACCCCATGTCCCACACGACATCCCATCCCATGTCCCACATGGCATTCCACCATATCTCTTACATGGCATCCCACCCCATGTCCCACATGGCATCCCACCCCATGTCCCACATGGCATCCCACTCCATGTCCCACATGGCATCCCACCCCATGTCCCACATGGCATCCCACTCCATGTCCCACATGTTATCCTACCCCCATGTCCCACACAACATCCCATCCCTTGTCCCACATGGCATTCCACCATATCTCCCACATGGCATTCCACCATATCTCCCACATGGCATCCCACCCCATGTCCCACATGACATCCCATGTCCCACATGGCATTCCATCATATTTCCCACAGGGCATCCCATCCTATGACCCACATGGCATCCCACCCCATGTCACACATGGCATCCAACCCCATGGCATCCTACCCCATGTCCCACACGACATCCCATCCCATGTCCCACATGGCATTCCACCATATCTCCCACATGGTATCCCATCCCATGTCCCACATGGCATCCACCATGTCCCACATGGCATCCCACCCCATGTCCCACATGGCATCCCACCCTATGTCCCACATGGCATCCCACCCATGTCCCACATGGCATCCCACCCCATGTCCCACATGGCATCCCACCCCATGTCCCACATGGCATCCTACCTCATGTCCCACACGACATCCCATCCCATGTCCCACATGGCATTCCACCATATCTCCCACATGGCATCCCACCCCATGTCCCACATGGCATTCCACCATATCTCCCACATAGCATCCCACCCCATGTCCCACATGACATATCCCATGTCCTACATGGCATTCCATCATATGTTCCACAGGGCATTCCACCATATCTCCCACATGGCATTCCACCACACAGTATCTTACATGGCATATTCCACCATATGTCCCACATGGCATCCCATGCTATGACCCACATGGATCCCATCCTACATGTGTGTCCCACATTAATCCAACCATATGTACCACATGACATCCCTCCCTATGTCCCACATGGCATTCCTCCCTGTGTCCTGCATCAGTGGCTTCCCACCTGATGTCCCACATGGCATCCCAATATATGTTCCACATGGTATCCCTCCCAATGTTCCAATGACATCCTACTTTATGTACCACATGGCATCACATCCCATGTTCCCATGGCATCCCACCCTATGTCCCACATAGCCTCCTACCCTATGTCACACATGGCATCCTACCTTATGTCACACATGTTATCCTACCTTATGTCACACATGGCATCACAACCTATGTCACACTCTGTGTTACTCGTGGCATCCCACCATGTCCCACATGGCATTCTACCCTGTTCCACATGGCATTTCACCCCATGTCCCACATGGCATCCCACCCCATGTCACACATGGCATCCAACCCCATGGCATCCCACCCCATGTCCCACATGACATCCCATAGGCTCCATAAGAAGTCTCATCCTAGCTATCACAGTCACTGATTGAGCAAACTATGTATGAAAGTGTCAGTTCATATAATAACTTATATGCAAATGACTTGTTGAAATGGGGTGGGACGCCATGTCCCACATGACATCCCATACCATCCCATGTCCCACATGACATTCCATCCCATGGAAATCCACCCTATGTCCTGCATGGCATTCCACCACATATCCTACGTGGCATTCCACCCTGTTCCACATGGCATCCCACCCCATGTCCCATATGGTATCCCACCCCATGTCCCACATGGCATCCCACATGGCATCCCACCCTATGTCTCACATGACGTCCCATAAGCTCCATAAGAAGTCTCATCCTAGCTATCACAGTCCCTGATTGAGCATACTACATATTAAAGTGTCACTTCATATAATAACTTATATGCAAATGAGTTGTTGAATAAGAAAAAAAGGTGGAGTCAAATAATTATGCCTGATATAGCCCTTGGTGTATACAACATGGTAAATATTATATCATATGTCCCTCATGGCCCCCATCCATGTCCCACATGACATCCATCCCTATGTTTATATGCAATCACGTCCTGTCACACTCCCTGACTAAGCATGCTAAATAAAAAAGTCTGGTCAGGTCATATACTGTAGTAACTTTATGCAAATGAGCACAATAATAAAGGTGGAGTTTAAAAAATCATGCCTGATATAACTGTTTGGTGCCCAAATATTTTGAAGAATTTTAAGGATTTCAAATCTCAAATGCTACAAGAGAGACTTAAGGATCTCTGAAGAATATTGGAAAATTTTATCATTTTACAGTTATCTTCTAAGAAAATATCAAATGTATCGTAGACTTTTAAAGGAACTAGTCTTTAATCCTATCTTAAGTACCTCTGAAAAACTTTAACATTTTATAAGGAAATTCTGAGGAATTCTCAAAAAACTTTAACATTTCTGAGGAAATCTCAGGACAAATCTGTGGACGGTCGGACAGACGTAATCGCCATTACATAGGTTCGCATAAATGCTTCGCATAAATGCTTCGCATGCGAACCAAAAACTAAGAATTAGAATAAATTTAAAATTTGAATTATTCTGACATGGCTTCATTTTGCTTAGAATATGGTTGAATGACATTGAATGGAAATCATGATGAAATAACCATCCTTACAGGGAATGGTCCCATCCATCAATCATTCATGGGTTTTGCACAAAGTTCTCCCAAACATATAATGTATATTATTATTTAGGCTCCACCAAGGACTAATCTGATTTGCATCACTGAACAGCAGTTATATGTCTTGAGCCCAAGATGAATGACCTATTGTGTACAGTGTAACAGTAGCTGGTTGCTAACAAGTGAACTGTGAATAGACTATGAAGATGTTGTCAGTTAAGAAGATATACATTACCCCTGTATTGTGTATGATGTAACAATACCTGGATGCTAGTCAATGAGTTGTGAAGAGTCTCTCGGGTTGAATGGTGTGGATTACCCTTGATTTTAAGAAAATCAGGGGTGTCGGGTTGAAGGGTCTAAGGGCCAAAAATTCTTAATGTTAAGTATTCCACTCCCACTTCCAGCCATGCAAATAGATCAGCAACTTATGTACAATATTTGTTGTAACTATCTGCAGATATCGGCAAACTTAAATTGCTTTTCTAATGGATGCTTTGAAATCTTTGTTCCTTAGAACTTTATACAACATTCAGTCATTAAACTAAGTTGCATTCAAAATGTCTGAGCATGTTTAAGTAGGAATGAATACCCTCATGTTGGACAACCTCCTTTACGGATGCAGAAAACAGGCTCATCAACAGAACTGATTTTGGTTTTGGGACTTATTACGCTGCTTTTTATCTTGAGCTCACGAGCATAAATTTTATCCATGCAATCAATTTAATTCTAATGATTTTTTCTTCATAGAATATGAATGAAATAAAGCAATGCTACGTATTATGTTCATCATTCAGATTTAAATCCAGGATCATGAAGTCGTCAAAACAGAAAATTCATAATCATGAGAAAAATCAGATCTACTGGCATCCAGTGTTGGTATATTAGTTTTTTAGAAGCCAAACTTGAAGGGGGAAAATGGCTTTTTTGAAACTGAATTTGATCGTTTGGCTTTTTTTTCTTTCTTTATTTTTTTGGCTTTTTGGAGACTTGTTTGGCTGTGAAATATTTTATTTGGCTGAATTTTGGTTTTTCCTCAAAGCTTTCAAGTGATAAAGAGAATACAAATTTTCTGATGATATTCAGACCACGTGATATTTTGCATGTAGTAGAACTTATTTAATAACATTTGTTTGGTTTTTCAGTACATTTGACCTCCCAGAAATGCCTATGAACCCGCCAGTGGCCGATTCCTTTGACAAATTGCAACTTTCTGGACTTGATTACAGTTTGGCTTTTTTAAACTAATTTGGCTTTTTTTTAAACTTTTACGCTTGGGATGATCTACCAATCTTGTTCGCATCCCGTGTGAGGGCAAGTAAAATGCCAATATCTTCAGCTGACTTTACAAATTACCTTTAACCTCTTCGTCATCATCCAGAGAAACAAAATCCTGTGTCACATTCCATCCATTGAGGTATCCAATAATGGTGACATCCTGATCACATGACACATTGCCCAGAAAAGATATCGTTGTTGCTGCCAAAGTTTGGTTTCCATTCACTTTTAAAATCTACAAGAAAAGTAGAAATATTTTAAAAAAAATTGAGCTTAAAGAACTTGTAAGATATCAGTAATTTACATGTGAAACGAGTTTCAATTTTTTGAGGATAAAACATTAATATGTCGTATTGGTAAATGATATAATCATTCTGGAAACAACATTAATGTGTCGTATTGGTAACATGACATAATCATTCTGGACACTGTAGAGTAAGTTAGTTCAATTGGTAGAACACCAATTTTTCGGTTGAGAAGTTGTGGATTTGATGTCGTACCAAGTCATATAAAAGAATTTTATGGAAGGAATACATTCAAGAAATCACCATTCTCAGCTCAAGACGGTCCACATCTTAGAACAGTCTACAACTTGGGACAGTTTACAACTTGGGACAGTCTACATCTTGGGACATTCTACATCTTGGGACAGTCTACAATTTAGGACAGTCTACAACTTGGGACAGTCTACAACTTGGGACAGTCTACAAGTTGGGACAGTCTACAACTTGGGACAGTCTACAACTTGGGACAGTCTACAACTTGGGACAGTCTACAACTTGGGACAGTCTACAACTTGGGACAGTCTACAACTTGGGACAGTTTTCATCTTGGGACATTCTACATCTTGGGACAGTCTACAATTTAGGACAGTCTACAACTTGGGACAGTCTACAACTTGGGACAGTCTACAACTTGGGACAGTCTACAACTTGGGACAGTCTACAACTTGAGACAGTCTACAACTTGAGACAGTCTACAACTTGGGACAGTCTACAACTTGGGACAGTCTACAACTTGGGACAGTCTACAACTTGAGACAGTCTACAACTTGGGACAGTCTACAACTTGGGACAGTCTACAACTTGGGACAGTCTACAACTTGGGACAGTCTACAACTTGGAACAGTCTACAACTTGGGACAGTCTACAACTTGGGACAGTCTACAACTTGGGACAGTCTACAACTTAGGATAGTCTACATCTTGGAACTGTCTACATCTTGGAACTGTCTACATCTTGGGACTGTCTACAACTTAGGACAGCCTACAATTTAGGACAGTTTACAACTCATGCAGTTCAAAGTGTGAAGGCACTTCAAGGTGCAATTGCCAAAGACATTCATATGATGGACATTATAGAAATACAAAAATACGTTTGATAGTTTTACAGTACAGAGTTTTCACTGGATAACAATTTTTTTAAGGAATTTAATTTTGCAATAGTACGAGAGCATACTTGATCTTTTTCTTACTTTTTAAATCAAATTGAGGCAATAATGTCTTTAGGCAACCCATTTACATACACCCAAAGCAATCTGGATAATGGTCAAGATATAACGACATAAAGTACATTGGTATAATTTTTCAAACAGGTTTTTAAAAACAAACTTAAGAAATACATATCATTTTTCGAAGGACTTACTTGAGTTTCAAAATCTGACAAGTCTTTTTCATTGGTTTCAACATATTCGTCGACAATGATGTCATCAGCAACAAAAAATGGTCCAGTGAATGTTTTATGACCTGTAAAGTCGATTAAAACAAGAAATGCCAAGATTCATAAATCTCTTAACATAACCAGATGACGGGCTAAGAAGGGTTAGTCACCCCATATAAAGCCCAAACTATCACCACCACCACCAGCACCAGAAAAGAAAAATACAGAAAAATACACAAAGATGCTCAGAGTTAGTACAGAATGCATCAATGTTGACTTTGAAGTTGTGAACAGAATTGAGCTAACCACCGCCACTCAGGCAAATCAGGTGTCACATGAGGATTAGCTGAAACATGCAAGAAATAACAAGAAGTCAAAGCTTCACTACCAGACAGTAATTTAAAAACCTAAATCATATCGCCACGTACTCTTCTTATTAAACTCAAGCATGGTCAAACCAAGACTATGGTAACCTAGATTCATAAGAGAGATTTCTTACTTTAGGAATAAATCTTGTGGCTCTTTGCTGAACCCATTCCAAATTGATCTTATCCTTCTCATAAAGGGACAAGCTTGAATAGCGCACTCTAGATGAGGCCTGACTAACTGCAATATACAAACCAGATTTTAAGCATTCCAACATGCCTAAAATATTAAAGAGTTCATTCTCCACCCCAATACAACCTACTTCAAAAATCCAAGTCACATTAAGTTTTATCCCCAAAGAATCTCTTTCCCACTTTTGATATGTTTGACTACTTGCATTCTGAACACTTCAGGATCATCTACCACTTGATTTCTTCCAACTTAAGTCAAATCATTGTTTTCAGTTTGATTCAGTCTAAGCATTCATTGTTTGAGTTCTTTACAGGCAAGATTCACATTCCACCATTTTCCTTTCAAAGCACAAACCATTTGTTTAAATTTTCTTTCAGTCCAGAAAATTGATTGTTTGGATTTCCTTTGAATTCATTTCAACTCATTCCATTGCCTGGAGAGTTTCAATTAAATCTTGCTTTATGTGGAAAATTTCAATTAAGTCTCGACAGATCTCACCCTAAAATATCCCCCCTCCATTTCTGCCCCACCCCCCACATTTCTGCCCTCCCCCCTGTTCCAATGTGTCCTAAATTTTAACAACTTCTTCCACAAGTAACAAAACCACGCACCAAATTTAATAAATATCCATCCATCAGTTCTTCAGATATTTGATGACAAACAATAAAACATCACCCCTCCATTTAATCCCCTGTTCCATTAAGTCCCCTTCCATTTGCACCCATCCCCTGTTCAATAAGTCCACATCCCCACCCCCTCCATTTGCACCCTTCCCTGTTCCAATGAGTCCACATCCCCACCCCTCCACCCCTCCCATTTGTCCACGTCCCCATCCCTCCATTTGCACCCATCCCCTGTTCCAATAAGTCCACGTCCCCATCCCTCCATTTGCACCCATCCCATGTGCCAATAAGTCCCAAATTATAATCACTTGCTCCTTAAGCAGTAACAAAACCACACAACAAATCAAATCAAAATCCAATCATCAGCTATTGAGATACTGTATGTTGAACAAACAAATACAGGAGAAAACATTACCTCTGTCCAACTTCTTTGACAGAGGTAATTAAGAACAACTTCTCTACCAAGAAAACAACAATCTCTTCTAATTAAACCAAGCATCCTATTTTTCCTTGCAGCTGCTAAAGCACACTGTTTAGAAGGTCTCTGATTGCTAGTAATGACCAAACCAAGATCCCTATCTTCATCAACACAACCTAGATTTGAACCATTCCTGCAGTAATCAAAAGCCAAATTGCTCTGAACAAAATGAATAACTTTGCATTTATCAAGAATGAATGTTATCTGCCATGTTTGAGATCAAAAACTAACTTATCCTTTGCAACAGTGAAGAATCCCTAGCATCATCAACAACCCTGTAGAGCTTAGTGTCATCAGCAAATTTACAAATCCTGGAGCCAAGTGAAACATCAATATCATTAATGAAGATAAAGAATAAAGAAAAGTAGTGGACCCAATACAGATCCCTGAGGAACACCACTTGTATCCTTCTTCCATGGAGATACTTCACCATGAACACCAACTCTTTGTGATCTGTCAAGTAACCAAGAATTGATCCAACTGGCACACTCTTCCTCCACACCAAGCGCCCTTGTTTTATAATCATGAGTCTGCCTAATGGAACCTTATCAAATGCTTTTTAGAAATTTAGATAAGATGGTAGCAGTTTGGTACTACTCTCGGCTGCATTGCCTCAGGTTGTGTGTAGCTATTGCTATACATTCCCTTTGTGTTCCAGGTTCAGTTCAGTTTTGTGTGTTGTGGAATGTTTTGATTGGTTCTTAGGTCTTTGTTCTTTATTCAGTTTGTCCTGAGCACATGTACATGTGCATAAACCTCTCATTATGACCAGAATCAATTAGTCTTGTAAAATCATCAAGAAACTCAAATAAATTAGAAACACAACTTGACACTAGTCCCCTTAAGTAAGAATAATTACCTTTGGCTGATCGTATCTTTATGCTCAAAAGTTCGTAACAGAATATTGGCAGGATATTTGACAGGTAACACACAATGTTTAAGAAAATGAATTAACACAATGGCTACATTTTCCTTTTGGCGGTAGTGGTGAGTTTTAAACTGGATAAAAGTAAAGTGGCTACATCATGACAATGGTGCTTTCTTTTTTGCAGTGGTAGGGGTAGATGTGCAACCTTTTGTTTGCAGTGGTAGGGGTAGATGTGCAATCCTCTTGTTTGCAGTGGTAGGGGTAGATGTGCAATCCTCTTGTTTGCAGTGGTAGGGGTAGATGTGCAATCCTCTTGTTTGCAGTGGTAGGGGTAGATGTGCAATCCTCTTGTTTGCAGTGGTAGGGGTAGATGTGCAATCCCCTTGTTTGCAGTGGTAGGGGTAGATGTGCAATCCCCTTGTTTGCAGTGGTAGGGGTAGATGTGCAATCCTTTTGCTTGCAGTGATAGGGGTAGATGTGCAATCCTCTTGTTTGCAGTGATAGGGGTAGATGTGCAATAGTCTTGTTTGCAGTGGTAGGGGTAGATGTGCAATCCCCTTGTTTGCAGTGGTAGGGGTAGATGTGCAATCCTCTTGTTTGCAGTGGTAGGGGTAGATGTGCAATCCTTTTGTTTGGTGGATGTGCAATCCTCTTGTTTGGGTAGATGTGCAATCCTCTTGTTTGCAGTGGTAAGGGTAGATGTGCAATCCTCTTGTTTGCAGTGGTAGGGGTGGATGTGCAATCCTCTTGTTTGCAGTGGTAGGGGTAGATGTGCAATCCTCTTGTTTGCAGTGGTAGGGAAAGATGTGCAATCCTCTTGCTGGCAGTGGTAGGGGTAGATGTGCAATTCTTTTGTTTGCAGTAGTAGGGGTAGATGTGCAATCCTCTTGTTTGCAGTAGTAGGGGTAGATGTGCAATCCTCTTGCTTGCAGTGGTAGGGGTAGATGTGCGATCCTCTTGTTTGCAGAGGTAGGGGTAGATGTGCAATCCTCTTGTTTGCAGTAGTAGGGGTAGATGTGCAATCCTCTTGTTTGCAGTGGTAGGGGTAGATGTGCAATCCTCTTGTTTGCAGTAGTAGATGTGCAATCCTCTTGTTTGCAGTGGTAGATGTGCAATCCTCTTGTTTGCAGTGGTAGGGGTAGATGTGCAATCCTTTTGTTTGCAGTGGTAGGGGTAGATGTGCAATCCTCTTGTTTGCAGTAGTAGATGTGCAATCCTCTTGTTTGCAGTGGTAGATGTGCAATCCTCTTGTTTGCAGTGGTAGATGTGCAATCCTCTTGTTTGCAGTGGTAGGGGTAGATGTGCAATCCTTTTGTTTGCAATGGTAGGGGTAGATGTGCAATCCTTTTGTTTGCAGTGGTAGGGGTAGATGTGCAATCCTCTTATTTGCAGTGATAGGGGTGGATGTGCAATCCTCTTGTTTGCAGTGGTAGGGGTAGATGTGCAATCCTCTTGTTTGCAGTGGTAGGGGTAGATGTGCAATCCTTTTGTTTGCAGTGGTAGGGGTAGATGTGCAATCCTCTTGTTTGCAGTGGTAGGGGTAGATGTGCAATCCTCTTGTTTGCAGTGGTAGGGGTAGATGTGCAATCCTCTTGTTTGCAGTAGTAGGGGTAGATGTGCAATCCTCTTGTTTGCAGTGGTAGGGGTAGATGTCCAATCCTCTTGTTTGCAGTGGTAGATGTGCAATTCTCTTGTTTGCAGTGGTAGGGGTAGATGTGCAATCCTCTTGTTTGCAGTGGTAGGGGTAGATGTGCAGTCCTCCTGCTTGCAGTGGTAGGGGTAGATGTGCAATCCTCTTGTTTGCAGTAGTAGGGGTAGATGTGCAATCCTCTTGTTTGCAGTGGTAGGGGTAGATGTGCAATTTTCTTGTTTGCAGTGGTAGGGGTGGATGTGCAATCCTGAGTATTGTCCAAGTGCAATATGGACAATTATAGTGATACATGTGTACGTTTAGGGTGATTAAAATCTCCACAGTATCCTCAATACACCCCTAAGGAAGGGGGTGTCTATCAATTTTTAAATCCATTACTAATTACCAAAATAATCAAGTATGTTTATTCCTCAATATTGATTCTGCTCACAATTGATTGAAAAATGACACTTGTTGGAATGTCTACAGCAACCTACCTGTAATGGTATCATTCTCACTGACAAGAACAAAGTCCGACACCCTCAGTCCATCCATGGTACCATTTACAATCATGTCACCTGTAATGGTGAGGTTGCTGTCGATGGCTTTGTTCCCAGGAATGACTTGCATGCGTGATTTGGAGAGGACATCTTCATCAAGCTGAGTGATGTTGATGCCATTGACGAAACCATCCACACTGACGATTTTGTCAACTGAAGCAAAGAGATGGTTACATCAATTTGACAAAAGTAGCCATTTCAAGGAGAATCACTCAAAACGTTACTGATCCATGCACAGGAAGCAATTTGTATCTTGGTTGAGTATTTAAATATGAGAAGATCTGTCTTTTAATTTTGTAAGAGCAGAGATCAGTTTGATTTTAATGCACAATTTGTGATGTAAACTGGGCATATAATATAATATAGCTCAAAATCATTCAATCAAAATATTGCTCCTACATCTTAGTCCTTGAAAATGCTGGGAAAGTCTGTTTGCTATCTATTCTGAAAGTCTGTTTTGCTATCTATTCTGAAAGTCTGTTTTGCTATCTATTCTGAAAGTCTGTTTTGCTATCTATTCTGAAAGTCTGTTTTGCTATCTATTCTGAAAGTCTGTTTTAAAGTCTGTTTTGCTATCTATTCTGAAAGTCTGTTTTCTGTATTTGAAAGTCTGTTTTGCTATTTATTCTGAAAGTCTGTTTTGCTATCTATTCTGAAAGTCTGTTTTTCTATCTATTCTGAAAGTCTGTTTTGCTATCTATTCTGAAAGTCTGTTTTGCTATCTATTCTGAAAGTCTGTTTTGCTATCTATTCTGAAAGTCTGTTTTGCTATCTATTCTGAAAGTCTGTTTTGCTATCTATTCTGAAAGTCTGTTTGTCTATTTATTCTGAAAGTCTGTTTTGCTATCTATTCTGAAAGTCTGCTTTGCTATCTATTCTGAAAGTCTGTTTTGCTATTTATTCTGAAAGTCTGTTTTGCTATTTATTCTGAAAGTCTGTTTTGTTATCTATTCTGAAAGTCTGTTTTGCTATCTATTCTGAAAGTCTGTTTTGCTATCTATTCTGAAAGTCTGCTTTGCTATCTATTCTGAAAGTCTGTTTTGCTATTTATTCTGAAAGTCTCTTTTGCTATCTATTCTGAAAGTCTGTTTTGCTATCTATTCTACCAGAATTTTATTGAAGACTTGACAAAGACTTTTGGTCAGAATTTGCTGCACTACTTTAAAGAATTATAACAGACATCTCTAGAACAAAGGATGTTACAAGTATTTGTACCAAGGTTGGCCTGGTATGAAAACAAATGAATGTACCAAATACCAATAGCTACATAGATTATACTCATTGATGCCTAAAATCTAAAACCACTCTCAAATTAATATGGTCAATGTTTAATAAATTTTGAAGATTTTTTTTGTGATGACTTTTATGATGGTTTGTAATAGATTTGACAGCAATTTAGCTCATGTTGCCTTTGTCCATAAACCTTCAAAGGTACACTAGCATGTATGTGTTAGATTTGACAGCAATTTAGCTCATGTTGCCTTTGTGTCCATAAACCTTTAAAGGTACACTAGCATGTATGTGTTAGATTTGACAGCAATTTAGCTCATGTTGTCTTTGTGTCGATATACCTTCAAAGGTACACTAGCATGTATGTCTTAGATTTGACAGCAATTTAGCTCATGTTGCCTTTGTGTCTATACACCTTCAAAGGTACACTAGCATGTATGTGTTAGATTTGACAGCAATTTAGCTCATGTTGCCTTTGTGTCCATATACCTTCAAAGGTACACTAGCATGTATGTGTTAGATTTGACAGCAATTTAGCTCATGTTGCCTTTGTGTCTATACACCTTCAAAGGTACACTAGCATGTATGTCTTAGATTTGACAGCAATTTAGCTCATGTTGCCTTTGTCCATAAACCTTCAAAGGCACACTAGCATGTATGTGTTAGATTTGACAGCAATTTAGCTCATGTTGTCTTTGTGTCCATATACCTTCAAAGGTACACTAGCATGTATGTCTTAGATTTGACAGCAATTTAGCTCATGTTGCCTTTGTGTCCATAAACCTTCAAAGGTACACTAGCATGTATGTGTTAGATTTGACAGCAATTTAGCTCATGTTGTCTTTGTGTTGATATACCTTCAAAGGTACACTAGCATGTATGTGTTAGATTTGACAGCAATTTAGCTCATGTTGCCTTTGTCCATACACCTTCAAAGGTACACTAGCATATATGTGTTAGATTTGACAGCAATTTAGCTCATGTTGCCTTTGTCCATAAACCTTCAAAGGTACACTAGCATGTATGTGTTAGATTTGACAGCAATTTAGCTCATGTTGCCTTTGTCCATAAACCTTCAAAGGTACACTAGCATGTATGTCTTAGATTTGACAGCAATTTAGCTCATGTTGCCTTTGTGTCCATACACCTCAAAGGTACACAGCATGTATGTCTTAGATTTACACTATGTTGCCTTTTGCATGTATGTCTTAGATTTGACAGCAATTTAGCTCATGTTGCCTTTGTGTCCATAAACCTTCAAAGGTACACTAGCATGTATGTCTTAGATTTGACAGCAATTTAGCTCATGTTGCCTTTGTGTCCATAAACCTTCAAAGGTACACTAGCATGTATGTCTTAGATTTGACAGCAATTTATGTTGCTCCATCAAAGGTTGCATGTATGTTTGTGTCCATAGCTCATGTTGTCTTTGTGTCCATTCAAAGGTACACTAGCATGTATGTGTTAGATTTGACAGCAATTTAGCTCATGTTGCCTTTGTGTCCATAAACCTTCAAAGGTACACTAGCATGTATGTGTTAGATTTGACAGCAATTTAGCTCATGTTGCCTTTGTGTCCATACACCTTCAAAGGTACACTAGCATGTATGTGTTAGATTTGACAGCAATTTAGCTCATGTTGCCTTTGTCCATAAACCTTTAAAGGTACACTAGCATGTATGTGTTAGATTTGACAGCAATTTAGCTCATGTTGCCTTTGTCCATAAACCTTCAAAGGTACACTAGCATGTATGTGTTAGATTTGACAGCAATTTAGCTCATGTTGCCTTTGTCCATAAACCTTCAAAGGTACACTAGCATGTATGTGTTAGATTTGACAGCAATTTAGCTCATGTTGCCTTTGTGTCCATACACCTTCAAAGGTACACTAGCATGTATGTGTTAGATTTGACAGCAATTTAGCTCATGTTGCCTTTTTGTCCATAAACCTTCAAAGGTACACTAGCATGTATGTGTTAGATTTGACAGCAATTTAGCTCATGTTGCCTTTGTGTCCATACACCTTCAAAGGTACACTAGCATGTATGTGTTAGATTTAGATTTGACAGCAATTTAGCTCATGTTGCCTTTGTCCATAAACCTTCAAAGATACACTAGCATGTATGTGTTAGATTTGACAGCAATTTAGCTCATGTTGCCTTTGTGTCCATAAACCTTCAAAGGTACACTAGCATGTATGTGTTAGATTTGACAGCAATTTAGCTCATGTTGCCTTTGTGTCCATATACCTTCAAAGGTACACTAGCATGTATGTCTTAGATTTGACAGCAATTTAGCTCATGTTGTCTTTGTGTCCATAAACCTTCAAAGGTACACTAGCATGTATGTCTTAGATTTGACAGCAATTTAGCTCATGTTGCCTTTGTGTCCATAAACCTTCAAAGGTACACTAGCATGTATGTCTTAGATTTGACAGCAATTTAGCTCATGTTGCCTTTGTGTCCATAAACCTTCAAAGGTACACTAGCATGTATGTGTTAGATTTGACAGCAATTTAGCTCATGTTGCCTTTGTGTCCATAAACCTTCAAAGGTACACTAGCATGTATGTCTTAGATTTGACAGCAATTTAGCTCATGTTGCCTAGCATTTGTGTGACACCTTCAAAGGTACACTAGCATGTATGTGTTAGATTTGACAGCAATTTAGCTCATGTTGCCTTTGTGTCCATAAACCTTCAAAGGTACACTAGCATGTATCTTAGATTTGACAGCAATTTAGCTCATGTTGCCTTTGTGTCCATAAACCTTCAAAGGTACACTAGCATGTATGTGTTAGATTTGACAGCAATTTAGCTCATGTTGCCTTTGTCCATAAACCTTCAAAGGTACACTAGCATGTATGTGTTAGATTTGACAGCAATTTAGCTCATGTTGCCTTTGTGTCCATAAACCTTCAAAGGTACACTAGCATGTATGTGTTAGATTTGACAGCAATTTAGCTCATGTTGCCTTTGTGTCCATAAACCTTCAAAGGTACACTAGCATGTATGTGTTAGATTTGACAGCAATTTAGCTCATGTTGCCTTTGTGTCCATAAACCTTCAAAGGTACACTAGCATGTATGTGTTAGATTTGACAGCAATTTAGCTCATGTTGCCTTTGTGTCCATAAACCTTCAAAGGTACACTAGCATGTATGTGTTAGATTTGACAGCAATTTAGCATTTTCATGTTGCACTAGCATGTATGTGTTAGATTTGACAGCAATTTTGTGCCCATAAACCTAGCAAAGGTACACATGTTGCATGTATGTATGTTAGATTTGACAGCAATTTAGCATGTGACAGCAACCTTCAAAGGTTAGCATTTGACAGCAATTTAGCTCATTTTGTCTTTGTGTTAGCAATTTCATGTTGTCCTTGCAGCGTGGCATGTGTTAGATTTGACAGCAATTTAGCTCATGTTGCCTTTGTCCATACACCTGCAAAGGTACACTAGCATATATGTCTTAGATTTGACAGCAATTTAGCTCATGTTGCCTTTTGTCCATAAACCTTCAAAGTACACTAGCATGTATGTCTTAGATTTGACAGCAATTTAGCTATGTTGTCTTTGTGTCCATATACCTTCAAAGGTACACTAGCATGTATGTCTTAGATTTGACAGCAATTTAGCTCATGTTGTCTTTGTGTCCATAAACCTTCAAAGGTACACTAGCATGTATGTCTTAGATTTGACAGCAATTTAGCTCATGTTGCCTTTGTGTCCATAAACCTTCAAAGGTACATGTATGTGTTAGATTTGACAGCAATTTAGCTCATGTTGCCTTTGTGTCCATCACACCTTTAAGGTTAGCATGTATGTCTTAGATTTGACAATTTAGCTCATGTTGTCTTTGTGTCCATAAACCTTCAAAGGTACACTAGCATGTATGTGTTAGATTTGACAGCAATTTAGCTCATGTTGCCTTTGTCCATAAACCTTCAAAGGTACACTAGCATGTATGTGTTAGATTTGACAGCAATTTAGCTCATGTTGCCTTTTGTCCATAACCTTCAAATCAAAGGTACACTAGCATGTATGTCTTAGATTTGACAGCAATTTAGCTCATGTTGCCTTTGTGTCCATAAACCTTCAAAGGTACACTAGCATGTATGTGTTAGATTTGACAGCAATTTAGCTCATGTTGCCTTTGTGTCCATACACCTTCAAAGGTACACTAGCATGTATGTCTTAGATTTGACAGCAATTTAGCTCATGTTGTCTTTGTGTCCATATACCTTCAAAGGTACACTAGCATGTACTGTATGTCTTAGATTTGACAGCAATTTAGCTCATGTCGTCTTTGTGTCGATATACCTTCAAAGGTACACTAGCATGTATGTCTTAAATTTGACAGCAATTTAGCTCATGTTGCCTTTGTCCATAAACCTTCAAAGGTACACTAGCATGTATGTCTTAGATTTGACAGCAATTTAGCTCATGTTGCCTTTGTGTCCATAAACCTTCAAAGGTACACTAGCATGTATGTGTTAGATTTGACAGCAATTTAGCTCATGTTGCCTTTGTGTCCATAAACCTTCAAAGGTACACTAGCATGTATGTCTTAGATTTGACAGCAATTTAGCTCATGTTGCCTTTGTGTCCATAAACCTTCAAAGGTACACTAGCATGTATGTCTTAGATTTGACAGCAATTTAGCTCATGTTGCCTTTGTCCATAAACCTTCAAAGGTACACTAGCATGTATGTCTTAGATTTGACAGCAATTTAGCTCATCTTGTCTTTGTGTTGATATACCTTCAAAGGTACACTAGCATGTATGTCTTAGATTTGACAGCAATTTAGCTCATCTTGTCTTTGTGTTGATATACCTTCAAAGGTACACTAGCATGCATGTCTTAGATTTGACAGCAATTTAGCTCATGTTGCCTTTGTCCATAAACCTTCAAAGGTACACTAGCATGTATGTCTTAGATTTGACAGCAATTTAGCTCATGTTGCCTTTGTCCATAAACCTTCAAAGGTACACTAGCATGTATGTGTTAGATTTGACAGCAATTTAGCTCATGTTGTCTTTGTGTCCATAAACCTTCAAAGGTACACTAGCATGTATGTGTTAGATTTGACAGCAATTTAGCTCATGTTGCCTTTGTGTCCATACACCTTCAAAGGTACACTAGCATGTATGTGTTAGATTTGACAGCAATTTAGCTCATGTTGTCTTTGTGTCCATAAACCTTCAAAGGTACACTAGCATGTATGTGTTGAGGCAATATTTTCAAAATTCCTTTATATCAACCATGAAAGAAGCAAACGATATCATCAACATCAGCTGATTAATAATTAACCACTTCATGACTTCGATACACTAAGTTTTATGTAAATTTCTGATGTATTATCTTTTGTACATCCTGTTTTCAATGGTCTATCATAATTCTTTCAGGTAGTGCAGCAAATTCTGACCAATCTTTTTGAGTTTTTATGTAATACCCTGTTCAAATTCAAGCAGGAAGGAGCTTTCCAATTATTTTCTGTAACTGAGTTTAAGGAAATAATTTTAAAGGATTACATAAATCTTTTAAAACACATAAGTTTAAGTTTATTACACTTATATGGCGCATTATCTAAATAACTTATTCTAATGCGCCTTATAAAATATGCATATAAAGAAATAAAGAAAATAAATACAAATGTGTAAATAAGATAAGCATGAAATATAAAGAAAACAAAGAACAAAAAAATTATGAAGAGGACTTAAAAGTACAATTAAATAAGTGAGTCTTAAGCAAGGTGTGGAATTGTTTAAGGTAAGGGATTTAGCAAATTTGATTGAAAGAGGTAAGTCATTTCAAAGTTTTGGGCCAAACATTTGCAGAGAACGATCGCCATATGTAAGTTTACTTTTTGGAACATAAAGGATGAGGTGGTTTTGAGAGCGAAGGCGGTAACTAGTTTGTTTATAATGAAACATTTCGGTCAGACATAACGAGGCCATGTTATAAAGGGATTTAAAAATGAGTATTAAAATCTTAAATTTATTTCTATATGAGACAGGTAGCTAATGAAGATTTTGCAGTAGATAAAGTGATGGAGTGATACGGTTGCTTCTTGTGACGAGCCTTGCAGCATAGTTCTGAACACGCTGCAACTTTTTCAGTAACACCTGGCACCTGCAAGGAGGACATTGCAATAATCTATGCAGCTATGCACAAGTATATTTACAAGTGATATCGCAGAGCTTATGCCCAGAAACTTCATGCACCTTCTAATGTTAAATAAATGGTAAAATGCAGTTTTGCATTTGTGATTGACATGGTCAGCCATTGTCGTACCTTGATCTAACCAAGCGCCCAAATATTTGACAGTGGAAGATAATTTCACACTGTCGTTACCAATAGCAATACTGCCAATATCTAATTTAGTTAGTTGGTAATTGGATCCCAAAATAATGACTTCACTTTTTGAATCGTTCATTTTTAGTTTGTTGTAAATCATCCAATCTTTCATTATTTTCAAACAACCTTTAAATTCAGCTATGACTGAGATCACATTTGATGGATCATTAACATTGAATGACATGTATACGCTGTGGTCATCAGCATAACCATGAATACTGGGAGAAACGGCTATCAAAGCATCAAAAAAGAAAAGATGCATACCATGTGAATGAGAGGGGTCCACAACGAGAGCCCTGAGGCACACCAAATTCTACATCAAATGCCCTTGATTCAGCATTGCTGATAAGGATTTTTTGTTTCCTTTGAACTAAATAGGATTCAAACCAATCTAAGATGGTTCCATCAATGCCAAAATGCTTATTTAAGGTTTTGAGAAGCATACCATGATCAATTGTGTTAAATGCTGCACTTAGGTCAAGAAGTACTAGAATGACACATTTTTGTTTGTCTAGTTGCAGCAGTATGTCTGACTGAATTTTAGCTAAAGCAGTTTCTGTGCTATGGAATGGGCAAAATCCTGATTGACAGGAAGGTAATAAGTCATGCTGCTGACTATACTTAATCATTTGTTCAACAACAGCACGCTCAACTATTTCAGACAAGAAACTAAGATTGCTTACTGGTCGATAGTTATCATATGTTACATCAAGCCCTTGTTTTTTTAGTAATGGCTTTACTACGGCTTCTTTCCATTGCTTAGGGAATTTCCCTTGTTGCAAAGAAAGATTAACCAGTTTAGTAAGAGTTGGAAGGAAAACATTGATATTCTCCTTTAAACCAAGTGGGTAGTGGGTTGAGGATGCACTGAGTAGATTTTGCTTTTAGTATCAGATTTTGTTCATCCTCTTCTGTCAAGAGCTGAAATGAAGTCAACGGGTGTGATCCAGAACTCAAAGGGTGTGATCACAACCTCTCTATCCAGCTCATGTCTAATCTTGGCAAATTTTGCAAAAAAGAACTCGCCAAAATCTGAGGCAAGATGAGAAGCATCATTGTGAGGAGGTAGTGGGGTGATGGGCTTTCGATCAATGTTTGTTTGTTTGTTTGATGAGGGCTTAACGGCACGACGACAACAAAGGTCAAATTGTGCCTGAGAGGTCAGATCATTCTAGAGGTAGGAAGGAAAGGAAACAGGGGCAGAGTATCCATGATTCTAAAAAGTTTCTTTTGTAACCATTTGTTTCAGCAATAGCATTAGAGTATAATTGATGTCTGGCATTATTCAACTTGGTTGTGTAGATGTCACGCTTTTCTTTGTAAGTAATCCAGCTAACATTAGATTTTGAATAGCGCCACATCTTTTCCGCTTTGCGTTTCTCTCTTTTTTGATCTGATCATTGTACCAGGGTATTTTTGGACAAGTTACCAATGTTTTTACATGTTCAGGTGCATGATTGTCGATTACTTGTCTTATACATGAGTCATAAATGCAGGCCGCCTCTTCAACATCCTCAATTTCAGACATTGAAGCAAAGCTTTTGGACAAATCCAATTGAAATGTTGGAGGGGATATGGTTTTGAATTTTCTGTAAACAATTGTTTGTTCATCAAGTTTTGGTGTAGGGAATCTTAGGAAAGTTGAAATGAAACAATGATCTGATATGTAAAAATCTGATGTAGGGAATGATAACTGGAGTTCAATATTTGAGCATGTTTTAAATAAGTCTAAAGTGTGACCACTGATATGAGTAGGAGTGACAACATGTTGTTCAAGGCACATACTTTGGAGTAGAGTACAAAATTTCACTTGATCATGATTCAGTTTGTCTTCAAAATGAATGTTAAAAATCCCTGTAATTAAAACAGGCTCATTTGTATCAAGGAACTGTTCAAGTTCATCACTAAACTCTTCAAAAAATACATTACAAGAAACTGGGTGATTTGTTGAATAAGGTGGGCGGTAAACAATTAGTAGTTTAAATCTATCATGATTGTCTGAGTTTATATCCCATATTGAAAATCCAAGAGTTACATTCTCCTGATGAAGTCAATCTCACAGTAAGAGATTTCATGAAGATGAGAGCTGTTCCTTCGCCTCTTCTAATGGATTCCAAGGAACATCAATAAAATTGTATCCTGTAATTTTAGTTCAGCTCTTTTAGCATCATCATCAACTGTCATCCAACTTTCAGTAACAGCACAAACATCAATATTGTTATTAATTATATAATCCATAACAGATGATATTTTATTTCTCAATGAACATGGGTGTGAGCTTCTTCAGTTTTTTGGTACCACTGCGAGTGCCCCTTTTTGAAGCTTGAATTCCAAGACTTTTTATAACCATCAAGGTATGAGCAGATGTGTTACGTGAGCAATGTGTACGAATGTTCAAAAGTTCGTGTTTATGATAGGCATAGGCTTTAGCATAGTTGTGTAAATTGTCAACATTGCTGTAAAAGGAATACATCAAGCATCAGGCATAGATTACATACATCAAGCATCAGGCATAGATTACATGCATCAAGCATTGAGCATAGATTACATACATCAAGCATTGGGCATAGATTACATACATCAAGCATTGAGCATAGATTACATACATCAAGCATTGGGCATTGATTACATACATTAAGCATCAGGCATATATTACATACATCAAGCATTGGGCATAGATTACATACATCAAGCATTGAGCATAGATTACATACATCAAGCATTGGGCATAGATTACATACATCAAGCATTGGGCATAGATTAAAAATTTGTCAAACTTGATCAGTCCTAACTCTAAAACTAAAGTTTTAATTTCAAAATTCATAAACTAAAATGCAAAAATATTAAAATTCTTTTCAGCAATATGAAAATTGTTACGTGTCCATAGACCATTAAATGAAAGAGGGTACACACGAAGAACAACATTTTTTGCAGAAAGTATTCAAAAATTGTATTACACTATGGAGATATCTATGAGTATTGTATTCCGCTATGGAGATATCTATGAGTATTGTATTCCACTGTGGAGATATTCATGAGTAAAGTTCTATTGGATTTGAGTAGGAAAACTGAATTTAAGAAACAGCCTCTCATTCCTCACAAGAATTATTGAATTTCAGTGAAATGTGTTCTGAGATATTTTATATGTACAGATCCTATCAATTTGGATCTTATATGTACAGATCTGCTAAAATGTGGATCATTATATATACATATCATATAAATTTGGATCATTATATGTACAAATCCTATAAATTTGGATTATTAGATGTACAGATCCTACAAATTTGGATGATTATATGTACAGATCCTACAAATGTGGATTACTAGATGTTCAGATCCTAAAAATTTGGATCATTATATGAACAGATCCTATAAATTTGGATCATTATATGAACGGACCCAATCAATTTGGATCATTAATATGAACAGACCCTATTAATTTGGATCATTATATGAACAGATCCTACAGATTTGGATCATTATATGAACAGATCCTATAAATTTGGATCATTATATGAACAGATCCTATAAATTTGGATCATTATATGAGCGATTACTAATCCTATAAATTTGGATCATTATATGAACAGATCCTATAGATTTGGATCATTATATGAACAGGATCCTATAGATTTGTATCATTATATGAACAGACCCTATTAATTTGGATCATTATATGAACAGATCCTACAGATTTGGATCATTATATAAACAGATCCTATAAATTTGGATTATTATATGAAGAGATCCTATAAATTTGGATCATTATATGAGCGGATCCTATAAATTTGGATCATTATATGAACAGATCCTATAGATTTGGATCATTATATGAACAGACCCTATTACTTTGGATCATTATATGAACAGACCCTATTAATTTAGATCATTATATAAACAGACCCTATTAGTTTGGATCATTATATGAACATATCTTATCAATTTGGATCATTATATGAACGGATCCTATAGATTTGAATCATTATATGAACATATCCTATCAATTTGGATTATTATATGTACAGATGTTTCAGAAAGTATTGAACAATCTATTTTCGTTCGGCGATATCTACATTCAAAGTTCTATCAGATTTGAGTAGAAAGAAAAGACTGAATTCAAGACTAGTAATGACATCACATCCTCCCACCCTCAGAAGCATTAAATTTCTGAATTTCAGTGAAATTTGTTCTGAGATGTTTCAATTTACCTAGAAGAGAATTAAAATAAAATAAACAGTCAAGTGGAACTGTTGTTGACCACTGAGGGAATTTTCTATTGCAAATAGAATATTCTTGAAATATAAGAGAAATAATCCATGACTGATATAGGTTAACTTACTGAAGACATCTTCATTGAATATGATCATTCCCCAGATTTCTTGCATCCCAGACACTCTCGCTGCAGTTTGATTCAATTCACTCACATCCACGCCATCCATCGTTGACTCAGGTTTGATATCCAAATTTCCTATGATTCTAACATCGTTAGTGAAGTTTACAAGGCCTGAAAAGTTCATATAAAGAATAGATATTCAACAATGACAAACATACTAATTAACTTTAAAATATTCCTGTATATTTTCATTTATATGGTGGAAGATTATTAAAGAAACAAACGGGTAAAAAAACCATGTTGATATCTTTTCCATTTTTTCACTGGGTTGTTTCTTTAATAGCCCTCTATTATGTAAATGAATATTCCTTATAAGTGGTATCATTTGTTCAGACAGCACAAGTTCTATAGTAGCACCATGTGACACATGCATACATTATGAGAGTAAACCAAGCAGTCGACTCCTTGGTACTTATCTTTGTTGTATTTTAGACATTTCCATATTAAAATAAGTAAAAGACCATCATTGGACCATGGGTGTATTGTTGGAACAAATCATGTACATAATCTAAGCCATTTAAGGACATAATATATAACTGGATCTCTACAAATTATTATCATTAGCAACTTATTTTAAATGCTGTCAGTTTTAGAGCATTCTGAAAATGTATAGCCTACATTATCCATTTCTAGCTTAACTTCTTAATCAATTAATTTCTTCACCACAAACAATAATACAAAAAGCATTACCCACCTGTGATTGTCTGGTTTCCCATCACCAAAACAACCTCTTCTGAAAGGTCAATACCATTGACCAATCCTGTAACAATCACATGCTCGTTAACGGTGACATCATTACTGACATTAACGGGTGTTGAAATAATCTGCTCTGTTGCTATGGGAACCAAATCTTCAGATGGATCGAGTGAATTTAATAAACTGAAACTGCTGAAAACTAGGTTTTTCATCATGGATAAATTCTGTTCAAATAGTTTTGATGCTTTGGGAGAAGACAAAAATAAAAATAACATTAAGGAAAAGTTCCTTTATTTCCCATCAGTTCACTAACACTGTTCATAGTTTAAGAAATAAATACATTTTTGGTAATCAGTTTTTGATATTATTTCCCCTTGTCACAGTATGTTTGATTATCAGGCCTCAACATGCAAATTTGTGATGTTACTAAGTACAATGCTTTACTTTCTTGCATAAATTCTTCCCTTTATTGATCATCTGACAGTTCTTTGAAGATGGGCTTAAATTTTGGATCATTATATGTACAGATCCTATCAATTTGGATCATTATAAGTACAGATCCTATCAATTTGGATCATTATAAGTACAGATCCTATCAATTTGGATCATTATAAGTACAGATCCTATCAATTTGAATCATTATATGTACAGATCCTATCAATTTGGATCATTATAAGTACAGATCCTATCAATTTGGATCATTATTAATACAGATCCTATCAATTTGGATCATTATTAATACAGATCCTATCAATTTGGATCATTATTAATACAGATCCTATCAATTTGGATCATTATTAATACAGATCCTATCAATTTGATCATTATAAGTACATATCCTATCAATTTGGATCATTATAAGTACAGATCCTATCAATCTGGATCATTATATGTACAGATCCTATCAATTTGAATCATTATAAGTACAGATCCTATCAATTTGGATCATTATATGTACAGATCCTATCAATTTGGATATTATAATCCTATCAATTTGGTACAGATCCTATCAATCTGAATCATTATATGTACAGATCCTATCAATTATGGATCATTATAAGTACAGATCTTATCAATTTGGATCATTATTAATACAGATCCTATCAATTTGGATCATTATAAGTACAGATCCTATCAATTTGGATCATTATTAATATAAAAACTATCAATTTGGATCATTATAAGTACAGATCCTATAAATTTGGATCATTATATGTGCAGATCTTATATATCATTACATAGACTATCTACCAGCTATACAAGCAGATCAGGTACAGGTTATACCTACAAATGTCAAAGATCAAATATTGTATTAACGTGGTACCATGGAGATCAGAAATACAATACAATCCAATGTTTTGATTGGTTGAACTGTTTACACAATCACCGGCCAAGCACGGACAAGCCAATTAATTACCACCAGCAAAGTGATTGATTGGGGACTCAATAAGTCCCCCGATCTGAGTCCCTCGATCAGGAGACTCGAGCATTGCGCACTGAGCTTACAGTGATACATGGAAGCCACCATTTTTATTGTGAAATTTCAGTCACAGACGCTTATCAGTCGTTTCATTGAAAGTTTGTAACAAAGTTTGCTTTGTTCATGTTCAATTTTGCGAAAGTAAAACAAACTTCGTTACTACCACACAGTTATTGCTAAATAATTTTCATAAAATTCCAAGTTATTTCTCATAATTTCAGAAAACCTTCTTCTGAAATTGGTACTTCCAAATCGGGGTATGACATGTCCACTTGGGTCTTGAAGTTAAACGGTTTTTATTCTTAACCACAAAATAGCATCTACAGTAGATGTAACAGTTATATCTATTATTTCAAATAACAAATTTCAGATATCTAAAGAATTACATCAAGATTTTGCGCTGTCAACTCTATTATTACATCACAAAGTTTACACTAAATAAAAAATCAAACTTTGGTCAGCCATATTTCTCAGGAGCTAAAATTGATCAAATTCCAAATTTTGGAGTCCCTTTTGATTGGCCATTAGACTGTGGATGATCATATACCTCTAAAAATTCATTTCGAGTAAGAAATCTTTTATGTTTAAAGGAATATTCCCATACTTTTTTGTAATATTCTCATGGTTTTTTGTAATATTCCAATTTTTTTGGGTAATATTCCCAAGTTTTTTTGTAAAATCATATTTGAAAGAGCATACTTTAAGAGCCAATTTGGTACAAAAATCAGGTTGATATCACATTCTGCTTAGGAGATATGTATTTTTAAAGATTTCCCAATCGCATTTTACAGTTTTTGTACAGTATGATGAATTTGTGTTTGATGATGTCATAGAGACAATTCCATTGCAAATGTTTATGTATTTCTTTGAACGTTTATTGGTTGTTTCTGTATGATTAGAAACAATTTTCCAAAAGTTATTGAAGTAGGGTATATTTGACAGTGTAAATTTCATCAATTTATTTTTCTAGCAGATATTACTATGAAAAAATGATGATAGATTTTAATGAAATACACACACTTTGGGGAAGAATGTGTTGCTGTGATGTCATACTGAGCCTTTTCCTATTTGTTTATTGCCATATTTTGTGAACCTTAAAATTTGAATATCTCCTGGTAGAATAACATATCAACATGTTTTTGTACTAGTTTGTTTCTAAAATTGTTCTCTTTCTTATGAAAGGCTACGAAAAATCTGGGATAATTCCTTTAAGTTAGTCTGTGGATAAGTATCCATTTTCTAAGAGGAATAGGATAAGTATACGTCATACCCGCTTTAAAAGCATTCTGATGAGAAAGAAGTGGTCCCTGCATATAAATTCCCCCACAATGGCCTGGCACAAATAAATGACTCTTCTTATCTCACAGGGCTGTCTAAATGGGCCTAGACAGGGTCTTACTGAGATACACCAGAGAAAAACAGCTTTGGATTCCCAGAGTAGTATCCAGAAATGCAAAAACAGAGAGAGAGGGGGAGTGGAGGATCAATTAGGAAATAATTTTATCCTGAGGGTTTTTCTGGAAGAGTTCGGCTATTGAGTTGTGGGGGGCGAGGAAAGCTCTGGGAAGGTTGTACAGGGGCCAGGCAAGGAGTTTTTTTGTTTGTTTCATGTGTGTGATTGGAGGCATTTGCATAATAATAGTATAGAAGGTACAATATAAATAGAAAGTAAAAATTTTAATTCTATGCTCACTGTGGACAAACTACGCTTATCAATGTTATCAGATTACTTCGATAACAAAACAGCAAAAGCAAATATAGCAACTTTTAAAATCATAAAGAAATGATTTTTATCTTATAAAGATTTAATTTTGATACAAAATATGCTGACAAGTGGAGCCAAAATATCTTTTGCCACATTCCAAATTGTTTGTTTCACATTCCTCCTGACAACTGATTGGATCATTCCCCTTGTTTCACATTTCTCCTGACTACTGATTGGATCATTCCCCTTGCTTCACATTCCTCCTGACCACTGATTAGATCATTCCCCTTGTTTCACATTCCTCCTGACCACTGATTGATCATTCCCCTTGTTTCACATTCCTTTGACCACTGATTGGATCATTCCCTTGTTTCACATTCCTGACCACTGATTGATCATTCCCCTTGTTTCACATTCCTTTTGACCACTGATTGATCATTCCCCTTGTTTCACATTTCTCCTGACTACTGATTGATCATTGCCCTTGCTTCACATTCCTTTTGACCACTGATTGGATCATTCCCTTGTTTCACATTCCTGACCACTGATTGATCATTCCCCTTGTTTCACATTCCTTTTGACCACTGATTGATCATTCCCCTTGTTTCACATTTCTCCTGACTACTGATTGATCATTGCCCTTGCTTCACATTCCTCCTGACCACTGATTGATCATTCCCTTGTTTCACATTCCTCCTGACCACTGATTGATCATTCCCTTGTTTCACATTCCTCCTGACCACTGATTGATCATTCCCCTTGTTTCACATTCCTTTTGACCACTGATTGATCATTCCCTTGTTTCACATTCCTGACCACTGATTGATCATTCCCTTGTTTCACATTCCTTTTGACCACTGATTGATCATTCCCTTGTTTCACATTCCTTTGACCACTGATTGGATCATTCCTTGTTTCACATTCCTGACCACTGATTGATCATTCCCCTTGTTTCACATTCCTTTGACCACTGATTGATCATTCCCCTTGTTTCACATTTCTCCTGACTACTGATTGATCATTGCCCTTGCTTCACATTCCTCCTGACCACTGATTGATCATTCCCCTTGTTTCACATTCCTCCTGACCACTGATTAGATCATTCCCTTGTTTCACATTCCTTTTGACCACTGATTGGATCATTCCCCTTGTTTCACATTCCTGACCACTGATTGATCATTCCCTTGTTTCACATTCCTTTTGACCACTGATTGATCATTCCCCTTGTTTCACATTCCTGACCACTGATTGATCATTCCCTTGTTTCACATTCCTCCTGACCACTGATTAGATCATTCCCTTGTTTCACATTCCTTTTGACCACTGATTGATCATTTCCCTTGTTTCACATTCCTGACCACTGATTGATCATTCCCTTGTTTCACATTCCTTTTGACCACTGATTGATCATTCCCTTGTTTCATATTCCTTTTGACCACTGATTGATCATTCCCTTGTTTCACATTCCTCCTGACCACTGATTGATCATTCCCCTTGTTTCACATTCCTTTTGACCACTGATTGATCATTCCCTTGTTTCACATTCCTGACCACTGATTGATCATTCCCCTTGTTTCACATTCCTTTGACCACTGATTGGATCATTCCCCTTGTTTCACATTTCTCCTGACTACTGATTGGATCATTGCCCTTGCTTCACATTCCTTTTGACCACTGATTGGATCATTCCCCTTGTTTCACATTCCTGACCACTGATTGGATCATTCCCCTTGTTTCACATTCCTTTTGACCACTGATTGGATCATTCCCCTTGTTTCACATTTCTCCTGACTACTGATTGGATCATTGCCCTTGCTTCACATTCCTCCTGACCACTGATTGGATCATTCCCCTTGTTTCACATTCCTCCTGACCACTGATTGGATCATTCCCCTTGTTTCACATTCCTCCTGACCACTGATTGGATCATTCCCCTTGTTTCACATTCCTTTTGACCACTGATTGGATCATTCCCCTTGTTTCACATTCCTGACCACTGATTGGATCATTCCCCTTGTTTCACATTCCTTTTGACCACTGATTGATCATTCCCTTGTTTCACATTCCTTTTGACCACTGATTGATCATTCCCCTTGTTTCACATTCCTGACCACTGATTGGATCATTCCCCTTGTTTCACATTCCTTTTGACCACTGATTGGATCATTCCCCTTGTTTCACATTTCTCCTGACTACTGATTGGATCATTGCCCTTGCTTCACATTCCTCCTGACCACTGATTGGATCATTCCCCTTGTTTCACATTCCTCCTGACCACTGATTAGATCATTCCCCTTGTTTCACATTCCTTTTGACCACTGATTGGATCATTCCCCTTGTTTCACATTCCTGACCACTGATTGGATCATTCCCCTTGTTTCACATTCCTTTTGACCACTGATTGGATCATTCCCCTTGTTTCACATTCCTGACCACTGATTGGATCATTCCCCTTGTTTCACATTCCTCCTGACCACTGATTAGATCATTCCCCTTGTTTCACATTCCTTTTGACCACTGATTGGATCATTTCCCTTGTTTCACATTCCTGACCACTGATTGGATCATTCCCCTTGTTTCACATTCCTTTTGACCACTGATTGGATCATTCCCCTTGTTTCATATTCCTTTTGACCACTGATTAGATCATTCCCCTTGTTTCACATTCCTGACCACTGATTGGATCATTCCCCTTGTTTCACATTCCTGACCACTGATTGGATCATTCCCCTTGTTTCACATTCCTTTTGACCACTGACTGGATCATTCCGACCACTAATTGGATCATTCCCCTACTTTCACATTCCTTTTGACCACTGATTGGATCATTCCCCTTATTTCACATTCCTCCTGACCACTGATTGGATCATTCCCCTTGTTTCACATTCCTCCTGACCACTGATTGGATCATTCCCCTTGTTTCACATTCCTCCTGACCACTGATTGGATCATTCCCCTTGTTTCACATTCCTGACCACTGATTGGATCATTCCCCTTGTTTCACATTCCTCCTTACCACTGATTAGATCATTCCCCTTGTTTCACATTCTTCCTGACCACTGATTGGATCATTCCCCTTGTTTCACATTCCTCTTGACCACTGATTGGATCATTCCCCTTGTTTCACATTCCTGACCACTGATTGGATCATTCCCCTTGTTTTACATTCCTGACCACTGATTGGATCATTCCCCTTGTTTTACATTCCTGACCACTGATTGGATCATTCCCCTTGTTTTACATTCCTGACCACTGATTGCATCATTCCCCTTGTTTCACATTCCTGACCACTGATTGGATCATTCCCCACACTGTATGATGCACATATTCTATTTCATAATTGGTTTTTTTCTCTCCAAAATTTCAATCTAAAAGAGAATCATCTACCCAAGATATCTTTTTGTGAGCCTGAGAAAAAATTTGGTAATCAAATTGTTTTGAATAATTCATTAATTCAATAACCTGTGCTATGGCATTTTGGGATGGTATTTCTAGAACATGTCTAAATGCATATTTTAATTTCTCTTCACTGGTAGTTTGCTTTTGTTTGTTAGGTGATTTGAAGCTTTTCATTAACTTTCTGTTTTAAATGCAAAATATTATTTGCATTCAAGTAAATGCAGCACTAATTTACCAGACATTAAGTCATTTTATTTCAAATTCTGACAATGCTTAGAAGCGGATTTTTTTCTTCAATGAAAACTTTAATTATGACCAGTTAAGGGTGGAGGGAAATTTTCAAAAAAAAAGTTATATTTACAAAGACATGTTTCATAAGATTATGCTATTCAGCTCTACAAAGTATAATTCCACTGTATCCTTAGACTGATTTTGTACAAAATTATGTTAATATGTCTATAATTAATCATGTACATTTGCATTTTGTATGTCAAAAAGCAATTTTGAGATGATAGAGACAAAAAAAAAACCTGATATATCTTGGATAGTGTCCACCAATACCAGCTGTTCTGCTAGCTCAGTTATCTTCAAATCATTAATCATGTGATTGCCAAGAGTGAGGTCATCTTCCATGAAAGTTGGACTCAAAAATGTCATGTTGCCAGAGAGATGACCTCCAGTGCTCAAGAGTAAAACCTCATTCTGAAATTCTGAAAAATCTACCTGGAAGGTAAAGAGAAATATTTATGAGAAGACGGTTGTATTATTTTGATCTTAATTAAGTCGGACATTCAGGCTGATAGGAAGTTGATGGTACAAAAGCTGAAAACCACTTTAAAAATCAGAATATAAGAATAGCCCAGAGGCTAAGGTGTTGGTCTCGTACTCAAAAGGTACTGGGATCCAATCTCAGCCAGAGCACTTTGCTGTGCCCTTGAGCAAGACACTTTATCCCATTTGCTCCAGTTCACTCAGCTGTGAAATGAGTACCAGTTTGTACTTGGAAATTAACCTGTGATGGTCTGGTGTCCCATCCAGGGTCAAGTATTCTCATCCGTTTAGCACCATGGAATTTGGGTATAACCACTAGCTCTATAAGCTCTCAAGGCTTGTAGTGTAGGTCCTTGTGTAGTTGTCCTTGTGTTTACTTTTGCTACATTCTTGGAACCAATGTTTTTTAGCATCCTTATGCCCTGAACTATAAAATTGGGGTTGCTTCCATTTTGTTTAATAAGTTTTGTGGCCACTATTTTAAATTTCAAAATGGCCACCACATTTTTCAATATTTTATGTTATATCACTGTTAAATGTAAAGAGGTCCTTTATATTAATTTGATTATTAAACTGATTCTTCGACCACTCTGTTTCATATCCAAAAGGCCGCCATTTTGTTTCTTGAAATTTGAATGGCAAGCTTATTAAAAACCATAAATAATTTGATTTTTTGTTTTTGTTGCCTTTCTTCGACTGTGGGACATCTTCATGCCTTAACACAGCAACATATGTTTAAATAGCCCCTTCCGCAGCCATTTGGGATTTCAAAATGGCCACCAGTTTTGTACAATTTGTTGTCATATTCCAACATAGGAAGCAAGGAATTAAATGTGTTGAGACCAAATCACACACTTTTGCCTTCATAATATTCCAAAGACAGAAAATAGCAATTGATACTAAATGAGAAGTCTTAACAGTCAAATTTAATGAGAAATGAGGCCGTTTATTGCAGAAACTTTAAATTTTATACACATATGATGCAGGCCTACATATTGGTAAATAAACAGTGCAAAGGCAAAACAGGGTAACAATCAATTTATATCAATTAGGGACACAAAAATTGAACATATAGTACAAAAATAATATACTGTACATTATGCATAAACACACACACCTCCCACACATTGACCTACACCCTATACTGTACATTATGCATAAACATATACACCTCCCACACATTGACCTACACCCTATACTGTACATTATGCATAAACACACACACACCTCTTTCACATTGACCTACACCCTATACTGTACATTATGTATAAACACACACACCTCCTTCACATTGACCTACACCCTATACTGTACATTATGCATAAACACACACACCTCCCACACATTGACCTACACCCTATACAGTACATTATGCATAAACACACACACACCTCCTTCACATTGACCTACACCCTATACAGTACATTATGCATAAACACATACACCTCCCACACATTGACCTACATGCGCCCCTGACTCACATTAATGTATACAAACGATAAAAAGCACAGATGTTCTGTACAATGAACAATTTATTTTGAATATTTTGTGAACCCTGCTTCCTTCAGTGAAGAAATACACTCAATGTCTGATCAACACATAGAAATACTGTTAGCAATGATATTTGTTTGAAAAAAAAGACACACTGAAACTAATAGTGCATATTTAATATGGATCAACATAATTCAATACAATAAACATGAAGGCATATATCTTGAAACATGTCAAGTATGGACTTAAAGGATGTTATGTTGAACACTTGTTTGATAGTCAGCACCATCGGTTTGCATATAACACAAGTTCACAATCCCCACCATTAAATCCTCTTCATCAGAGTCTTCCCCTCGTTCAGGATCTCGAATAACAGTATTGGTGCACTCCTCATCAGCTTTACAATTGCGCATTGCTGTGCATATAAGATTGTTTTGTTTTCACGTGCATCTTCTGGAACATTTGCTGGTCCCACAAGCACATCAAGCCAGGATGTCATCAAACCCATACAATTGTAACCCATTTGCAAACCACTGATGCAGCTTTCAAAAGGGGAGTGCTGTGAACTCATGCATGTAATTAAGTGTAGACCTTTTCAAAACTAATTTAAATAATGTCACATGGCCGAAATGCATGACGCATGTTTCCATAATAGACCAACCTTATACTGGGAGAATCTTATTACCTAATCAGTTACTGGGGAATCTTGCCCGTCAATTCATGCAGGTATGGGATCAAGCATATACTTTCAAATGCTACTCATATGCAGGGTATAGGATCAAGCGTATGATTTCAATGCTACTCATACGCAGGTATAGGATCAAGCGTATGATTTCAAATGCTACTCATACGCAGGGTATAGAATCAAGTGATGATTTCAAATGCTACTCCACGCAGGGTATAGGATCAAGCGATGATTTCAAATGCTACTCACACGCAGGTATAGGATCAAGCGTATGATTTCAAATGCTACTCATACGCAGTGTATAGGATCAAGCGTATGATTTCAAATGCTACTCATACGCAGGTATAGGATCAAGCGTATGATTTCAAATGCTACTCATACGCAGGTATAGGATCAAGTGATGATTTCAAATGCTACTCATACGCAGGGTATAGAATCAAGTGATGATTTCAAATGCTACTCATACGCAGGGTATAGGATCAAGCGTATGATTTCAAATGCTACTCATACGCAGGTATAGGATCAAGCGTATGATTTCAAATGCTACTCATACGCAGTGTATAGGATCAAGCGTATGATTTCAAATGCTACTCATACGCAGGTATAGGATCAAGCGTATGATTTCAAATGCTACTCATACGCAGGTATAGGATCAAGCGTATGATTTCAAATACTACTCATACGCAGTGTATAGGATCAAGCGTATGATTTCAAATGCTACTCATACGCAGGTATAGGATCAAGCGTATGATTTCAAATGCTACTCATACGCAGGTATAGGATCAAGCGTATGATTTCAAATGCTACTCATACGCAGGGTATAGAATCAAGTGATGATTTCAAATACTACTCATACGCAGTGTATAGGATCAAGCGTATGATTTCAAATGCTACTCATACGCAGTGTATAGGATCAAGCGTATGATTTCAAATGCTACTCATACGCAGGGTATAGGATCAAGCGTATGATTTCAAATGCTACTCATATGCAGGGTATAGAATCAAGTGATGATTTCAAATACTACTCATACGCAGTGTATAGGATCAAGCGTATGATTTCAAATGCTACTCATACGCAGGGTATAGAATCAAGTGATGATTTCAAATGCTACTCATACGCAGTGTATAGGATCAAGCGTATGATTTCAAATGCTACTCATACGCAGGGTATAGAATCAAGTGATGATTTCAAATGCTACTCATACGCAGGGTATAGAATCAAGTGATGATTTCAAATGCTACTCATACGCAGGTATAGGATCAAGCGTATGATTTCAAATGCTACTCATACGCAGGGTATAGAATCAAGTGATGATTTCAAATACTACTCATACGCAGTGTATAGGATCAAGCGTATGATTTCAAATGCTACTCATACGCAGTGTATAGGATCAAGCGTATGATTTCAAATGCTACTCATACGCAGGGTATAGGATCAAGCGTATGATTTCAAATGCTACTCATATGCAGGGTATAGAATCAAGTGATGATTTCAAATACTACTCATACGCAGTGTAGGATCAAGCGTTATGATTTCAAATGCTACTCATACGCAGTGTATAGGATCAAGCGTATGATTTCAAATGCTACTCATATGCAGGGTATAGAATCAAGTGATGATTTCAAATACTACTCATCGCAGTGTATAGGATCAAGCGTATGATTTCAAATGCTACTCATACGCAGGGTATAGGATCAAGCGTATGATTTCAAATGCTACTCATATGCAGGGTATAGAATCAAGTGATGATTTCAAATACTACTCATACGCAGTGTATAGGATCAAGCGTATGATTTCAAATGCTACTCATACGCAGGGTATAGGATCAAGTGATGATTTCAAATACTACTCATACGCAGTGTATAGGATCAAGCGTATGATTTCAAAATGCTACTCATACGCAGGGTATAGGATCAAGCGATGATTTCAAATGCTACTCATACGCAGGGTATAGAATCAAGTGATGATTTCAAATACTACTCACACGCAGTGTATAGGATCAAGCGTATGATTTCAAATGCTACTCATACGCAGGGTATAGGATCAAGCGTATGATTTCAAATGCTACTCACACGCAGGGTATAGGATCAAGCGTATGATTTCAAATGCTACTCATACGCAGGGTATAGGATCAAGCGTATGATTTCAAATGCTACTCACGCAGGGTATAGGATCAAGCGTATGATTTCAAATGCTACTCATACGCAGGGTATAGGATCAAGCGATGATTTCAAATGCTACTCACACGCAGTGTATAGGATCAAGCGTGATGATTTCAAATGCTACTCATCGCAGGGTATAGAATCAAGTGATGATTTCAAATACTACTCATACGCAGTGTATAGGATCAAGCGTATGATTTCAAATGCTACTCATCACGCAGGGTATAGGATCAAGCGTGATGATTTCAAATGCTACTCATATGCAGGGTATAGAATCAAGTGATGATTTCAAATACTACTCATACGCAGTGTATAGGATCAAGCGTATGATTTCAAATGCTACTCATACGCAGGGTATAGGATCAAGTGATGATTTCAAATGCTACTCATACGCAGGGTATAGGATCAAGCGTATGATTTCAAATGCTACTCATATGCAGGGTATAGAATCAAGTGATGATTTCAAATACTACTCATACGCAGTGTATAGGATCAAGCGTATGATTTCAAATGCTACTCATACGCAGGGTATAGGATCAAGCGTATGATTTCAAATGCTACTCATACGCAGGGTATAGAATCAAGTGATGATTTCAAATACTACTCATACGCAGTGTATAGGATCAAGCGTATGATTTCAAATGCTACTCATACGCAGGTATAGGATCAAGCGTATGATTTCAAATGCTACTCATACGCAGGTATAGGATCAAGCGTATGATTTCAAATGCTACTCATACGCAGGGTATAGAATCAAGTGATGATTTCAAATACTACTCATACGCAGTGTATAGGATCAAGCGTATGATTTCAAATGCTACTCATACGCAGTGTATAGGATCAAGCGTATGATTTCAAATGCTACTCATACGCAGGGTATAGGATCAAGCGTATGATTTCAAATACTACTCATACGCAGGTATAGGATCAAGCGTATGATTTCAAATGCTACTCATACGCAGTGTATAGGATCAAGCGTATGATTTCAAATGCTACTCATACGCAGGGTATAGGATCAAGCGTATGATTTCAAATACTACTCATACGCAGTGTATAGGATCAAGCGTATGATTTCAAATGCTACTCATACGCAGTGTATAGGATCAAGCGTATGATTTCAAATGCTACTCATACGCAGGGTATAGAATCAAGTGATGATTTCAAATACTACTCATACGCAGTGTATAGGATCAAGCGTATGATTTCAAATGCTACTCATACGCAGGGTATAGGATCAAGCGTATGATTTCAAATGCTACTCATACGCAGGGTATAGGATCAAGCGTATGATTTCAAATGCTACTCATACGCAGGGTATAGGATCAAGTGATGATTTCAAATGCCACTCATACGCAGTGTATAGGATCAAGCGTATGATTTCAAATGCTACTCATACGCAGGGTATAGAATCAAGTGATGATTTCAAATACTACTCATACGCAGTGTATAGGATCAAGCGTATGATTTCAAATGCTACTCATACGCAGGGTATAGGATCAAGCGTATGATTTCAAATACTACTCATACGCAGTGTATAGGATCAAGCGTATGATTTCAAATGCTACTCATACGCAGGGTATAGAATCAAGTGATGATTTCAAATACTACTCATACGCAGTGTATAGGATCAGCGTATGATTTCAAATGCTACTCATACGCAGGGTATAGGATCAAGCGTATGATTTCAAATGCTACTCATACGCAGGGTATAGGATCAAGCGTATGATTTCAAATGCTACTCATACGCAGTGTATAGGATCAAGCGTATGATTTCAAATGCTACTCATACGCAGGGTATAGGATCAAGCGTATGATTTCAAATACTACTCATACGCAGTGTATAGGATCAAGCGTATGATTTCAAATGCTACTCATACGCAGGGTATAGAATCAAGTGATGATTTCAAATACTACTCATACGCAGTGTATAGGATCAAGCGTATGATTTCAAATGCTACTCATACGCAGGGTATAGGATCAAGCGTATGATTTCAAAATGCTACTCATACGCAGGGTATAGGATCAAGCGTGATGATTTCAAATGCTACTCATACGCAGGGTATAGGATCAAGTGATGATTTCAAATGCCACTCATACGCAGTGTATAGGATCAAGCGTATGATTTCAAATGCTACTCATATGCAGGGTATAGAATCAAGTGATGATTTCAAATGCTACTCATACGCAGTGTATAGGATCAAGCGTATGATTTCAAATGCTACTCATACGCAGGGTATAGAATCAAGTGATGATTTCAAATGCTACTCATACGCAGTGTATAGGATCAAGCGTATGATTTCAAATGCTACTCATACGCAGGGTATAGGATCAAGCGTATGATTTCAAATGCTACTCATACGCAGGGTATAGGATCAAGCGTATGATTTCAAATGCTACTCATACGCAGGGTATAGGATCAAGCGTATGATTTCAAATGCTACTCATACGCAGTGTATAGGATCAAGCGATGATTTCAAATGCTACTCATACGCAGGGTATAGGATCAAGCGTATGATTTCAAATACTACTCACGCAGTGTAGGATCAAGCGTATGATTTCAAATGCTACTCATACGCAGGGTATAGAATCAAGTGATGATTTCAAATACTACTCATACGCAGTGTATAGGATCAAGCGTATGATTTCAAATGCTACTCATACGCAGTGTATAGGATCAAGCGTATGATTTCAAATGCTACTCATACGCAGGGTATAGAATCAAGTGATGATTTCAAATGCTACTCATACGCAGGTATAGGATCAAGCGTATGATTTCAAATGCTACTCATACGCAGGGTATAGGATCAAGCGTATGATTTCAAATGCTACTCATACGCAGTGTATAGGATCAAGCGTATGATTTCAAATGCTACTCATACGCAGGGTATAGAATCAAGTGATGATTTCAAATGCTACTCATACGCAGTGTATAGGATCAAGCGTATGATATCAAATGCTACTCATACGCAGGGTATAGGATCAAGTGATGATTTAAAATGCTACTCATACGCAGGGCATAGGATCAAGCGTATGATTTCAAATGCCACTCATACGCAGTGTATAGGATCAAGCGTATGATTTCAAATGCTACTCATACGCAGTGTATAGGATCAAGCGTATGATTTCAAATGCTACTCATACGCAGGGTATAGGATCAAGCGTATGATTTCAAATGCCACTCATACGCAGGGTATAGGATCAAGCGTATGATTTCAAATGCTACTCATACGCAGGTATAGGATCAAGCGTATGATTTCAAATACTACTCATACGCAGGTATAGGATTGAGCGTATGATTTCAAATGCTACTCATACGCAGGTATAGGATCAAGCGTATGATTTCAAATGCCACTCATACGCAGTGTATAGGATCAAGCGTATGATTTCAATGCTACTCATACGCAGTGTATAGGATCAAGCGTATGATTTCAAATGCTACTCATACGCAGGTATAGGATCAAGCGTATGATTTCAAATGCTACTCATACGCAGGTATAGGATCAAGCGTATGATTTCAAATACTACTCATACGCAGGGTATAGGATCAAGTGATGATTTCAAATACTACTCATACGCAGTGTATAGGATCAAGCGTATGATTTCAAACACTACTCATACGCAGGGTATAGGATCAAGTGATGATTTCAAATGCTACTCATACGCAGGTATAGGATCAAGCGATGATTTCAAATGCTACTCATACGCAGGTATAGGATCAAGCGATGATTTCAAATACTACTCATACGCAGGGTATAGGATCAAGTGATGATTTCAAATACTACTCATACGCAGTGTATAGGATCAAGCGTATGATTTCAAATGCTACTCATACGCAGGGTATAGGATCAAGCGTATGATTTCAAATACTACTCATACGCAGGGTATAGGATCAAGTGATGATTTCAAATACTACTCATACGCAGTGTATAGGATCAAGCGTATGATTTCAAACGCTACTTATACGCAGGGTATAGGATCAAGTGATGATTTCAAATACTACTCATACGCAGGTATAGGATTGAGCGTATGATATCAAACGCTACTTATACGCAGTGTATAGGATCAAGCGTGTGATTTCAAACGATACTCATAAACAGGGTATACATGAAGATAATACACTGTTCCTCCAGCAACTGCATGCAGCTGATTGGTTGGGTACAATTCCCCTAGTTGATAGGTTAACATACTGAAGAAATCACCTTTAGCTTAACTCAGTTTAAAAGGTCTATAACATTCAGCAAGGGACTCTCACCTCATCAACTGTTTTGTCATCTGCTACGCTGAGAGAACTCTCAATGGCCACATCCTGAATGAATTCTTTGAATCCTCCAATCATAAATGGTCCTTTTGTCATAACCACATCAGTCTCCAAATTCAATCCATTCCAGTTACCCAGAAGGGTGATGTTATCATAGAAGGTCACATCTGTGCCAAAGGTGATGACCCCTGAGATTTCTTGTTTTTCTGATACTGTCAATAAATCATCTGTGTACACGGGGGAGAGAAGTAGATCAACAGCATTAAACAAATGAGGTAATAAACAATGAAATGATCATGAAGAACTTTCCTAAATTCAAGAATAAAACAGAACACATGAAACTGCAAATAGTAATGAAGAACTAAATGAGTATCATGTCGCACAACCACACATATCCTCTCATCACTCTCCCTCCTCAAAAGTGTCATGTCGCAAAACCACACATATCCTCTCATCACTCTCCCCCCTCAAGAGTATCATGTCGCACAACCACACATATCCTCTCATCACTCTCCCTCCTCAAGAGTATCATGTCGCACAACCACACATATCCTCTCATCACTCTCCCTCCTCAAGAGTATCATGTCCCAAAACCACACATATCCTCTCATCACTCTCCCCCCTCAAGAGTATCATGTCGCACAACCACACATATCCTCTCATCACTCTCCCTCCTCAAGAGTATCATGTCGCACAACCACACATATCCTCTCATCACTCTCCCTCCTCAAGAGTGTCATGTCGCAAAACCACACATATCCTCTCATCACTCTCCCTCCTCAAGAGTATCATGTCGCACAACCACACATATCCTCTCATCACTCTCCCTCCTCAAGAGTGTCATGTCGCAAAACCACACATATCCTCTCATCACTCTCCCTCCTCAAGAGTATTATGTCGCACAACCACACATATCCTCTCATCACTCTCCCTCCTCAAGAGTATCATGTCGCACAACCACACATATCCTCTCATCACTCTCCCTCCTCAAGAGTATCATGTAGCACAACCACACATATCCTCTCATCACTCTCCCTCCTCTTATGTCTTCCCTGTTTTCCATTCCTGCTTACTGTATAATACTTTATCAAAAATCGCTATCCCATTCGACAGCAATCCACATACCCTCCTAACCCCTAAAATCCCCCATCTAACTACTTAGGAAGTTTGTGGGACGTTAAACCTCAAACCAAACCCTCCTCCATTCAACAAAGGTTTTACTCCTGAACTTAATGCTCTTTCAAACAATTAATATATGTTTGTTTGTTTGTTTGATGAAAGCTTAACGGCACCACAACAACGAGGGTCAAATTGTGCCTGAGAGGTCAGATTATTCTAGAGGTAGGAAGAAAAGGAAACGGGGAGAATGAGAAAAATACACAAACAAAATGTCAGAAAGCTGTGATCAAGATGGGAGGTGCAAGGGTGAAAAAACAAAGTAGAGAGAGGGGTGGAAGAGGAGAATTAAATATGGTTGTAGAGGGAAGCATGATAAAGGAAAGAGATAATTCTATTCAGAGGGTTTTTCTGGAAGAACTCAGCATTGAGTTGTGGGGAGCAAGGGAAGCTCTGGGAAGGTTGTACAGGGGGCAAGCAAGGAGGACGTGATGGACTGTGAGGGTGCAATGGCAATTGTTGCAGAGGGGTTTGGGGGAACCAATAAGGAGGTGGGAGTTAGTGAGGTGGGTGTGACCTATTCTAAGACGGGTAATATGAACGTTGTTGACACGAGAGAGGTTGTTGTTGATGGTGGGTTTGATCGGAATGGTGGGCTGGATGACGTGGAGTTTGTTATCAATTTGGAAGTTCTATGAGGTTTGCCAGCTGTCATGAGCATAAAAATTTATTTACATAAACAGGTTCAACTTTTCTTAAAGTGTTATAGAACAAAACCTGTAGGGCATAGGCATGACTTGAGGTGCAAGAGGGAATCCCCCTCTTACTTTTTTCCTATATTGATATCTTTTTTATGGTGGGTGATTTACTTGTATATTAGAGAGATTTTATGATTTACGCTGCACTTTCAGTGAGCACATCCCGCTCATGCTGTAGGGTATGTGCAAGTGATGTCACCACACTTGAGTTAGGTCTGGAAGTAAGGTTTAACTTAAATTTACTTTAAGCACTCTATGTGCACGAACTATGCGTATTGAAGCCAGACATCCTATAAATCAAAAGCACAACATCTAAAAAGGAGATGGTAATTTTATTGAATGGAAACAAAACCAGAAACGACTGATAATCATTTTCACATATAAATTTTTTATACCCACAAGGAGGCAAACTAAAAACGTATTTATCCATGCACTATGGTTTGTTTACTATTCATTGATCAATGATTGGCTAAATTCCTACACCATGTGCACATAATGTCGGAGCACATAATGTCGGTGCACAACAACATTCAGGGCCTACACCATGTGCACATAATGTCGGTGCACATAATGTCGGTGCACATAATGTCGGTGCACTTAATGTCGGTGCACATAATGTCGGTGCACATAATGTCGGTGCACATAATGTCGGTGCACATAATGTCTGTGCACATAATGTCGGTGCACATAATGTCGGTGCACATAATGTCGGTGCACATAATGTCGGTGCACATAATGTCGGTGCACATAATGTCGGTGCACATAATGTCGGTGCACATAATGTCGGTGCACATAATGTCGGTGCACATAATGTCGGTGCACATAATGTCGGTGCACATAATGTCGGAGCACATAATGTCGGTGCACATAATGTCGGTGCACATAATGTCGGTGCACATAATGTCGGTGCACATAATGTCGGTGCACATAATGTCGATGCACATAATGTCGGTGCACATAATGTCGGTGCACATAATGTCGGTGCACATAATGTCGGTGCACAACAACATTCAGGGCCTACACCATGTGCACATAATGTCGGTGCACATAATGTCTGTGCACATAATGTCGGTGCACATAATGTCGGTGCACATAATGTCGGTGCACTACAACATTCAGGGCCTACACCATGTGCACATAATGTTGGTGCACACAATGTAGGTGCACATAATGTCGGTGCACATAATGTCGGTGCACAACAACATTCAGGGCCTACACCATGTGCACATAATGTCGGTGCACATAATGTCGGTGCACATAATGTCGGTGCACATAATGTCGGTGCACATAATGTCGGTGCACATAATGTCGGTGCATTATAATGTCTGTCACATAATGTCGGTGCACATAATGTCGGTGCACATAACATAATGTCGGTGCACATAATGTCGGGTATGTCATAATGTCGGGTGCACATAATGTCGGTGCACATAATAATAATAATAATAAATGTTATTTAATGTACCATAAATTGCACACAAAATAATCAAAATAAGTGCACATAATGGGTCGGTGCACATAATGTCGTGCATTCATAATGTCGGGCTTGCTGGATCATCAGTTTGTGAATATCAGACGCGCTTGCTCTATCTGAGACATAATGTCGGTGCACATAATGTCGGGTAGCATTATAATGCATACACAATGTGCACAATGTCACCCAGTGGTGCAGTGTGGAACAGCAAGGGTCCCAGAAACACAATGTCTGTGCACACAATTCATTTAGGTGGTTGATGAATTGAGTGGCCACATTTTTCAATTACTCTTTGCATTGAACGCCAAATTGCACATAATGTCGGTAGCAAATGTGCATCACAGGAAAGATAATGTGACAATATTGGGTTAAGGGTGCACAATGATAATGTCGGTGCACATAATGTCGATCATCAAGTGCATGGTGCATATAATGTCGGGTGCAAAACAATGTCGTACTAAGGCACGCTTCCTAATAATGTCTGTGCACATAATGTCTAATGCAAGTGAAAACAAGTGCACATAATGTCATGTGGTGTGCACATAATGTCGGAGCACATAATGTCGGTGCACATAATGTCAAGATTTAAGGTGCACATAATGTCGGAGCACATAATGTCGGTGCACACAATGTCGGTGCACACAATGTCTGTGCACACAATGTCGGCGCACACAATGTCGGCGCACACAATGTCGGGCAACTGTTGCAAGTTCAATATTGATTTTTGGCTTTAGCACACAATGTCGGGCGATCACTAGAAAACCTGTTCCACCAAACAATGACGGCAAAATGATGTAATTCAGCACACAATGTCGGCGCACACAATGTCGGTGCACACAATGTCGGTGCACACAATGTCGGTGCACACAATGTCGGTGCACACAATGTCGGTGCACACAATGTCGGTGCACACAATGTCGGTGCACATAATGTTGGTGCACAACAATAATTTTCTTCACATGCCCTGTATTTTGAGCCCATTCAGGGCGTACACCATGTGCACATAATGTCAGTGCACAACAATAATTTTTTTCACATACCAGGTATTTTGAGCCCATTTAGGGTACCACCAACAGACAAATTTCCCCACATATGCAAGTCATCTCCGATGGTGATCAGCTCGTAGACCGTTTGGTTTCCAGAAAGATAAATTGCATTCGATGCTATGTCGCTGATGTCAATTACTCCGCTGTAGCTCATCACATCTGCTATCACAAAATTGAGGGGTAAGGGGTCAAGTTCCCCTGATAAAGTTTGTCCTCCCAAAGTGGGTGTGGATGCGTTGCCTGATAGAGTGTTCCGAACAGTCACCGGACTTTGAAAGACTGTGTAGCCTTGGAGTGCATGAGAAAAAGGGGATGAATTATTATCATTTAAATGGTGTTTCATGATTTCATGTGATAGTTTTATGATATGAGTGCTCCAGGGGTATAGCCAGCCTTTTGGATTTTACTGAAGAGCAAAAATAGGTCATTGCCTCCAAATCTGGACCAATTTTTGGACTTTTCGAGGAACAGCAGTTGGAGGAAGGGAAGGGGGGGGGTTGCATGACCAGCGGTCATTTCCCCAGACTACACAAAAATCTATTGAAAACCACATAAAAAGCAGAAAATCCAGTCAAGTTAGTTACATATTGAGAAATTTACTGCTTAATTGTATTTTTTGGTGTGAACAGCTGAATAACTTCATCAGCTACAACCAGACAAGTTTCTTACACAACAGCAAAACATAATAGCTGGGTGAAATTAGCAGTATGTTTTGTGACACACTAATAACACTAGGCTAGAAAAGTCTCGCACCAAGTCTGAATTTTTTTGCAGATTCATTTTATGCCGCAACCACAAACATCATTCTTTTCAAACTTTCAAAAGAGAGAATAATTCTATTTTCTGATTCTTATTTTTGAATCAAATGTCCCAATCGATGCTTATTATTACATCAGTCATTTGTGAATATAATTCTTCATCATTTTAAAGGCAAAGTCTGGTTGTTTAATGCAATTATCCTCCACTTGTTTGCAAGAAAGTTCTATTAGCAATATGAATTATTCTTCGGTTATTAAAAACGGCTAACAAATGAAGCAATATTTTCTTTAGGAAAAATGGTCCGTCAATCATTCACAGTTCATGCACACATCACCTCAGCTATTTCTATCACCAATTTTCAAACAAATTTCTCCCTCTAAGACACCTAACACGGATGAGTGATTTCAATCACAAAAGTGTCCTGATTGTGTCTCTTATACACAAATAGCCTTGGGCTACTTGGCTGTGGTGTGCATAGGAATGGCACATAAACAATCATCTTATGCACACAAATAGCCTTGGGCTACTTGACTGTGGTGTGCATAGGAATGGCACATAAACAATCATCTTATACACACAAATAGCCTTGGGCTACTTGACTGTGGTGTGCATAGGAATGGCAGATAAACAATCATCTTATGCACACAAATAGCCTTGGGCTACTTGGCTGTGGTGTGCATAGGAATGGCACATAAACAATCATCTTATACACACAAATAGCCTTGGGCTACTTGACTGTGGTGTGCATAGGAATGGCACATAAACAATCATCTTATACACACAAATAGCCTTGGGCTCATCTTGACTGTGGTGTGCATAGGAATGGCAGATAAACAATCATCTTATGCACACAAATAGCCTTGGGCTACTTGACTGTGGTGTGCATAGGAATGGCACATAAACAATCATCTTATACACACAAATAGCCTTGGGCTACTTGGCTGTGGTGTGCATAGGAATGGCAGATAAACAATCATCTTATACACACAAATAGCTTTGGGCTACTTGGCTGTGGTGTGCATAGGAATGGCAGATAAACAATCATCTTATGCACACAAATAGCTTTGGGCTACTTGACTGTGGTGTGCATAGGAATGGCACATAAACAATCATCTTATGCACACAAATAGCCTTGGGCTACTTGACTGTGGTGTGCATAGGAATGGCAGATAAACAATCATCTTATGCACACAAATAGCCTTGGGCTACTTGGCTGTGGTGTGCATAGGAATGGCACATAAACAATCATCTTATACACACAAGTAGCCTTGGGCTACTTGACTGTGGTGTGCATAGGAATGGCACATAAACAATCATCTTATGCACACAAATAGCCTTGGGCTACTTGACTGTGGTGTGCATAGGAATGGCAGATAAACAATCATTGTTTGGAGTGGAAACACAATACACTGAACAGTGTCGGGTTGGTAATTGTCATACCTGAGTTTTCAGGATTAACTTAGGTGCCGGGTGGGGTAGGCTTTAAAAGATACTTTTCGGCATGCATTTTCAGCTACAGTAAAACTGGTGTGATATTCAGACCCATTTGATGCATCACAAAATGTATTGCTAATTTGACTCATGTTGTAAATGTTGACTGCTACACACAAAAAGGTTAATTAGCTCAAACATATCCCAAAATGTAAGTTTCCCCTACCCCTAGCAACCTCCTGCCCTCACTCTGTCCAAACCACCACACAGTAACTTGATTAAGCACATATCAATATTCAGGTACCTTGAATGACTTCATTCCCAAACAACGTGACAACGTACTCAAGTTCAGCCTGCAGCAACTTGAGCCTTCGGTCATTGTCCTCAATTTGAGCAATAACGGCTGGATCTATGTTATAGAGAGCTTTATTCCTGACAGTCAGGTCACTGATAGACATTGTACCATCCACGATGACATTACCTGTTAATAACAAAGGAATGAAATAATCATTTAAGAATGTAGTGGTAATGATTTCTCACATCTTAATACAAAAATAAATAAATAGATAAATAAACAAATAGATAAATAAACAAATAGATAAATAAACAAATAGATAAATAAAGACAGATAGACAGATAGACAGATAAACAGATAAATAAACAGATAGATAGATAGATAGATAGATAGATAGATAGATAGATAGATAGATAGATAGATAGATAGATAGATAGATAGACAGATAGATAGATAGATAGATAGATAGATAGATAGATAGATAGATAGATAGATAGATAGATAGATAGATAGATAGATAGATAGATAGATAGATAGATAGATAGATAGATAGATAGTGCAATACACTAGCTTTTTTCTCAAAATTTGTGGGTATTCTATTAATGTATGTTGTCATTTCTTAAGTAAAAGCAAAATGGGTGCATCAACTCATGGGCAAAATGTGCTAACATATGTTACATGTACCACATCGCAATGATAAAAAAAGAAAACAAATTACAATCATTAAAAGAAGAGGTAATTGATTTTCAGATAATTATACATGTACATAAATATTGGAAGTGCTTACAGTATATAATATCACACTCTGACATACTATACCATTCAATTTGAAACACAATTATGAAATCTCTGGTATTTGATATCTTCCAGAATATAGTAAGGTAAGGTAGTAAGGTATATAGTAATATAGTGAGGTAAGGTAGAAAGGTATATAGTAATATAGTAAGGTAAGGTAGTAAGGTATATAGTAAGGTAAGGTAGTAAGGTATATAGTAATATATTAAGGTAAAGTATATAGTAATATAGTAAGGTAGTCAAGGTAGCATTTTCAGCACTGTTCTTTAATTGTCCTCTATCATATGAGCTGATTCTAATAATAATAACAATCGATTTATAAAACGCTTTTTGCTAAGGCCTCATAAGCATTGAACCTCTCTGTGTAATAGACCTTTTCAAATCTGAATCGCCAATTTCCGAAAACTAATTTAAATAATGTCACATGGCCGAAATTCATGTGTCCATAATGGACCAAACGTATACTGGAGGAATCGTATCGCCACTGAATTAATTACTTGACCTGCACCAAATCATGTAGGCTATGAGACCCAGGGTATGAATTAAAACTTCAAACCAACAGCATGAACAATTTTTTTCTTAGGGAGGGGGGAGGGGGGAGGGTGGGGCTGAAAGTTTATTTACCATGAACCTCAACCCTCCTCCTCATTCAAAAGTCTCATTTTGGTCCCATTTATTTTCAAGATTGTGGGTTTTTTTTTTTTTTTTTTTTTTCTTTTAACAAAGAAGAATAGACAATTAAGTTAGTATAAAACACATCGTACATGGCAGTACATACACACTCGCAGTGCAGTGACCTGTCACCTTCATGTACACATACTAACTGCATGCTGTATGTTACACATACACAGGCGCTACATCGGTGTATGCGATGTAATGCTACATTTTATGGCCAAGTGTGGTCAATTCAAATGATTATAATTGGGGAAACTAAAATCGGACCCGGGATCGGACCGAGGTATCATAAATTATAATCAAATAAATCAGAGGCGGCGAAAAGGTTTAAATTTTTCACATAGGGTACAAATAAGCCTAATAAGGGGTTTGCTTTCCTTCCCATTTTTGACTGGGTGGGCTACAGCCCCCCAGCCTAAAAGCTAATTATATCGCACGTATATACATAGAGGTAATACATGCACGCAGTGTTGCTTACAACATTAACTCCAGTCACTGCAGCTGATTGGTTGGTTAAGAACAAAGGAAAAATTCCCCAGCATTTGATTGGTCAAAGCACTGAAGTAATCATGTTCAGGTAAAACTGGTTTGAATAGGTTTTCAGAGGTCTTACCATCAATGACAAGAGAGGCATTCACTTGTTGGTTCTTGGATTTGCTCATGGTCGTGTCCAGGATTCTGCCCAGTCCAGCGAGAGCATTGCTAGTGAAGTTTGTGATGGACAATGTTGTTACAAGGCATTCAGAAAGGGTGTCTGTCTGTACAATGGTAGCATCTGTAAAATGCATGAAAGGCATTAGCATGACAGATACTACTTGGTTCATTAGAATGATATGTTAGCTACTTCTCATTACAGAATATATTATTTTCATGTTTAAAAAAAAAAAAAAAAAGAAAAAAAAAAAAATCAAAAATACACTAGAACTGTCCATGCTCAACTATTCAAAGCTAGCGTAGAGAAAAGGTTTATTGAGGGACGTATATGCAGTTAGTAAGTGCAGCTTGCTTCAAATTACTTTAGATTTGGAGGATGCACTTATTTCCTTTGATTTAGATTTTCACATTTTAATAAGAGGCCTCAAAATATCTTTGACTTGTCCCAGATATTGTATAACAAAAAAAGCTACAGGTAACTTGGTACCTCACAAAACATATGAAAGCATTCTTTATTACTGAAACACCTCTTTTAGCTCTATATCCATTGAACCATTGCACCACAAAGAAAGAGGAGGCCCAGGCTGACTCTCCAGTGTCAATGAAAGATTACAATATTACAAAGCATCCTTGTGGTGTGTTATTATTTACTTTCCAAACTACCCTCAATTCATCTGAAACCATTCTTGAGAGTGGTTTTGTCTCTTAGTTTGTATCCTATCATTCATTCCTTACCACCAACCCCACACATTTCCAGGCCTCTTACCACCAACCCCACACATTTTCAGGCCTCTTACCACCAACCCCACACATTTCCAGGCCTCTTACCACCAACCCCACACATTTCCAGGCCTCTACCACCAACCCCACACATTTCCAGGCCTCTTACCACCAACCCCACACATTTCCAGGCCTCTTACCACCAACCCCACACATTTCAGGCCTCTTACCACCAATCCCACACATTTCCAGGCCCACATCCTAGATTAAAGTCTAGCTTCCAATATAAGAAAACAAAGTGTGTCAAGCAGCATGAGAAATGAACTACAAATTCCATGTATTTGAGAAAACAAACTTATGGAAAATCATGGCAACAACAAAAACATATACCTGTTCAGAAATTGGCAATTTTACAGCCAGGCCTAATTATTCAAGAAATTATGTTTACCTGTATCTGGAATAGATCGTTTCAGGAAATTTAATACTTTTTGCGATCTCAACCCACTTCACTACAGATTTTGCATATTTCCAAAAAATAAATCATTTTTTACATCATCTTTTACATATGTACACAATTTTTAACAATAACCAGATAATAGAAACAGTGGAGGAAGCCTTAAAAAGCAAAAGCTTGAGCAAGCAGGCCACCTTTACAGAAATAAAGACACAAAATATAACATATATCTGTGGAATAGATTGTCACTTTCTCACAAAATTCATTTCTCCTTTTTATGAGCAATAGCTCCAATGTGTTCCCAATCTTTTGTGCTCACTTTCCTTCCACTAGATCTTAAGCTGAATTTATACACACATGTTGATATGTATACACACATGTTGATATGTATACACACATGTTGATATTTATACACACATGTTGATATGTATACACACATGTTGATATTTATACACACATGTTGATATTTATACACACATGTTGATATTTATACACACATGTGGATATTTATACACACATGTTGATATTTATACACACATGTTGATATTTATACACACATGTTGATATTTATACACACATGTTGATATTTATACACACATGTTGATATTTATACACACATGTTGATATTTATACACACATGTTGATATTTATACACACATGTTGATATTTATACACACATGTTGATATTTATACACACATGTTGATATTTATACACACATGTTGATATTTATACACACATGTTGATATTTATACACACATGTTGATATTTATACACACATGTTGATATTTATACACACATGTTGATATTTATACACACATGTTGATATTTATACACACATGTTGATATTTATACACACATGTTGATATTTATACACACATGTTGATATTTATACACACATGTTGATATTTATACACACATGTTGATATTTATACACACATGTTGATATTTATACACACATGTTGATATTTATACACACATGTTGATATTTATACACACATGATGATATTTATACACACATGTTGATATTTATACACACATGTTGATACTCATAGAGTTGAAGCAAAGAAAGTAGTTAGGTACTTTCTTTTGTGTTCATCATAAAAACTGGTATTCATTTTATAAAGGAAATTAAAATCCATTGAAGCCTTAATACTCTACCAAGGGTATTGGAAACACAGGTGTGGTTTAACAATTTTCTCTTCATTTTCTACTATTACAAGTTTATATTGAATAAAAGCTAAGACTTTGAACTTTACATTGGTGTACATAATTTCCAGTCCAACATGCAAATATTATGCAAATCACATCACTAATTTGCAAATCTGATGTCAAAACCTGCTATTTTTCTGACATTTTGCTCTCGTGGCTAATGTTGTTTTTGATAAAATATTTGAATTGATGAGAAAATGTCCTTTCAATTAATACCATTTGGGGATTTTTTAGAAGGGAAAGTACACATTTTTTAATTGTTTTAGTTTTTCACCTTTTTAGACCTTATGTAACAAAACATGAATAATTCAGCACTTACTACAGTAAGGGTTAATATAGATAAAAATCCTTCACACCACATCTACATTCTAATAAAAATCCTTCACACCCCAGTTTTTCACCTTTTTAGACCTTATGTAACAAAACATGAATAATTCAGTACTTACTAGAGTAAGGGTTAATATAGATACAAATCCTTCACACCCCATCCACATTCTAATACAAATTCTGCAAACCACATATACATTCTAATACAAATCCTTCACACCACATCGACATTCTGATAAATATCCTCCACACCACATCCAGTCTAATAAAATTCCTTCACACCACATCAAGTCTAATAAAATTCCTTCACACCACATCCAGTCTAATAAAATTCCTTCACACCACATCCACAATCTAATAAAATTCCTTCACACCACATCCAGTCTAATAAAATTCCTTCACACAACATCCTGTCTAATAAAATTCCTTCACACCACATCCAGTCTAACAAAATTCCTTCACACCACATCCAGTCTAATAAAATTCCTCCACACCACATCCAGTCTAATAAAATTCCTTCACACTACATCCAGTCTAATAAAATTCCTTCACACCACATCCAGTCTAATAAAATTCCTTCACACAACATCCACAATCTAATAACATTCCTTCACACCACATCCAGTCTAATAAAATTCCTTCACACCATATCCAGTCTAATAAAATTCTTCACACCACATCCAGTCTAATAAAATTCCTTCACACCACATCCAGTCTATTAAAATTCCTTCACACCACATCCAGTCTAATAGAATTCCTTCACACCACATCCACAATCCAATAAAATTCCTTCACACCACATCAACAATCTAATAAGAATCATTCACACCACATCCACAATCTAATAAAAATCCTTCACACCACATCAACAATCTAATAAAAATCATTCACACCACATCCACAATCTAATAAAAATCCTTCACACCACATCCACAATCTAATACTCCCAATGCAAACCACTTACTCTTTTCCGCATCTATGAACTACTTACTCTTGCCAGTATCTATGAACCACTTACTCTTGTCAGCATCTATGAACTAATTACTCTTGTCAGCATCTATGAACCACTTACACTTGTCAGCATATATGAACTACTTATTCTTATCAGTATCTATGAACCACTTACTCTTTCAGCATCTATGAACCACTTACTCTTTTCAGCATCTATGAACAACTTTCTCTTGTCATCATCTATGAACTAATTACTCTTGTCAGCATATGAACTACTTACTCTTGTCAGCATCTACAAACTACTTACTCCATTTAGCATCTATGAACTACTTACTCTTGTCGGCATCTATGAACTGTTTACTCTTGTCAGCATCTATGAACCACTTACTCTTGTCAGCATCTATGCACTACTTATTCTATGGACTACCTACTCTTGTCAGCATCTATGAACCACTTAATTACTCTTTTCAGCATCTATAAACTACTTACTCTTGTCAGCATCTATGAACTACTTACTCTTGTTAGCATCTATGGACTACTTACTCTTGTTAGCATCTATGGACTACTTACTCGTGTCAGCATCTCTGACTACTTACTCTTGTCGGCATCTATGAACTGTTTACTCTTGTCGCCATCTATGAACTGTTCACTCTTGTCAGCATCTATGAACCACTTACTCTTGTCAGCATCTATACTTATTCTATGGACTACTTACTCTTGTCAGCATGTATGAACCACTTAATTACTCTTGTCAGCATCTATAAACCACTTACTATTGTCATCATCTATGAACTACTTACTCTTGTAAGCATCTATGAACAACTTACTCTTGTCAGCATCTATGAACTGAATATTCTTGTCAGCATCTATGAACTACTTACTCTTGTCAGCATCTATGAATCACTTACTCTTGTCAGCATCTTTGAACTACTTACTCTTGTCAGCATCTATGAAACACTTACTCTAGTCAGCATCTATGAAGCACTTACTCTTGTCAGCATCTATGAACCACTTACTTTTGTCGGCATCTATAAACCTGTAGAAGTTTGACTCCTGTATGGAAAAGTCATGAGATGCAAGGTCCATCCTGGAAACAATCACATATGCCTGCTTGGCGATTTCAAACGTCTCAACTGCACCTGTATTATTGGTGCTGCTTAGTTGTTCGCCTGGCAAACTGATTTGAGTTGAGGCTTCCGTCCAATCACCGTTGTCATTGTATTCGTAGATAGTTATGCTGTCTGGAGTCTAATTTTATGAAGAAATACAAATAAAAAAGTGTTTTGCAGTTTCAAGATCAAGAAATACAGAAAGTTGGTGCATAGAATGAACAGGTTGTGTGTTGTTTCAGAAAAGTTCAATAAGAAATGGCCATTCACAGAAGTTTTGGAAAAGTGAAAAGTACATATTTAACACAATAGTGAAATAATCCTTACATTATCATTGAGATGAACATAAAATCTTTGCAATTTAAATACAGATAATGCTCTCAACTTAGGAGACATGAAGTATAATACAATCATTATTTTATATGATACAGAGGATTAAAATCTAAACCAACTTCCAAAAACAGTCAAAATCTTAGTCCTATCTCAAATTATTCATGTTGAAGTCGGTACATGGAGGCTGCCAATTTGTTCAATAATGTATTCAAATCTTTGTGCATGATGACACTATTTCCCCAACAGGGGCATCAAAATTAAAATTAAAATTTCTTTATACATTATATTAAACTTTTTCTTCCAAAATGATGTGACACATAGTTTTAACAGCATATTTTGATAATTTCATGTGACTCAAAAATGTTCTTGACCCTTACAAAAGGAAAACAATTGTTCATAAGCTTGAAAACTTGAGGTAGATTATCCAGAAATTTAAGACATTCCAACATCTTATCTTGGTGGGTTGATGGCATCATTTTCTGCATGTTTTGAAATCAAAATGGCAGTTACCCAAGTTTTTAATAATTACAAAACATGTGTTTGGGAGGTGTGCAACTTGGTCAGAATTTTTTAATTTTTAAGTATTATGCCAGACTTTAAAGGACTAGTTCAGTGGCCAAGCAACTTTATCTTATATGAAAGAGGACTTCAAAAGAAACAACATAGTAAAAACGACTGGTGTAGTAAGTTTACTAACGAATGTTGACGCCCTTATCCTCACATTCTTAACAATTGTTAATGTATTTTAAAGAAAATAAATTTCACTTTTTTCCTATTTCTTTTATTTTCCCTTAAACTTTCTTCAGATGGTAAATATGATTAGCTTTACAAGATTCTGTTTGACTACTTTCCTGACAAATCCAATGGTTTTAAGCCACAAAATCACAAGACACAATATAATAGAATACTGTACATGAAAAAAATTAAGAAATCTGAGGCAGTGACATCACAACTAGTCTGATATCAGTTGTTTCTACACAAATGATACCAAACTTCAGACTTAAATATCTCCTTAACAGAATAAGATTTTTGAATGCTTTGTTCACAGTTTTGTTTCTTTTGAAGTCCTCTTTCAAATAAGATGGACTTGCTTGACCCCGAAAAAATCCATTAACCAGTTAACGGAATAAGATTTTTGAATGCTTTGTTCAGTTTTGTTTCTTTTGAAGTCATCTTTCATATAAGATGGACTTGCTTGACCCTGGAAAGAATCCATTAACCACTTAACGGAATAAAAATGTCCAATGCTTTGTTCAGTTTTGTTTCTTTTGAAGTCCTCTTTCATTTAAGATGGACTTGCTTGACCCCAGAAAGAAATCTACCTACTGTGGTGTAGCGGTTATCATACCTGTCTACAGACCACGAGGCCCCGGGTTCAAGCCTGGGGTGGGTAGACACGCCAGTGCACCACAACTAGTTATCAAAGGCCGTGGACATTGACTTGGTTGTCGATGTTATGTCTGTCCGTACATTGTACCTGTGTTCTCGTCCGGTCGATTAAGCGTTTCGTGATAGGATTTGTACTATCATAACCGAACACGCAGGCGACGCACCCCGTCATTGTAATTGTGTGTTCAACTCTCTCTTAACGGAATAAGATTTTTAAATGATTTGTCCAGTTGTTTTTTCAAGTCCTCTTTTCTCTCTCTCTCCCAGAAAGAATCCATTAACCAGTTAACGGAATAAGATTTTTAAATGCTTTGTTCAGTTGTTTCTTTTGAAGTCCTCTTTCATATAAGATAGACTTGCTTGACCCCTGAAATAATCCTTTAACCAGTTAACGGAATAAGATTTTTGAATGCTTTGTTCACTGTTTTGTTTCTTTTGAAGTCTTCTTTCAAATAAGACGGACTTGGTTGACCCTTGAACTAATCCTTTAAAGAGGCATTCGGCAGAAATGTGAGGATGTATTATTCTTGGTTTTATCAAATTTTCAAATATGCCTCATGCATGCAATGGTACTGAATGCTTCTGATGGTACTGATCTCTGGTACTGATCCATGGTACTGATCCATGGTACAGATCCATTATACTGATCCATTATACTGATCCATGGTACTGATCCATGGTACTGATCCATGGTACTGATCCATGGTACTGATCCATGGTACTGATCCATTGTACTGATCCATGGTACTGATTCATGGTACTGATCCATGGTACTGATCAATCCCACCCAAGTACTTGCTTTCTGGGTTATATTTGTAACTATAACAACAGTATACAAACACAGCATGAAATGAACATTGCTAAAATTTGTATACAAAATTAAGCGCTCCTTAACAATAGAGTCAACTAGAATAGAATATTCAACACGCTTCACATCATTCAAGAAATATTCCCGTGAATTTTCATTTTCATACATATGATAAGGGACTATTAAAGAAACAATTGGGTGTAAAAATCATGTTCATATCTTTTTCTGTTGAGGAGTGATTACATTTCAAAGATTGTGCCAGTGTGTTAGAAAGTGACCTCACAGTGTAGAATATGATGTCATACAGGCAGATCAAGACAATTCAAATGAATTTCATGAAACAAAAATATATGTTTCTTTTACTTAGAGTGCAAGGTTCATGAGCAGATGGCAAAGCACATTCTTATAAAGTATATGTTAAACTTATCTCAATAAATAAACAAAATATGCTTCCAGTAATTTAGGAAGAGGCAATTAATTTTTGAAGAAATACACAAAATATAGTCTTGGATTTGCCTTTATGACATCACACTGTACACTGTGAGGTCACGTTTCAACACTCACACAATCTTTGAAATGCAATAACTCCTAAACAAAAATATATATCAATATGATTTTCACACAATTTTTTTTTTTTTTCATAGTCCTCTATCACATATATAAAAATACAAATTCATGGGAATATGCCTTTATGAGTTCAGTCCCCATACCCAATCTAGCCTACCTCAGAATTTCTATGCCTACCAAATTTTATCCCAAAGGATCTCTTTTAATCTGTATTACCCAGTTGCATTCTTAATTCAGGACCACCTTACCGTCTAATTCAGGACCATCTTACCGTCTAATTCAGGACCATCTTACCGTCTAATTCAGGACCATCTTACCGTCTAATTCAGGATTATCTTACCGTCTAATTCAGGACCATCTTACCGTCTAATTCAGGACCATCTTACCGTCTAATTCAGGACCATCTTACCGTCTAATTCAGGACCATCATCTAATTCAGGACCATCTTACCGTCTAATTCAGGACCATTTTACCGTCTAATTCAGGACCATCTTACCGTCTAATTCAGGACCATCTTACCGTCTAATTCAGGACCATCTTACCGTCTAATTCAGGACCATCTTACCGTCTAATTCAGGACCATCTTACCGTCTAATTCAGGACCATCTTACCGTCTAATTCAGGACCATCTTACCGTCTAATTCAGGACCATCTTACCGTCTAATTCAGGACCATCTTACCGTCTAATTCAGGACCATCTTACCGTCTAATTCAAGACAATCTTACCGTCTAATTCAGGACCATCTTACCGTCTAATTCAGGACCATCTTACCGTCTAATTCAGGACCATCTTACCGTCTGATTCAGGACCATCTTACCGTCTGATTCAGGACCATCTCACCGTCTGATTCAGGACCATCTTACCGTCTGATTCAGGACCATCTTACTGTCTGATTCAGGACCATCTTAACGTCTGATTCAGGACCATCTTAACGTCTAATTCAGGACCATCTTACCATCTAATTCAGGACCATCTTACCGTCTAATTCAGGACCATCTTACCGTCTAATTCAGGACCATTTTACCGTCTAATTCAGAACCATCTTACCGTCTAATTCAGGACCATCTTACTGACTAATTCAGGACCATCTTACCATCTAATTAAGGACCATCTTACCGTCTGACAGAACATTTTGCAAGATATTTTGATGATTTTCTAAGTTTGGTGCAATAATTAAATTTGAAAATATTCTTGCTAAATTTTAGTGTTAAAAATGAAATTTTAGTCCAAAAATATATATAATAATGAAAATTAATCATCTAAGTAACACTGTAAACTTAATTCATTAAACTCTATATAGCATTTTACTGCTATGCTAGGATTTTTCTGAAAGGGGAAGAAAAAAGTGAAGAAGAAGATTAAAGAGAATGGATTGAAAATCATGAAAAAATACTTACCATGGAATGTACAAGAAATAACAGGAACTGATCCGCACCCAACTGCAAAAATTCCCATTTCTGTGCACCAAAGGTTCTTATTGTTTGGTATTCCACAAACTGATTTCCTGTATAAAAAAATCAAAACAAATTTTTTTTATCAAAATTCACTTCCAGTCTGGACAACAGGTTTCCTAGCAACTCCTATAGCGGGATTTCATCATGTGACAAACTCAAATGGGAGCCATTTTGCAGGGAAGGGCTTTGCGCATTGAGTATTTCACGCATCTGATCTTCACACAGCTCAGTCACATCACACATAAAACAAACAGACTCTGTCTAAAACACACGCTAGCATGCGCTGGTGATGAAAACACGCGCTGGGCATGTAAAACACATGCTTGGCATATAAACACATGCTGATTAAAATGAACTGCCCAGATGAATCAATTTTTTAATATAAAATGTTATTTTAAAGAAAAAATTACCCTCCAAAGTACTTCAAGTACTTAATCAGTGGATTCTAAACACGTCTATTAGTTAGTGCAATTAGCGGTACAGCAAGATTCTAGCCACATTTTAGAAAAGAACCAACAAGGTTAATGGACTGACTGTCAAAAAGGGAGGGACTAAAGAAAATGCGCTTGTAGCGTAAGAGCTGGCTGAAGACAAAAAAATGTTTTATATGCATGGGGTGGTAGCTAGCGTAGTTTAAGTAAGTATGTTTGTCAGTGGGTTTGCAGTAAGCAGATGTAGCTATAGTGTTGTTAGGTGTGATCTTGACAAGGGTGTCTAGGAAGTATATCTCGGTTTTAGAAGATATAAGGGTGAATTTGATGGATGGGTGAAAATCATTAAAAAATGACACAAAAAGTGTCACTTGAGCTTTGATGATGTCATGACTGCACTCAAAAAGACACAAAATGGCTCACCTGACCACCAGTAGATGACCGAGCTTGTCCAAAGTGATTCTTGACCGACTGGCCCTTTACGATTGTTAGCGATGGCCAAATAGATCTCAAAGTCTACTCTGAATAATTTCATGTCCACAACTCCAGACGTTGACAATGTCTCAATCTTTTGTAGTTCTAAAGTTTCTGAAAGATTATTGGGTAGAAAATGATGAAATCTAAGGTAAGGTGTGATTAGGCATTTATGAAGCTTAACTTTTCATATTGAAAACAAATGCTCCCACTTTCTCAACAGGGTGCTGTGCAATGCAGACTGCACATTTGAAAAATGCCAGTACGTACTTTCCCTGCTTCAAAAAATCCCAAAGTGGTATCAATTGAAAGGAAATTTTCTCAGCTTTTCAAACGTCTACCAAAAATAACATTGTCATTAACTACAAGACATAATAAAGATAACAGTTTTTCACACCGTGATGATATGCAAATTAGTAATTAATATGTGCAAGCTTGATTAAAAAATTATGCACACCAATGTAAAGGGAGTTTAAGTGGGTGTCCCACAGGGTGTAGTGATGCTTCTAGTGCAGTGGTGGTGTCCCACAGGGTGTAGTGATGCTTTTAGTGCAGTAGTGGTGTCCCATAGGGTGTAGTGATGCTTCTAGTGCAGTAGTGGTGTCCCACAGGGTGTAGTGATGCTTCTAGTGCAGTAGTGGTATCCCACAGGGTGTAGTGATGCTTCTAGTGCAGTAGTAGTGTCCCACAGGGTGTAGTGATGCTTCTTGTGCAGTAGTGGTGTCCCACAGGGTGTAGTGATGCTTCTAGTGCAGTAGTGGTGTCCCACAGGGTGCAGTGATGCTTCTAGTGCAGTAGTGGTGCAGGGGTAGTGATGTCTAGTGCAGTAGTGGTGTCCCACAGGGTGTAGTGATGCTTCTAGTGCAGTAGTGGTGTCCCACAGGGTGTAGTGATGCTTCTAGTGCAGTAGTGGTGTCCCACAGGGTGTAGTGATGCTTCTAGTGCAGTAGTGGTGTCCCACAGGGTGTAGTGATGCTTCTAGTGCAGTAGTGGTGTCCACAGGGTGCAGTGATGCTTCTAGTGCAGTAGTGGTGTCCCACAGGGTGTAGTGATGCTTCTAGTGCAGTAGTGGTGTCCTACAGGGTGTAGTGATGCTTCTAGTGCAGTAGTGGTGTCCTACAGGGTGTAGTGATGCTTCTAGTGCAGTAGTGGTGTCCCACAGGGTGTAGTGATGCTTCTAGTGCAGTAGTGATGTCCCACAGGGTGTAGTGATGCTTCTAGTGCAGTAGTGGTGTCCTACAGGGTATAGTGATGCTTCTAGTGCAGTAGTGGTGTCCCATAGGGTGTAGTGATGCTTCTAGTGCAGTAGTGATGTCCCACAGGGTGTAGTGATGCTTCTAGTGCAGTAGTGGTGTCCCACAGGGTGTAGTGATGCTTCTAGTGCAGTAGTGGTGTCCCACAGGGTGTAGTAATGCTTCTAGTGCAGTAGTGGTGTCCCACAGGGTGTAGTGATGCTTCTAGTGCAGTAGTGGTGTCCCACAGGGTGTAGTGATGCTTCTAGTGCAGTGGTGGTGTCCCACAGGGTGTAGTGATGCTTTTAGTGCAGTAGTGGTGTCCCACAGGGTGTAGTGATGCTTCTAGTGCAGTAGTGATGTCCCACAGGGTGTAGTGATGCTTCTAGTGCAGTAGTGATGTCCCACAGGGTGTAGTGATGCTCCTAGTGCAGTAGTGGTGTCCCACAGGGTGTAGTGATGCTTCTAGTGCAGTAGTGATGTCCCACAGGGTGTAGTGATGCTTCTAGTGCAGTAGTGGTGTCCCATAGGTTGTAGTGATGCTTCTAGTGCAGTAGTGGTGTCCTACACGGTGTAGTGATGCTTCTAGTGCAGTAGTGGTGTCCCATAGGGTGTAGTGATGCTTCTAGTGCAGTAGTGGTGTCCTACAGGGTGTAGTGATGCTTCTAGTGCAGTGGTGGTGTCCTAGAGGGTGTAGTGATGCTTCTAGTGCAGTAGTGGTGTCCCACAGGGTGTAGTGATGCTTCTAGTGCAGTAGTGGTGTCCTACAGGGTGTAGTGATGCTTCTAGTGCAGTAGTGATGTCCCACAGGGTGTAGTGATGCTTCTTGTGCAGTAGTGGTGTCCCACTACTTTGTGTTTTGGACACCCTTGGTCAATGTCTCAATCTTTTGGTTAAAGCTACTTGTTTTTTGGTGCTAGAAATAAGTGCAATGTCATCAGTGTAGTCAAGATCACCAGCTTTACTTGTCATTTATACTGAAAAATATTTTGTACTCTTGATTCTCACCTGTGTCAAATTTGTAAAGTGGTGATCCAACATCATAATTGCCATCATTGTCGATGTACTGCCCAACCACAATATACAGGTAGGAGTTGTACTTGAACGAAATAACGCACGTTGCACCATACGTTGATTCACTTAGAATTCGATCAAAATGCATTCCACTGTCCTCATAAATCCTGGCAAGTAAACGGAAGATATTATCAATAAAAAAAAACATTTGACATAATAAAGAATGATGATAAAAACTGCAAAAAAAAAATACAAATTTTCCTTGGTGAATTTCAGACTTAGTATGAAAATTTTTCCACTTAGCATGAAAAATCCATTAAAAGTTTTATTATTTTAAAATCATGAGAGAAAATCGTGGTTAGTAAATGCATTATACACATATTACCAAAAAAAATAACTTAATTTGCATCAAACAACATAAAAAGGAACATAGCAATTGATTGTTCAATGTTCAGAACAACCAAAAAGTGTCATGTGTGTTTTTAAGATATCCAGTATTTCAATATCACATTGAACATTTTGTGCAGATTTTGATCCTTTTAGTTTCATTAATGGGATGACATATCCAAGGAGGGGTTTCAAGGGTCAATTCCCTCCATGGAGGGGCTTCAAGGGTTGATTCCTTCCAAGGAGGAGCTTCAAGGGTCGATTCCCTACAAGGAAGGGCTTTAGGGTCGATTCCCTCCAAAGAGGGGCATCAAGGGTCGATTCCCTCCGAGGAGGGCTTCAAGGGTCGATTCCCTCCAAGGAGAGGCTTCAAGGGTCAATTCCCTCCAAGGAGCTTCAAGGGTCGATTCCCTCCAAAGAGGGGCATCAAGGGTCAATTCCCTCCAAAGAGGGGCTTCAAGGGTCAATTCCCTCCAAAGAGGGGCATCAAGGGTCGAAGGGGCATCAAGGGTCAATTCCCTCCAAGGAAGGGCTTCAAGGGTCAATTCCCTCCAAGGAGGGGCTTCAAGGGTCAATTCCCTCCAAGAAAGGGCTTCAAGGATCGATTCCCTCCGAGTGGTCCAAGGGTTGATTCCCTCCAAGGAGGAACTTAAAGGGTCAATTCCCTCCTAAGGAGGGTTCAAGGGTTGATTCCTTCCAAGGAAGGGCTTCAAGGTCAATTCCCTCTAAGGAAGGGCTTCAAGGGTTGATTCCTTCCAAGGAAGGGCTTCAAGGGTCGATTCCCCCCAAGGAGAGGCTTCAAGGGTCCATTCCCTCCAAGGAGGGGCTTTAAGGGGCATCAGGGTCAATTCCTTCCAGGAAGGAAGGGCTTTAAGGGGGTCTAAGGAAGGGCATTCACTCCAAAGGTCTATTCCCTCCAAGAAAGGGCTTCAAGGATCGATTCCCTCCAAGTGGTCCAAGGGTCTATTCCCTCCAAGAAAGGGCTTCAAGGATCGATTCCCTCGAGTGGTCCAAGGGTTGATTCCCTCCAAGGAGGAACTTAAAGGGTCAATTCCCTTCTAAGGAGGGTTCAAGGGTTGATTCCCTCCAAGGAGGGGCTTCAAGGGTCAATTCCCTTCTAAGGAGGGTTCAAGGGTTGATTCCTTCCAAGGAAGGGCTTCAAGGGTCAATTCCCTCTAAGGAAGGGCTTCAAGGGTCGATTCCCTCCAAGGAAGGGCATCAAGGGTCAATTCCCTCTAAGGAAGGGCATCAAGGGTCAATTCCCTCTAAGGAAGGGCTTCAAGGGTCGATTCCCTCCAAGGAAGGGCTTCAAGGGTCAATTCCCTTCAAGAAGGGGCATCAAGGGTCAACTCCCTTCAAGGAGGGACTTCAATGGTTGATTCCCTCCAAGGAGGATTCAAGGGTCGATTCCCTTGACATCCTGAGTGACTTTACCACTGTACTGGACTTTTTCTTGCTTATTGCATATGTAAAACATTTGTATAACTCCCACCTCTTTGACACCTTGGATCTAAAATTATCAATTCTACCATGTGAAAACTATTATTCCTTAAGAAACCAGTAGCATGAAAAATGTCAATGTACATTACTATATGAAACCCACATGACTTGTTGTCATGGTGACAGCAAAGATGAAACAATGTCACACAGATTAACTTACCTCAAAATAACCAAAGCAACCCCCCTGATAAGAATGTTAAAAAATTAAACTATGCTAAAAAGGTCATCACATAAATGCCATCATTTGAAATCTGAATCAGCAATTTCAGGAAAACAAATTAAAATAATGTCACAAGGAGAACTTCACATATCCCTTATGGGTTAATGGTAATCAAATACTGGGGGAATCTTAGTCTGCATGCACAGTATGAAACCAAGCATATGAAAAAATATATAAAAGTCTAAACACACAGGCGTTACATCAAGGTAATATGAGGGCATGTTGTTGTTTACAATTTTTTCCTCCAAAACTGCACCTGATAGGTTGGATAACACGGGGGAAATTCCCCCAGCAGTTGATTGGTGGAAGTACCAAAGTAATCATGTTCGGCTCAAATAGGTTAGAAGAGGTCTATAGAGGGCAGCAGTCTCACCTGAGCTCCGACTCATAACGAGAATAAGTGTTCGTGATGAAATTGGAAATCAACATGTATGTCTGACCGTCAAAATCAAATATATCGATGCAGGAACCGCCATGAGTGAGAATGGTTTGGAGTGTTGTGACCCCATCAGGGGTTGCTTCAAAGGTCATCAAATAAGATCCACTATCGTAGTCATCGTTCGCAAATTGCTTGTTTGCAACCGCAATATAAACCTTCCCCGAAATAAAGAAGGTCTGAATATCAGCAACTCCATATGTTATGAAGTGATAACCTGCCAAAAAATAAATAAAGAATGTCTGAATATCAGCAACTCCATATATGTTATTAAGTGATAACCTGCCAAAAAATAAATAAAGAATGTCTGAATATCAGCAACTCCATATATGTTATAAAGTGATAACCTGTCAAAACATAAATAAAGAAGGACTGAATATCAGCAACTCCATATGTTATGAAGTAATATCCTGCCAAAAAATAAATACAGGTCTGAATATCAGCAACTTTATATGTTATGAAGTGATAACCTGCCAAAAAATAAATAAAGGTCTGAATATCAGCAACTTTATATGTTATGAAGTGATAACCTGCCAAAAAATAAATAAAGAAGGTCTGAATATCAGCAACTCCATATGTTATAAAGTAATCACCTGCCAAAAAATAAATAAAGGTCTGAAAATCAGCAACTCCATATGTTATGAAGTAATAACCTGCCAAAAAATAAATAAAGGTCTGAATATCAGCAACTTCATATGTTATGAAGTGATAACCTGCCAAAAAATAAATAAAGAAGGTCTGAATATCAGCAACTCCATATGTTATGAAGTGATAACCTTTCAAAAAATAAATAAAGGTTCGAATATCAACTTCATATGTTATGAAGTGATAACCTGCCGAAAATAAATAAAAAAAGTCTGAATATCAGCAACTCCATATGTTATAAAGTGATAACCTGCCAAAAAATAAATAAAGGTCTGAATATCAGCAACTTCATATGTTATGAAGTGATAACCTGCCAAAAAAATAAATAAAGAAGGTCAAAAAATATCAGCAACTCCATATGTTATGAAGTGATAACCTTTCAAAAAATAAATAAAGGTTCGAATATCAACTTCATATGTTATGAAGTGATAACCTGCCGAAAATAAATAAAAAAAGTCTGAATATCAGCAACTCCAGATGTCAGCAACTCCATAGTGATAACCTGCCAAAAAATGAATAAAGAAGGTCTAAATATCAGCAACTTCATATGTTATGAAGTGGTAACCTGCCAAAAAATAAATAAAGAAGGTCTGAATATCAGCAACTCCATATGTTATGAAGTGATAACCTGCCAAAAAATAAATAAAGGTCTGAATATCAGCAACTTCATATGTTATGAAGTAATAACCTGCCAAAAAATAAATAAAGAAGGTCTGAATATCAGCAACTCCATATGTTATGAAGTAATAACCTGCCAAAAAATAAATAAAGAATGTCTGAATATCAGCAACTCCATATGTTATGAAGTAATAACCTGCCAAAACATAAATAAAGGTCTGAATATCAGCAACTCCATATGTTATGAAGTAATAACCTGCCAAAAAATAAATAAAAAAGGTCTGAATATCAGCAACTCTATATGTTATGAAGTGATAACCTGCCAAAAAATAAATAAAAAGGTCTGAATATCAGCAACTCTATATGTTATGAAGTAATAACCTGCCAAAACATAAATAAAGAAGTGGGGAGGGGAGGGGGGTGGATGTTTTCTATAAAATGGATGTTCAGATTCTTATGATTTTATTGTTTAGAGTTTGCTTTAAACAAAAACAAAGCAAACAAAAATATATATATATATATATATACATATATATATATATATATATATATATATATATATATATATATATATATATATATATATATATATATATATATATATATATATATATATATATATATATATATATATATATATATATATATATATATATACACTTATTTATTTATGTTTTATATATATATACAGGTTATTGTTTTCAGGTTATTAACATATGGAGTTGCTGATATTCAGACCTTTATTTATTTTTTCGCAGGTAATCACTTCATAACATATGGAGTTGCTGATATACAGACCTTCTTTATTTATTTTTTGACAGGTTATCACTTCATAACATATAGAGTTGCTGATATTTAGACCTTCTTTATTTAAAGCAAACTCTTTATTTATTATCCAAATGTGATGATAAAAACTTGTTGCTGAACCCAAAGAAATCATAGGAAATGTGTTTTGTAAACAAAAACGTAAAACAAACGGGCCTTCAACAGTGTAAGTCTGAAAGCATAATTATCAACGGATCTGAGGTTGACAATTGTACGAAAACTGATTACCTTGGTGTTTGTATAGATGACAAACTGTCTTTTACCCCACACATATCAAAAATGCTAAGTAAAGTTTACTATATTGTGTCAAGCTTATCGTATATTTTATCTTTTTGTAATTTTAATGCCAGAATAAATCTTTTTAAATCCGTAATTATATCCCAGCTCCTTTGTGCCGTACCAGTTTGGTATCATCTCTTACTAAAAAAAGACAGAGACAGAATTAAGGAATTTTTAGGATATACGTCGAAGATTTTTAACTTGGACTATTTTACCCTTATTTGTATTCTCAACGACAGGGCCAAATCAGATTTTAGTGCAATAGCAAGAAAAATAAATTCAACTGAAAGTCATCCATTACATAATGTTTTACAAAGCCTTCCTGCCAAAACCAATAGAAATGTTCGCAATCCAAACATAGTGCCAAAATTCAGAATACAACTGTACAAATATTCTTTTATCTACCAGGCGGCTCTTTATATACAAAATGGACAGCTACGGTCACTTCTTTAATTCTTTTTTAAACCTTTAACCTATTTTACCAGGTTATGTCTTATATATATATATATATATATATATATATATATATATATTATATTATATTATTTTTTGTATCTATAGATTTATCATTTATATCATAACTATATGTTTTATGTGATCTTATTTTCTTATTTTATTATATGTATGTTATTAAATGTTAATCCTTTTTACAAATGTACATTTGTACTGGAAGCAATAAATTGAATTGAATTGAATTGAATTAAGTGATGCTATGTAAACAGTACATGGTAATGTTAACCTTCTCTTTAAATACATCTGCCATAATTTTCTACTACACGATATTCAAATTTGACCACCCCTTTCATTTGTTACCCCCTCAAAGCCACACACACACACACATACCTGTATGCCATATATGACCGAGGACTACAAAGTTTCACTAAAGACACTAGTTTAAATTGCGTCAGAATCCTCCTATAAAGTTTTTGATATATTTGCATGCAAGTCCTCGGTCAGTTTTCAAGTACTCGGTCTGTTTATAAGTCCTCAGTCGATCGATGGTTTAACAGGTTCAGGTCCTCTGTAGCTTAGTAATACCAACACACACACATTCAAAACTTCAAGATGCTTGTAAGAACTTGAACAGACACTTGGGTGACCACAAGCACACAGATTCATACGTCATGTTGAACTAGGACCATTTTAGAATTACGTTAGACCCTCCTCTGATGTTTCTAATGCATTTGCATGCAAATTCTTCCTGGGACCCATATTTGAGTCGTAGGACAAAAATTTAGTCATCGGTTGTTCGAAGTTAAACAGGTTCAGGTCCTCGAAGGTGTATGACATACAAACGCACATACACACAGACACACTTATGCACACACACACCCAGACACACTTATATTACCCCCACTTATTTTCCCCTGACCATGCTGCTGAACTACAAAATTTATGTTTGCTGTAAAAAAGCTGCAAATTCACAAGTAAACAATTTTTGTATTTTAAGTTCTTTTTTGTGTGTGAAAAGTTTCAAGATTTCAAGAAAGTTTACAATGTCATGAGGAGTAAAGGCCCTTAGGTTCAGTGCTGAAAATATTTCTACAAGAAAACTGCATCAATTACAACTAAAGTTAGTCATGCATGCTCTCTCCAGACAAATCACTTAGCTCTAAATGCTTTAAACAGCCAACTATTGTTGCTCAGTAAGCTTTCTGTTCCACCATCCTGAACTAATAAGGCATGCAAATACACTGCACTTGTGTGATGAAGCTGGTTAACAAAAAATCCTTTCGTTGAATCAGCGGAGCAGAAACTTAGACAGGGTTAGAATCACAGAAATGGTTGTGGTTTTTGACATGCAGGAAGATTAAGCTTTCTGAAATGTACGGTGGATATTTCGATAAATTGTAGTAACAGTATTTACACAGCATGTAATGACTTATAGAAAAGCTTTATCAGCCAAGGATTAATCATGGGTATGAGTACATTTGAAAACAAATCATACACAAGTACACAAATCATACACAAGTACACAAATCATACACAAGTACACAAATCATACACCAAGTACACAAATCATACACAAGTCGACAAATCATACACAAGTACACAAATCATACACAAGTACACACATCATACACAAGTACACAAATCATACACAAATCATACACAAGTACACAAATCATACACAAGTACACAAATCATACACAAGTACACAAATCATACACAAGTACACAAATCATACACAAGTACACAAATCATACACAAGTACACAAATCATACACAAGTACACAAATCATACACAAGTACACAAATCATACACAAGTACACAAATCATACACAAGTACACAAATCATACACAAGTCATAAAATCATACACAAGTACGCAAATCATACACAAGTACGCAAATCATACACAAAGTACGCATAAATCATACACAAGTATACAAATCATACACAAGTACACAAATCATACACAAGTACACAAATCATACACAAGTACACAAATCATACACAAGTACACAAATCATACACAAGTACACAAATCATACACAAGTACACAAATCATACACAAGTACACAAATCATACACAAGTACACAAATCATACACAAGTACACAAATCATACACAAGTACGCAAATCATACACAAGTACGCAAATCATACACAAGTACGCAAATCATACACAAGTACGCAAATCATACACAAGTATACAAATCATACACAAGTACACAAATCATACACAAGTACACAAATCATACACAAGTACGCAAATCATACACAAGTACACAAATCATACACAAGTATACAAATCATACACAAGTACACAAATCATACACAAGTACACAAATCATACACAAGTACACAAATCATACACAAGTACACAAATCATACACAAGTACACAAATCATACACAAGTACACAAATCATACACAAGTACACAAATCATACACAAGTACACAAATCATACACAAGTACACAAATCATACACAAGTACACAAATCATACACAAGTACATAAATCATACACAAGTACTCCAATCATACACAAGTACACAAATCATACACAAGTAATCAGTACATGGAACTCCTGACATTACCAAATATTTCTAAATAACTGGCCAAACTAAAAAACATGAAGCAATATCTTTCCTTAGGAAAAATGGTCTGTCAATCATTCACAGTTAATGCACACATCACCTTGGGCATATGATACACAAGTTATTTTTATCAACAGTTTGCAAACAAATTTTCCCCACTAAGACACCTAACACAGATGAGTGATTTGAATCACAAAAGTTACTCCGCACTGACTTTCTGTAATCTTATACACACAAATAGCCTTGGGCTACTTGGCTGTGGCGCACATGAAAATGGCAGATAAACAATCATTGTTTGGAGTGGAAACACAATACACTGAGCAGGAAGTCTGGTTGGTAATTGTCATACCTGAGTTTTCAGGATTAACTCAGGTGTCGGGTGCAGGTAAGCTTAAAGAGAAACATTTTGGCATGGCTGTAAAATGGTCTATTTCTATTCTGATTGTGAAGGGGTTTTCATGATTTTCTTATGACGTTCACAACATAGCTGATTACTCTAGGTATCACTAGCTTTTTAAGGAAAATGCTTCATTTAATGTAACGTACCTAAAAATTAATCAGCTTTTTTCTCGCAAAATCAGAGTTAGCTGTCTGCCAATTGTTAATCATTTTTTTTGTTCGAACAAAACTGATTGGAGTCAGTGTTTCCAACCTTCAATAAGCACAAACTCTCCTCCTGAAGGAATGGAGCAAATCAAGTGGAATAAGGCATCACAAATGGAGCAGATCAACTGGAACAAGGAATTACAAATGGAGCAGATCAACTGGAACAAGGCATCACAAATGGAGCAGACCAACTGGAATAAGGCATCACAAATGGAGCAGATCAAATGGAACAAGGCATCACAAATGGAGCAGATCAACTGGAACAAGGCATCACAAATGGAGCAGATCAACTGGACTAAGGTATCACAAATGAAGCAGATCAACTGGAACAAGGCATCACAAATGGAGCAAATCAACTGGAATAAGGCATCACAAATAGAGCAGATCAACTGAAATAAGGCATCACAAATGGAGTAGATCAACTGGAATAAGGCATCACAAATGGAGTAGATCAACTGGAGTAAGGCATCGCAAATAGAGCAGATCAAATGGAACAAGGCATCACAAATGGAGCAAATCAACTGGAATAAGGCACCACTTATGGAGCAGATCAATTAAAATAAGGCATCACAAATGGAGCAGATCAATTAGAATAAGGCATCACAAATGGAGCAGATCAATTAGAATAAGGCATCACAAATGGAGCAGATCAATTAGAATAATCACAAATGGAGCAGATCAATTAGTATAAGGCATCACAAATGGAGCAGATCAATTAGAATAAGGCATCACAAATGGAGCAGATCAATTAGAATAAGGCATCACAAATGGAGCAGATCAATTAGAATAAGGCATCACAAATGGAGCAGATCAACTGGAATAAGGCACCACAAATGGAGCAGATCAACTGGAATAAGGCATCACAAATGGAGCAGATCAATTGGAATAAGGCATCACAAATGGAGCAGATCAATTAAAATAAGGCATCACAAATGGAGCAGATCAACTGGAATAAGGCATCACAAATGGAGCAGATCAACTGGAATAAGGCATCACAAATGGAGAAGATCAACTGGAATAAGGCATCACAAATGGAGCAGATCAACTGGAATAAGGCATCACAAATGATACAAATCCCTGGATGGACGGATGGTAAATATTATATATCCTTATATAATACTATTCTAGATGTGAAAATTGACTACTGTATTCAAGATAATAAGGGCGCTTGCCAAAATATAATTGCACCACTTTTTAGGCCAAAGTTTTTTCCTAATAAGCGTCCATGCTCGGGAATCGCTTACAGTGCCCTGTATTCTGCTTTGTACATGCATTGTGAAGTGGTTCTATTCTAGCTCCACAATAACCACCACAAAAACACTGTTTTAGCATCAGATACAAAATATGCAAAGAATTGTCAAAAATAATGACTTATGATCTGATTGCACTTGAAAGAGATGCAACTATAAAATATCAGTAGCCTATAACTGTATGGAACATAAATACATATAAACGGGCATTTATTATTGTTTGTTGTTTGTTTGTTTGATGAGGTCTTAACGGCACCATGACAACGAGGGTCAAATTGTGCCTGAGAGGTCAGATCATTTTAGAGGTAGGAAGGAAAGAAACCAAGGGGAGAATGAGAGAAATTTAAGAACAAAAGCCAGAAAGCTGTGATTGAGAGAGGAGGTGCATGGGTAAAACAAAAACAAAGAAGAGAGGGGGTGGAAGAGGAGAATTAAATATGGTTGTAGAGGGATTCATTATTGATTGGTGTTGGGATGTGTTATCAGTCAAAAATGCTGAGCGGGTGCTTATTAGAGCATGGGAGCTTATTACGTCAAATACAGTATTTGAATAACACGCAGCAATCTTGTTCTTAATATGGAGAATAATTATCTGCATCAATGTTTGAACGCGTTATTGGTAATTACCTGAATCAACAAACGTTCCTCCTATCCACTGATAAATAACTGCCCGTTGCTCAAAAATTCCATCAGATTGGGATAGCCCTGCAATGAGGTAGTTTTCTCCTTGGTAATAAAAGTGCTTAAGAATTGATGCATTGCCCACTGGCAAGGGATCCTGGGCTTCTAGACTCCATGATGGGACAACATCTATAGAGAGAAGCAATAAATGTGTCAAAAATCTTCGCACACAAAGATTTGTGACATAAATGATACTAAAAGAGACATAAAAGTCTGACGTAATCCTTATTTCATGATAGAATTAAAAATAACAAATCTTCTGACCAAGTTTCATAATTCCCGAAGCAATCTTAACACATTTTTTGTAATTATTAAAAACTGTAATACTACTTAATAGTGCCATAGGAGCTGCCATTTTGATTTCCAAACATGCAGATGATGATGTCATCAGCCCAGCAGGATGGATGTTGGAATGCTTTGTATTTCTTTATAATCTACCTCAAGTTTTCTAGCTGATGAAAAATTGTTTTTCTTTTGTAAGGGTCAAGGAAATTTTTGTGTACACATGAAATTATCAAAACATGCTCTTAAAACTTTGTCACATCATTTTGGAATAAAAACTTTAATCACATTTATAAAAAAAATACATTATAATCCTATGTTCCTTTTGGGGAAATTATGCCATCATGCACAGTGAATACAGAATTGAACAAAATGGCAGCCCCATGTGTCGATTTCAAACATGAATAACTTGAGATAGGAATAAGATGTTGACTTGCTGTGTTTGGCAGTTAGTTAAGATTTGTATCCTCTATCTATGAAATAATGATTGTATCAGACTTTCTGTCTCCTTTAATGCAGCAAATGCATCATCATACCTTACAACACGTTCCCTCTTTTGAAATTCAATGTATTATTCAATCATTGCACAATTTTACATTGGGGGACGTTCTTTGAGCAATGAAGCTGAAACACTGTGGCAGGAACCTTCTTTTTACCACATATACTGAAACATTGAGGCGGGAACCTTCTTTTTACCACATATACTGTAAACATTGTGGCAGGAACCTTCTTTTTACCACATATACTGTAAACACTGTGGCAGGAACCTTCTTTTTACCACATATACTAAAATATTGTGGCAGGAACCTTCTTTTTACCACATATACTGAAACATTGTGGCAGGAACCTTCTTTTTACCACATATACTGTAAACACTGTGGCAGGAACCTTATTTTTACCACATATACTGTAAACATCGTGGCAGGAACCTTCTTTTTACCATATAATAAACATTGAGGCAGGAACCTTCTCTTTACCACATATACTGTAAAAACATTGTAGCAGGAACCTTCTTTTACCACATATACTGAAACATTGTGGCAGGAACCTTCTTTTTACCACATATACTGAAACATTGTGGCAGGAACCTTCTTTTTACCACATATACTGTAAACATTGTAGCAGGAACCTTCTTTTTACCACATATACTGTAAACACTGTGGCAGGAACCTTCTTTTTGCCACATATACTGAAACACTGTGGCAGGAATCTCGTTTTACCTTATATACTATAAACACTGTGGCAGGAACCTTCTTTTTACCACATATACTATAACCCTGTGGCAGGAACCTTCTTTTTACCACATATACTGAAACATTGTGGCAGGAACCTTCTTTTTACCACATATACTGTAAACACTGTGGCAGGAACCTTCTTTTTACTACATATACTGTAAACATTGTGGCAGGAACCTTCTTTTTACCACATATAATAAAACATTGAGGCAGGAACCTTCTCTTTACCACATATACTGAAACATTGTAGCAGGAACCTTCTTTTTACCACATATACTGAAACATTGTGGCAGGAACCTTCTTTTTACCACATATACTGAAACATTGTGGCAGGAACCTTCTTTTTACCACATATACTGTAAACATTGTAGCAGGAACCTTCTTTTTACCACATATACTGAAACACTGTGGCAGGAATCTCTTTTTACCACATATACTATAAACACTGTGGCAGGAACCTTCTTTTTACCACATATACTATAACCCTGTGGCAGGAACCTTCTTTTTGCCACATATACTGAAACACTGTGGCAGGAATCTCTTTTTACCACATATACTATAAACACTGTGGCAGGAACCTTCTTTTTACCACATATACTGAAACATTGTGGCAGGAACCTTCTTTTTACCACATACACTGTAAACACTGTGGCAGGAACCTTCTTTTTACTACATATACTGTAAACATTGTGGCAGGAACCTTCTTTTTACCACATATAATAAAACATTGAGGCAGGAACCTTCTCTTTACCACATATACTGAAACATTGTAGCAGGAACCTTCTTTTTACCACATATACTGAAACATTGTGGCAGGAACCTTCTTTTTACCACATATACTGAAACATTGTGGCAGGAACCTTCTTTTTACCACATATACTGTAAACACTGTGGCAGGAACCTTCTTTTACCACATATACTGTAAACACTGTGGCAGGAACCTTCTTTTTACCACATATACTGTAAACACTGTGGCAGGAACCTTCTTTTTACCACATATACTGTAAACAGTGTGGCAGGAACCTTCTTTTACCACATATACTGTAAACACTGTGGCAGGAACCTTCTTTTTACCACATATACTGTAAACATTGTGGCAGGAACCTTCTTTTTACCACATATACTGTAAACACTGTGGCAGGAACCTTCTTTTTACCACATATACTGTTGCTTACTCAACATTGTTTTGTAAAATCAAAAATGTTTCTTCCCGTGAATTCCAGCTTTTCCCACGGTTATAATCACCAGAACTGTGACTTTTTCCAGGTCTGAAAAGGTAACAAGCATAAGATCTGACAAAAATAATCAAAGTAGAATTCAAATTGCAAAATTCTAGCTTCAAATAGACAGTACAAAGGAAAGAGGAATAATCATATTTAAAAGAAATGTATCTTAATTTTAGAAATACTACTGTATGTTCAGATATAGTTTAAAGGTATAGTTAGTTGCTGGTACAGCATCTTTGCACATTGTGCAGTAGCAAAGTAGCTTTCAATCTTTATGTAATGTGGAAGTTTCTGTCCTATATTTCATAAAGCAAACAAAATGTCTGTTTTTACTAATATTTTGATTGAGAGTACAATTAAAATCCTCAAATTCTTTTGTCAGCTACTCTTCTTCAAAATATTATTCAAAAGATCAGAAAAGTGTTTTTTGAAGAAAATATGACACTTCTGCCATTTCATACTGTGACACCAAACAATTGCATATAGTCTGAATATTAATACTTGACAATTTAGAAAGATATCACATTGTCAATTTTTAAATGATTTTGATGGAATTTTGTGCTATATTTATAAATATAATAACGTGCGGGCCTCCTTCTGATTGTGGTGGTGGGGACTTGGCCACTAGATGCTAGGTGAATGGGCCAGGGGTAGGGGGAGCTTGTAAATGCAAAATAATGACATGGACAGCAAGCAAGGTGAATGGTTTTATTGGTTAACAGCTATCATTATGTTGTTGGTTTACAAAAAATAATGTGGTACCTCTATGAGCATCTCCCAGACCTTCTCTAATGAGCATCTCCCACACCTCCTCTAATGAGCATCTCCCACACCTCCTCTAATGAGCATCTCCCACACCAGCTCTAATGAGCATCTCCCACACCTCCTCTAATGAGCATCTCCCAGACCTCCTCTAATGAGCATCTCCCACACCTCCTCTAATGAGCATCTCCCACACCTCCTCTAATGAGCATCTCCCACACCAGCTCTAATGAGCATCTCCCAGACCTTCTCTAATGAGCATCTCCCACACCTCCTCTAATGAGCATCTCCCACACCTCTAATAAGCATCTCCCACACCTCCTCTAATGAGCATCTCCCACACCTCCTCTAATGAGCATCTCCCACACCTCCTCTAATAAGCATCTCCCACACCTCCTCTAATGAGCATTTCCCACACCTCCTCTAATGAGCATCTCCCTAACCTCCTCTAATGAGCATCTCCCTGACCTCCTCTAATGAGCATCTCCCACACCTCCTCTAATGAGCATCTCCCAGACCTCCTCTAATGAGCATCTCCCAGACCTCCTCTAGTGAGCATCTCCCACACCTCCTCTAATGAGCATCTCCCACACCTCCTCTAATGAGCATCTCCCACACCTCCTCTAATGAGCATCTCCCTGACCTCCTCTAATGAGCATCTCCCAGACCTCCTCTAATGAGCATCTCCCACACCTCCTCTAATAAGCATCTCCCACACCTCCTCTAATGAGCATTTCCCACACCTCCTCTAATGAGCATCTCCCTGACCTCCTCCAATGAGCATCTCCCTGACCTCCTCCAATGAGCATCTCCCTGACCTCCTCTAATAAGCATCTCCCACACCTCCTCTAATGAGCATCTCCCAGACCTCCTCTAATGAGCATCTCCCAGACCTCCTCTACTGAGCATCTCCCAGACCTCCTCTAATGAGCATCTACCACACCTCCTCTAATGAGCATCTCCCTGACCGCCTCTAATAAGCATCTCCCTGACCTCCTCTAATGAGCATCTCCCACACCTCCTCTAATGAGCATCTCCCAAACCTCCTCTAATGAGCATCTCCCACACCTCCTCTAATGAGCATCTCCCAGACCTCCTCTAATGAGCATCTCCCAGACCTCCTCTAATGAGCATCTCCCACACCTCCTCTAATGAGCGTCTCCCAGACACCTCTAATGAGCATCTTAATGAGCATCTCCCAGACCTCCTCTAATGAGCATCTCCCAGACCTCCTCTAATGAGCATCTCCCACACCTCCTCTAATGAGCGTCTCCCAGACCTCCTCTAATGAGCATCTCCCAGACCTCCTCTAATGAGCATCTCCCAGACCTCCTCTAATGAGCATCTCCCAGACCTCGCCAGGTTGAGCTTTACTACATAAAGCAGTTGCTTTTGTACTTCAGCCTACAGTTCAAAACTGGGTGGTGCTCATTAGAGTGATACCACCCAGATAGACACAAAGAACCCCTAAAGACACACATGTCTCAGAAGTGTGTCTCTTCTGCACAGCCCACCCCCCAAATTACCAAATTATAAGCAATCTCTTTGATATGGGTCACAACAAGTGATTATATTCATGAATAAAAGAACAGGAATAACAGGTACAATATATAAGAAAGGAAATGCTACTATCTTGTTACATAATTTCAACAGAAAGCTAAACAGGAAAAGAAAACAAGATATACTAATGCAACTTAATGCAACCTGGATGTGGGGGGGTGGGGGGCTGGAGCACAAGAATAAATAACATAGCACCCGCAAGCTACATTTCCCCCTTCCCAAGACTGATGTGTGCCCTCATGCAACACACTAGTACAGTAATGGTCAGCTCTTTGCCACAACAAAATAATCATTTAATATGCAGTAACTTCCAAACTCTTCTAATACTATACAACAAAATACAACTAAAAATTCAATAACTCTTCTTTAATACCACAACATCGGCTGGTTCTGCAAGCTCGTAAGTTTAATACCACAACATCGGCTGGTTCTGCAAGCTCGTAAGTTTAATACCACAACATCGGCTGGTTCTGCAAGCTCGTAAGTTTAATACCACAACATCGGCTGGTTCTGCAAGCTCGTAAGTTTAATACCACAACATCGGTTAGTTCTGCAAGCTCATAAGTTTAATACCACAACATCGGCTGGTTCTGCAAGCTCATAAGTGCGCCTCTGACGAAAGTCACCAAAGAGCCACTCAGTAGGAGAACACACCGCTTGTGTATTGGGTAAATTGGAGGTGACTGGGAGGTGATGGGGGGGGGGGGGGGTATTAATTTCCTCTGATCTCATGAGGCCGGGAGAGTCACCTGAATACCAAGCGTCATAATGTCTTCCTCAGTGGGGAATAGTTCTAGTATGTCAGATGAATTAGAGTATAAAGCTGACTGTTTTATCCCCCTTCGGAGGGGGCATTCGTGAGGAGGGGGCATTCACGAGGAGATGGAAATCAAGGTCTCTGGTTCCTGACACGTCTCCATTCTCCGGACGTCAAGTGCAGGTTGGGCGTCCCTTGTAGCCGAAACTTGCAAAAGCGTTTTTCATGTCGTTTTCGTACGTCAATTTGGAAGAAGAGCTTCTCACATCCCAAACAGCAAGGGTGACATGCCTCATGTGCCCTGGCCCTGCATGATCTGCTCACGTCCTTTTTGTGCCGATAACATCAAAAAGCTTATCCTGCAGCTGTTGCACTTTAAGCACATATTGAAATATATTTGCTTCGTTTAGCATTTTTTAAAGTTGTGTTCTGGACAGTTTTCAGTGATAACTGGTCTGTATCTTTTATTCAAAGAGTAACATGCAATCATTGGTAAGCAAATTATTGTGATTTAAAGCAACCATGCGCCGCTCTGCTGCATCACAAAACACTTACAAATCTCCATTGAGTACTCTACCCCAATAACAATACCAAAATGAATGACTCTAATTAACAGTATGCAGAAGATTCCACCTTTACATCGAATTAAGATAACAGGCCGGCATTTTTATTGTTTAGCTTTTTCTGTTCAGCCTTTTATTGTTCTAAAATTGTTATGCGCAGAACCCGCATCTAAGTAACTTTGGTCAATTGTCGGTGGTGCATTGGTAACTGGTGGTGGACTTACATCATCAGCTGTTTGTTTGTCTATGGGTATCAATATGCCTTAACAGGGCTGGGGCAAGCTCTTGAGGGCTACTATCCGTGCTGTCCTCAACTTGCAAAGCTCCCCCTCCATTAAATTGATTAGAAGAATTTTTTGTTTTCTTGGTAGAGAGGTTGTTCTTAATTTGTATAAGCAGTTAGTCAGGCCTCACCTTGAGTATGCTATTCAGGCTTGGAGCCCCTTTTATGAGAAGGATAAGTTCATTTTGGAGCAGGTTCAGCAAAGTGCCACTAAACGTATTCCCGAAGTAAGGAATCTCTCTTATGAATCGTAGGTTGCAAATTCTTGGTTTGACCATGCTGGAGTTGAGAAGAGTGTGTGGCAATATGATTCAGGTTTTTAAATTCCTATCTGGTAGTGAAGCTTTGACTTCCTGTAATTTCTTGCATGTTGCAGCTAATCTTCATGTGACACATGGTAACAGGTTTGAAGTTGACCAAAGAGTTCTAACGGACAGATATTCGGCGTTTTAGCTTTTCGCAAAGAGTTGTTAATGAGTGGAATGGTTGGCCTGAGTGGGCAACGTTAGCTCCAATTCTGTTCACAATTTCAAAGTCAACATTGATAAGTTCTTTACTAACTCTGGGCGTCTTTGATTTTTGATTTTTGATTTGAGTGATTCACCCTTCTTAGCCCATCATCTTGTTATGTTATGTTAAAGGATGGTTACATCCTACAGAATAAACGGGATTGGGGGTGGACTCTTGAGGGCTACATGCATTATCTGTGCTGTCCTCAGTGTGTAAAGCTCCCACCTCCATCAAATTGTCAGGAGGAACTGTATTTTGGCATAGGAGCGTACTTTCTCCCCTTTTGTTCCTTCCAATCTCCCTCTTCTTGCCGATGGAGCACTACTGCTTTAGTCGCAGAACTAAAGCGTGTCCACCAAGACATTGTCTTCACTTCCATCGTATTTCTTCATCCGGTTGGCATGGACGATTTTTTGTTTAGCTGAAATCGATGATTTTACTTTAAACATTACATCAGTCAGCTCATCCAATGGCCCCTTCCACCAATTTTGCAGCTGAAGGCTTCACCCTTTTGTCTTGTTTGGGGAATAAATCATCACTCGATCCCCTGGGGATAACGTTTACCATAGGGGTGTGTGTCTTTCATACTGTTTCTTTTGATGCCATAGGCTGACACCTACAATCAGAGACAAATTACATGGCACCTTTTCCCCTCCCATGATTCAATATTGGTATGATTACTGCTTTAACTAGAATGGTAAATACCGTCATGGTTCGCATGCCCATGCAAATTGCATATGACCTGGCCAATTATAAAAATGGCATCTCACACTAAGTCCCACCTGGCATCCCATGTACCACATGGCGTCCCATGTACCACATGGCATCCCATGTACCACATGGCATCTCACCCTATGTCCCACATGGCATCCCACTTCATGTCACACATGGCATCCCACCCCATGTCGCACATGGCATCCCACCCCATGTCCATATGACATCCCATCCCATGTCCCACAGGGCATCCTACATGGCATCCCATCCCATGTCCCACATGGCATTCCACCATATCTTCCACAAGGCATCCCACTCCATGTCCCACCCATGTCCATATGACATCCCATCCCATGTCCCACATGGCATCCCACATGGCATCCCATCCCATGTCCCACGTGGCATTCCATCATATGTCCCACAGAGCATCCCATCCTATGACCCACATGGCATTCCACCCTATGTCCCACATCCCATGTACCAAATGACAGCCCACTTCATGTCCTACAAGACATCCCATGCCTTGTCCCACATGGCATTCCACCATATCTCCCACATGGCAAACCACCATACAGTGTCCACATGGCATTCCACCATATGTCCCACATGGCATTCCACCATATGTCCTACATGGCATCCCACGCTATAACCCACATGGATCCCATCCTACATGTATGTCCCACATTAATGCAACCATATGTACCACATGACATCCCTCCCTATGCCCCACATGGCATCCCTCCCTGTGTCCCGCATCAGTGGCTTCCCACCTGATGTTCCACATAGCATCCCACCATATGTTCCACATGGTATCCCTCCTAATGTCCCAATGACATCCTACTTTATGTCCCACATGGCATCACATCCCATGTCCCACATCCCATGTCCCCATGGTCTCCTACTCTATGTCCCACATAGCCTCCTACCCTATGTCACACATGGCATCCTACCTTATGTCACACATGACATCCTACCTTATGTCACACATGGCATCCCAACCTATGTCACACTCTGTGTTACTCGTGGCACTCCACCATGTCCCACATGGCATTCTACCCTGTTCCACATGGCATCCCACCTCATGTCCCACATGACATCCCATAGGCTCCATAAGAAGTCTCATCCTAGCTATCACAGTCCCTGATTGAGCATACTATGTATGTAAGTGTCAGTTCATATAATAACTTATATGCAAATGACTTGTTAAAATGGGGTGGGACGCCATGTCTCACATGACATCCCATGTCCCACATGATATTCCATCCCATGGCAATCCACCCTATGTCCTGCGTAGCATTCCACCACATATCCTACATGGCATTCCACCCTGTTTCACATGACATCCCACCCCATGTCCCACATGGCATCCTACCCCATGACCCACATGGCATCCCACCCTATGTCTCACATGACATCCCATAAGCTCCATAAGAAGTCTCATCCTAGCTATCACAGTCCCTGATTGAGCATACTATGTATTAAAGTGTTAGTTCATATAATAACTTATATGCAAATGAGTTTTTGAAGAAGAAAAAAATAATTATGCCTGATATAGCCCTTGGTGTATACAATATGGTAAATATTAAATCATATGTCCTTCATGGCCCCCATCCAAGTCCCATTTGGCATCCCTCCCTATGTTTATATGCAATCACATCCTGTCACATTCCCTGACTAAGCATATTAAATAAAAAAGTCTGGTCAAGTCATAATACTGTAGCAACTTTATGCAAATGAGCACAATAATAAAGGTGGAGTTTAAAAAATTATGCCTGATACAACACAACTGTTGGTGCCCAAATATTTTGAAGAATTTTAAGGATTTTAAATCTCAAGTACTAAAAGAGACACTTGAAGATTTCTGAAGAAAATTGGAAAATTATATCATTTTACAGTTATCTTCTAAGAAAATATCAAATGATGTATTGTAGACTTTTAAGGAAACCAGTCTTCAATCCTATCAATCTCTGAAAAACTTTAACATTTTATCAGTAATCATAAGAATATCTGAAAAAACTTTTTCTGAGGAACTTGAAGAAACATTTTCTGAGGAATTCTCAAAAACTTTAACATTTCTGAGGAAATCTCAGGACAAATCTGTGGACGGCCGGACGGACGTTATCGCCATTATATAGGTTCGCATAATGCTACGCATGCGAACCAAAAATGAAAAGGCTAAGAACTTTATTTTAAAATTTTTTTACCAACATTGAAGAGGGGTAAGTAGAGGGAAAAAAAGTGCCAAAAATTTTGTTGTCAGAGTTTCAGATAGGAAAAAAACATGGATCATTAGGAGGTGTAGGTGCTGGCTATATGTGTTTTTATTTATGAAGTTAATTATGATAATATGCGGATTTTGGCATTTCAAATGAGACATATTTATAGACAGTTGTGTTTCCTATAAATTATATGGTGGAGTATGTGTCTTTTATAAGAATTAAAGGAAGCAATACAAAATAATGTCGGGGATTGCATTTTGGCTTAGACGAGGAAGTCATATTACACAGGAGTTTAGGAGTAACTGGAAATAGGCAACTTACACTAATTACTTATTTATTGGTTTGGTTTGTTGATGCTTAACGGTACCGCGAGAGTCAGAGTCAAATGTGCCAAGAGGGTGTTAAAAACTAAGGTGCAAGATTTAAGATATAGAGGAGAAGGAAGGATGAGAGGGAAGGAGGGAAAAGGGTGAATAAGGGAAACTAATTAAGGTGATAAGAGGAAGGTGAGGAAAGGTAAGGTAGAGAAAGGAAGAAGGGAAGTTTAGATCAGGTGGAATAAGTTGCTGTTAATTACTTATTTATAATTGATTTTCTTTGTATCACATCACAAGTTAATTGTTTTCATGAAGAATACATATTAGAATTGGTAAAATATATCAATGGAAATCAAATGGAGGTTTGATGTATGTACTTATGTTTGGATATATAATTAACATATTAGATCCTTGAAAAGACAGTGAATACATCTCTTAGATGGTGCAATTAACGGTGCACAGCTAAGATATAAAAGACTTGTGTGGTTCTCTTTATATTTTCCGCTGTGTACCGTGTGTATCGTTGAAAGGTACACAGCAGGGTTATGTAGGATCTTGAATATATTGGAAATGTGTTAATGCACTACCGGCGGCCAGGGACAAACTTATATGTTGGACAAAAACATTCCCCCTCTCCCCCTACATTTTCACCCTTTCCCTGTTCTAATATGTCTCAAATTGTAATCACTTGTTCCTTAAGCAGTACCAAAACCACACACAAAATTTAATCCAAATCCAATTATAATTTCTTGAGATATCTTGATGACAGACAAACAGGGCTCCCCTGTTCCAATATGTCTCAAATTTTAATAACTTCTTCCTGAAGCAGTTAGTTGGGGGGATTGAGGTGTTCATGCACCCGGCACCACGGACAGTAGTGTTGGGGTCAACTAGCTCACCTTGGTGGGTGAAAAGCAAAATTAGTAGCCTGTCCATGACCCATAGTTCACCCAAAGTCAACCTTACCTGCTCATGGTTTCCCCTGGTAAGTAGTTCCATACGGTGCTAAGCTAACAAGGCTCTGGCTAAGGGAAGGAAAACCCTGAAACAAAACCTGCTGCAATGGGCTAACAACCCATTCAATTGTTTACAGAAACTGCAAGTGCACTAGCTAATGCTGGTAATATTATTGGTTTTGGGAGTATGCAATCCAGATTTCTGAAGATGACATTCTGAGATTTATAGATAACATGACACCAATGGGTGAAAGCCACAAGGAAGCTCATGGGTTGATGACGTCAATTACCAAACCCACCAGCAGCACTCTTATAGGGTGCTGGAATGTAAGATCACTCTTCTTAATTGGAAAAGCAGCTCAACTCTCCAAAGAGATGGAGCAGTATAATATTGATATTCTTGGTACAAGTGAATGTAGGTTGATGGGCTTTAATAAAGTCAAGCTGACTACTGGCGAAAGTATTTTATTTTCGGGCAGAGATGATGAAATGCATTATCAGGAAGTTGCATTCATGTTATCAAAGAAAGCTGAACAGACACTATTAGAATGGAAACCTATAAAGGAGAGGTTGATTTAAGCAAGGTTTTTCTAAAAGTATATTAAATTGTCAATCATTCAACTTTATGCTCCAACAAATGATGCAACTGATGAAGACCAGGAAGCTTTTTATGATCAGTTACAAAGCCCTGGTAGATGAGAGTTCCCAAGCATGACCTATTAATCATAATGGGCAACTTGAATGCCAAAGTAGGTTGTAAAAATGATGATTATGATGATGGTATTGGAAGGCATGGCATTGGTGAAAGGAATGCTAATGGTGAAAGGCTTTTGGACTTCTGTGGTATCAACAATTAATTGGTGACTGGCACAATTTTCCACATAAACTCATTCATAAACTGACCTGGACTTCCCCAGGAGGGAGGACAAAAACCAAATTGATCATGTGCTTGTAACAAAGCAACACAGAACCTCCATATTAGACACAAGAGTGATGAGAGGGGCTGATTTCAAATGATCACCACTTGATACGGACCAGGATCCGATTGTAACTGAAAGGAAAACCGATAACAATGACATGGCAAACTAAATGCGATACCATTAAGTTACAGCAATCAGAGAAGAGTTTTTGGTTGAACTACAAAATAGATATGAAGTTTTACAAGACTGCTGTGGTGAGACTGAAGTACCTGATAACATTCAAGAAGTTGAGAGTAAGTGGCAAACATTTGGAGAGGTATACAATGGGGCTGCTAAAATGGTACTTGTGCACAAAAAGAAGGGCCAACAGCCGTGGATCAGCAGAGAAAGTTGGATATGTGTTGAGGAGAGAAAACAGCTGAAGGTTAAGATTGAGAATGTCATGTCAATTAGAATTAAAGATATTATGAGAGCTAAGTATGCTGAAAAAACAAAGATATGAAGAAAAGCTTAAGAAGAGATAAAAGAAAATGGGTTGACGACCTTGCTACATCTGCAGAGGAAGCAGCTAGTAATGGCAGAATGAGAGAGCTTTACAAGGTAACCAAAACAATTTGCAATGAAAGGACCAATGTTGGGGGCGCTATAAGAGACAAGGATGGGAATCTATTAACGGATGAAAAAGAAAAAGAGAGAGGTGGAAAGAGCATTTCGAGGAGATACTTAATAAACTAGATCCTGTTTTTCCAGTTCCTAACATAACATGTGACCCTGAAATTGATGAAATCAGTACCAGTTATATTACAAGAAGAGAAATAAAAGAGGCATTGATAAAGCTAAAGAATAACAAAAGCTGCAGGCAAGGATAATATAACTGCCAAGTTGTTAAAAGCTGATATATGCACATCAGTATTATGGCTTATAGAGCTGTTCAGAATTGTATGGGAAAAAGAAGTTACACCAAAATCATGGAAGCAAGGACTGATAACAAAAATACCTAAGAAAGGCAATACTACTGTATGCAATAACTGGCACAGAATAACCTTAACATTCATACCAAGCAAAGTATTTGGAAGTTTTAATCGACAGAATTAGAAATAGTGTTAACAGTTAAATGAGAGACGAACAGGCTGGATTTAAAAGAGGAAGGAGTACCATCAAGCAAATTTTCATCCTACGCAACATTCTAGAACAGGTGGCTGAATGGCAGTCAACCATAAATATCGCCTTTGTTGACGTCAAAAGGCTTTTGACTCAGTGCACAGAGAAAGCCTCTGGAAAATAATGGCAGCCTATGGTATTCCACAAAAGATAATGTTTAATTAAAGCGTTATATGAAGACAGTGAATGTGCAGTTATAGATGGTGGTGTGGAATCTGAATGGTTTCAAGTCAAACGTTGTGTAATGTAATGTCAGGGTTCCTTTTTCTGATGGTGGTAGACTGGGTGATGAGGAAAACGACTGATAATAACAGGAATGGAATTAAATGGAAGTTCATGTCAACCCTTGAGGACTTAGATTTTGCTGATGATATCACTCTACTTTCATCTACATATCAAGACATGCACACCAAAGTGACCGGGCTCAATCAGTATGCTGCACAAACTGGGCTAAAATTTAATAAGGATAAGACAGAGCTCATGAAAGTTAACAACAAATGTGCAAACAAAGTTGATATAAATAACCAACAACTAAATAAAGTAAACAAGTTCAGATACCTTGGTGCAATAGTAGGCTTACAAGGTGGTGGCGAGGAAGATATCCAAATCAGAATCTCTAAAGCAAGAGTAGCATTTATGAAGTTAAATAAGATATGAAACTCATGCACATTCTTAATACATACAAAAATATGACTGTTTAACTCTCTTGTTAAGTCTGTAATCTTGTATGGTTGCGAGACAAGGAAAGTTAATGTAAAAGCTGGATACATTTATGTTCAAATGCTACAGGAGATTTTTTGAAGATCAGATGGCCATATGTAATATCTAACAATGAAATACCGAGAATCACTAAACATGACAAAATCAGCACTGAAGTAAACAGAAGAAGGTGGAGGTGGATTGGTCATGTAAAGCACATGAGCACTATTAAGCACTGTGTGACAGCTATGACGTGGAAACCAGAGGGGAGAAGGAAAGTTGGTCGTTCTAGAACGACCTGGAGAAGGACAGTCGAGAAGGAGAGGAAAGTGATGGGATGGAGCTCGTGGATTGAAGCCAGACAAGTTGCAAATAACAGAGTCCAGTAGAGAGAGTGCACTGCAGCCTTATGGGCCAGGAGGCCTGAAGAGACTACTGTAGGTGAGTTGAGGTGAAGCAGTAACAAAACCACACACCACATTTAATCCAAATCCAATTATCAGTTCTTGAGATATCTTGATGACAGACAAACAGTGGAAAAAACATGTCGTCTCCCCCCTCCCCACCCCCCATTTTCACCCTTCCCCTGTTCCAATGTCTCAAATTGTAATCACTTCTTCCTTAAGCAGTAACAAAACCACACACCAAATTTAATCCAAATCTAATCATCAGCTCTTAAGATATCTTGATGACAGACAAACAAACAAACAGACAAACAAACAAGAGGCGAAAACATATCTCCATCCAACTTCGTTGGCGGAGGTAATTAATGCAACCTGGTGGGGGAGGGGGGAGCAAAAGATTAAATCATACAGTATAGCACCTGCAAGCTACAATATTGATAGATTTTATACATTTACCTATATTTTTCCCTAACTGTCCAAAGACCATTAAGGCCAGATATCTTAAAGGATAAGTACAGTGGTCAAGCATGTCCATTTGATATGAAAGAGGACTTCAAAAGAAACAAAATTAGGAAGAAAGCATTCAAATATCTTATTCCGTTAAGGAGATATTCAAGTTTAAAGCTGTCTAATCTGTGTAGAAATGACTGGTGTAGTAAGTCTACTACGGAAAGTTGGTGTTCTCATCTTCACGTTCTTAGCAATTGTTAATGTATTCTAAAGAAAGTTTTTTTAATTTGTTACTATTTAAATTATTTTTCTATGAACTTTCTTCAGGTGGTTCATTATAAATACCCTTGCTAGATTCAGTTTTACTACTTTTCTGACATATCCCATGGTTTTTAAGCCACAAAATCTCAGGATAAAATATGATAGAATACATAACAACTTTTGAGTAATCTGAGGCTATAACATCACACCTAGTCTGATTTCAGTCATTTCTACACAAATAATACCAAACTTTAAACTTTGATATCTCCTAATGGAATAAGAATTTTGAATGTTTCATTCACCATTTTGCTTAGTTTGAAGTTCTCTTTCACATAAGATGGACTTGCTTGACCCCTAAACTTATCCTTTAACGTGGACAGAAATAAAAAGAAACAATTGAACACTTTTTGTTGGTCTAAATATTTGCAGACATACTGACAAGCTAATAATAACCGGTGTGGAAGTGATGTTACTAGTACATGTATATAATAGAATTACCATCGTAGGGGTGGGGGGGGGAGGGAGGGGGTAAACAAGATTCTTTCTTTAAGTTGATAAACATGTGTAAGCAACTGGAAGTGCTTTATTTCTGACAATGAAAGATTAAAATACAAAGGGCAAAAGGAACTAACACTTATGAAATCCCAAAAAACAACAAAATGGGAGTTCTTCACAATGAAAATGACAAACTATTCAAATATTGAAAGAATTATTTTTCAAAATTAAATCCAAATAAATTTGGCTTAAACTTTTGTACTTTATATTTAACATTTAACAATAATCAATAATGATAAAAACAATAATCAATAATGATAATAACAATAATCAATAATGATAATAACAATAATCAATAATGATAATAATAATAATCAATAATGATAATAACAATAATCAATAATGATAATAACAATAATCAATAATGATAATAACAATAATCAATAATGATAATAACAATAATCAATAATGATAATAACAATAATCGATAATGATAATAACAATAATCGATAATGATAATAACAATAATCAATAATGATAATAACAAACCTGGATTTGCCCTTCTCTGTCTCTTATGTTTCTCAAATGATCTGTGAACACTTCCTTTAAACATTGTATATTTTTCATCAAGTTCCACTCCAGTGCTGTTTGTATTACAGTCACAGTCACTGTCGATTGATGAATTCCTGCTTGGAAGACTTCCTGTATGCTCAGTGTGGGTAAAGGACCTTGGTGAGAATTGCGTTGACCTCTGAAGAGCATCTTGACAGCAAGTTTTAAGAACAACTGCCAGAATGATTCCAGTATAGCACGCAAACCAATGCCAATGGCACATTTTGAGTAAACAATAAGATAACATAATCTGTAAAGAAAAAAAAGAAAAGAAGAAAGTTATTGTTATGCACTACCCCCCATAAAAATTGAACTATCACCCCACCATGTATACCTCAAATGAAAAACCAGCATTACAAAATGTCAGGGATGATTTCGATTTCATACATTTTCTGTCCTTTTTTCTTCCATCTCCCATTCTCCAATACATATTTTATTAGTTAGTTAATGTTCTGTTGCATTAAACAGAAAAAAGTCCAATTTTGGTCAATATTTGAAAGCCTCTGATAAAGTTTCACTTCAAATTTCACACCAGATTTTACACACAAAAAATTACCAGAAATTTACAGGGTACCATAGTTTTATAGTTGTTGAGAACTCTCATAATTTAATCTATTTTCTGAACATGCATCCATATAGGTGCCCATCAGTTTCAAGAGGAAAGTGTTTTACCTAAATAAATTATCTAACTTTTGTGTAATTGCCCCTGTACTCCACACCTAATTTATTCATAACACTTTAATTTTAATGTATTTCTTCATAAATCTAAGATAAATGCCTAATTTTGTCAAACTGGCCAAGTTTCATGCCAAGATCTTCTGTGTAACATGTTTACTTTCCAGACTGGCCCTACACTGCTGGACACACATGTACATATTTTTGTACCCCTTAATTTCTTCATTTTAACTACTGTGCTCCCCCACCCCTCCCCTCAACAAATTAAGATCACTGGCGATGCCACTGCCAGTCAATGAGCCGAAGTTGTCCTAAAAAATTCCAACTGCACATTTAGGAAAGGAGTAATCATTGCATGCAAATTCACTTCAAAGCTCACAGTCTGGCTGTTAATTAAACCATGGAGGTACCCTGTCAAGGGGATGAGGATAGGAACATAAGCTCATCTCAGAAGTAGTTGCTTACAAAGTTGAAGTGAACTTGCATTCCATAAATATATAAATTTAATGGGGTATCACCATAGCATGGCTGTTCCACCCAAGTGAATCTTGTTCATCCAAGAGAGATTGTGGCAGTGCCCCCCCCCCTTCTCCCTTCCCTAAAATTGTGATGCTAAATATTCCACTGACTAGACTTAATCCAGATTTGTGGATGCTAGGTTAGTTCTTCAAAATTATAGCTATCATTACCACATGATTAGGTCTAACCTGAAATGGAATAATTTTAAATTTGTCGACCTGGCATCATTCAATTCAAATCTAACTTAGGCCTACTGTAGTCTGTAGTGTAGTTACCATACTAATGTAAATCAGCTTCCCAATAATACAAATCACTTTCATCAAGTTCATCAAGTGGACCTATAAAGAATAGCACACAAAGATATGAATTAATAATCATAACTAGGCCAAGGCCTAAACTTTAAGAGGACTAAAAATATGAAATAGACTTACATGTACAGAATGCCAAGAAAGAAAAGAAATCCACAGAACAAAAAACCAGGATATTTCCACAGGCTACATTCCAATGAACTGCAACTGACTTTGCACATGGAGTCATTGACTGAGTTACACTGCTTCAAGATTCGGCTGCAAATGAGGCTTAGGGAATGAAAAGGGCTTGGAATCCTTGGAATGTCCATTGTTATGAATGTAGTGTAGGTTAGGTCTACAACTTACATACAACTTACAAGCAGAAGTTTTGTCGAAGTTCAACTTCAAGTTAAGTTGTCCAAATCTGCTACAGATTAGTGCAGAAAACAAAAAAATCGGTAAGACATACAAGAACATTTACTCGTGAAAGGGCTTAAATAAAGTCTTTATTTTTGTGATTCATAGTAAGAGATGAGAAAAATTTGATTTAGCCTAACGTCACATGTAGCACAAATTTGAAATTTACTCGCGTAACCAGTTCAACAACTCTTTAATCAGTCATTCATATTTTGCTTACGTGATTATCTCATACAGGTAAACAAACGAATACTATTACGTTGAAGGTAATGCCTTGAAATTTAGCTACTTCACAAAAAATTGTAAAATTTGTTTATCTTATACCCTAAATACAACATTTTTATATTTCTTTCGAACTTCCCTCTCAAAATCACAACAAGTCTTGTCTTGTATTGTAATGTTGTATTTATACTCTAGGCTTCGTACCAGTCGTTTATTATGGAATGTCAGACGGGCAAACAATCGGCGATTAGGATTAGTTCAGTGGTCAAACAAGTTTATCTTATAGAAAAGAGGACTTAAATGCTGAAACAAAATGGTATCTACCTATTGTTGTGTAGCGGTTATCATACCTGTCTACAGACCACGAGGCCCTGGATTCAAGCCTGGGTTGGGTAGACACGCCAGTGTACCACTGGTTGTCAAAGGCCGTGGACATTAACTTGGTTGTCGATGTTATATCTGTCCGTACGTCGTACCTGTGTTCTCGTCCGGGTCGTATTAAGCGTTTCGTGATAGCATTGTTACTATCATAACCGAATACGCAGGCGACGACCCCGTCATTGTAAATTGTAATTATGTGTTCACTCGTCGTCGTGAAACAAAATGTGAATAAACTACTTCAATATCTTATTCCATTAAGAAGATGTAACTTTACAGTTCTATCTTATCTGTATATAAATAACTGGTATAGTAAGTCTATTACAGCGACGTAGGAAAGTATTTTATATTCGGGTGAAGGGGGGGGCAGATTTTATCATTTTGTCTCAACAAACCTCGGTACAAAAATGTACGAGTCTCTTATCACGATTAAAAAAAAACTGTTTGTAAGTGTGGGTGTGTGTGGGGGTGGGGGGGGGGGGGTGGCGGGTCATAAAATTATTGGAAATATTGGTAAAATTTGGCAAAATTTCCCGAAAAATGAATATAATTTCCTGAAAATGAAGAAAATTTCCCGAAAATTGAAGAGAATGAATTAAATTTTACGAAAAATGAAGCAACTTTCACGATGAAGGAAACTTTACGAAAATTGAAGGAGATTTCCTGAAAATTGAACATTTTGAGACTCTTCAAAATCAATTCGCTAGACCTTCATTATTGGAAGGGGTGGGGATGGTACTTGGCCCCCTGAACAAATTATTGGGGCCACGGCCCCCGGCCCCGCTTCTTAGCGTTCTGATGTCATGCCTACAATGTGCTATTTAAACTAAACCGCCTTCCGCAGAGAGTATGGATTTTGGCTTCCAATCTTATCAATTTATGCATGACATTAACTGTATTGTTGTAGATACATGGACACGTCATAGTCGTCCATGAAGGAAATCAAAACGCTTGTTTAAGATCAAGCAAATCCATCAGACTCAAGACTTTAAAGGGGAAAAAAAATAGTGAGCTGGTTAGGAAAGCGTTCAAAAATCCTTTTAAACCTTTAATGTGTCTCATTTGTGTAGAAACGTCTGAAACAGGCTACTTGTGACATATGGTCCTCACATTCCGCAATTTGTATGTAGTCTGATATATTTCCTTATATTTTATGGCTGAAGTTTTTTTGGATATATCAGTAAAGTATATTTAATTAGAATCTAGTAAGCTGGTAAGGTATGGTAATTATTCTTTACCACCTGCATGAAGATCTTGAAGTTTGAATACAAATAAAATTAATTTCCTTTAAAATACATTAAAACAAATGCTAAGAAATTGAGGGTGGGATGCCGACCTGCTACGTAAATCTTTTCACACCCAGTCATTTCTGTACATTTGAGATCAAAATCATAACTTAGAACTTGAGTATTCCTTAATGGAATAAGATATTGAGATATTTCACCATTTTTGTCACTAAAACCTTTTTCATGTAAGATGAAAATGCTTTAAACCTTTAAAGATGCATTCCGTAGAATACAGTCAAAATAGTTCATTAAAGCTAAAACAAAAACAAATCATACTTAGGCAAAAGCATCTTGTCTCCCGCCAACCCACTCTCCCCAAATACTCTTATCATCTTTATTGTCAGCTTTAATAATGCAACTGTGAGCTAGTAGGGAGAGGGAGGGTGGGGGGTATAAGAAGTAGTTTTCCTCCTCCCACTATTCTAAAAAATTGTCATTCAGATTCTTATTTTATTTATATTCAGTTTGTATTATTGCTTCAAGTTTGCTTAAGTAATGCTATGTAAACCCTTCTCTTTAAATACATCTGCCGTGATTGTCAGGTTACTTAAAGGTATGCAAATTTACTCCACTCACCCACTCACACACACACACACACACGCACACACCCCCACGCACACCAATACACACATATTACCATGTCCTCGCCGCTGCTATGAACATACTACCTTTCGTATACCAGAAAAAACGAAAGAGATGAATGATAATCTGATAATGATAAAAAACTTACAAGGCTTTTGCGGTTGACCAACACTTTCGGATAATCCTCCTCCCCTTGCATTCTCTTTCTGGTGGAAATATTAGTGAATTGAAATAGAGTGGCGCCATTATGTGCCCGACAAAGGGTGGGGAGAAGGTTGGGGCTAAATCGGGAAATACGTCCTAGAACGGAAAAATTTGCAACAAAATGTTTGTCCCTAAATTGTGTGTAAATAAATAAAGGTCTTTAAACCGTTCGGAGGCTACAATCATTGCATCAAATGAACTTGAGGACATGTTAGCACAATTTCTGGACCTTTTAATAACATTTATCAACCTATTTTCAATTTCTGAACTTTTTACCTTTTGTGAGCAATTGGATTGGGAAGGAAGGGGGGGGGGGTAGAACGAGCAGGTAGACCGGGCCTGGCTACACCCATGTTTTCACGAAAATTACATGGTTACATGATAAAAAAGACCAACCTGTAACTGTAAAAGAATTAATGATATCCAGAGCGGCTTTTCTATTTGACATGAGCTGATGAGGGGCGTAGGATGGGTCATCTCGCAGAATTAATGGGCAAGAACCACCTTATTCTCCGGCTCCAAGCGGAAAATTGCATTAGTAAATTTTGTTTCCATCAAATATGTCAAACGATGATAAGCAAGAAACCTCCATCATTTTCCGGGAAGTTTCGGGAACTTTTGGCTTTTTCAGTACTTTTACCAAATGCTCCGGTTATAAGTGGAAAATTGCACTGGTAAATTAGTTTCCATCAAGTGTTGCTGCATCAGCTTATCGGAAAATCTCCTTCAATTTTTGGGAAAACTCTGTGGAAAATTGAAGTTTTGTTCAATTTGAACGATTTTTTTAATGTTATGTTAATAATTTCCCAATTTAACCTCTAAACCGAGAAAAAAGCATGGAGCCGGAAAGGTAAATCATCACGAGGGGCACCCCTCCCCCTTCCCCGCTTCAACTGCCCGAAGTCTCTCAGTACGCTGAAGGTGGTGGGCAGATACTATTTTCTCACAAACAATCTGTATACGTGTATATGAAGACACGGCTGCCTGAAGGGTGTAAAATTGCTGGAATCTTTACGTCAATACGTCATAGGATTATTCTCGCAGTATACCTTTTGGGTAGCTTCCGATATACTCAAATAAAGCTTTCAAATTAATTTCAAGATATTTAGAAGGGTGAAATAAAAAGGATTTAAGCTGATTGAGAATACAAAAGAGTAATGATAATTACAAGAGGTCAAATTTTAGGGGAAATGGTAAAGTGGTACTTTACACCCAATGAAATTATTGGAGGAGTGGCCCCGACTCCTTCCTTCATCCCTGACTTTACTTGGTATACAACGTTTCCATAAATCAGTGGCTCTTTTAGACTCTGAAACATCATTTCACAGCTTGGCAGTTCCTAATGAAAAACCTAAGGATGGTAGAGACAGCTATCTTGACTAAATTTTGAAGAATTATCAATCCTTAATATATTTCAGTTGCAAAAGGATCCACTAATATATTGCTTTCATCAAAATGTTTATTAGAAGAGACAGACTATTTGCAATTCACTGAGAGAGAAAAGATTAAAGGAGACATACAGTCTGGCTTTTTCTTCATTTAATATGTTTTATATTAAATTTACTTATAATTGTTACCTCCGGGTGCTCTTTGCATGGGCGGCCGGAATTTGCGTACCGAAAGAGGTCAAAGTCAAAAGTGAGGGGCAAAATCACGCTAAGATGCAACAAAAATTGCCATACAAAAGATACAAATTCGGAAAAAAAGTAGGGGAGAGGGGGCAAGATCCCATTTGGCCCCTTTAAATCCTGCCATCAAGTCGATTTGAAAAAGGTGCCCCATGGGTTATGAGAGAGACCGATCCTCCACTTTTTCAATATGGCAGTAATGACCAAGAAAATGATAAATGTACCTCTTGAAAGTAAACCTTTCACTCCCAATCGTATGAAAACTGCTAATGAACCTTGTCAATTTGTCATTTTACTCGTCAGACCTCCGTATTAATATTCATATGCACGTTGGCCCACAGTTTTTGGAAACAAAATAATTTGGCTTTTTGAGACTTATGTGGCCGTTTGGCTCCAAAAAAAATCTCATTGGCTTTCCTCAAAAATGTTGATGGAGGATAAAAAGAAAGTGAAAAAGTAAAATTAATTTTCTGATGACGTTCAGACTACATGATATTTTGTATGTTGTCTGGTTGTAGCAGAAATATGAATTAACATTTTTTTTTTTTTTTGCTTTTCAGTATATTTTGACCTCCCAGAAAAGTCCATGGAACCGACAGGGGCCGATTCCTTTTCAGATTTTTTTATTTTTTTAGTTTCATTTGGTCCTTAGGCTGATTTGGCTTTAAACGTTTGGGATGCGGAGACGAACGTGGCTGGTGTTTTCCATACAGCAGTGCGAAGTATCTCGTTAAAAGGCACCCCACCAAAAAACGCAATTGATGTAGCTATGCCTCGTACTTGATGTGCCTTAACCGGTTGTTCCGTAAACAACGCCGATTTATCTGTTCATTGTACGTGATTGCCTGGACAATCCTACGCGAAATCGTGTTACGCGAGACACCGCGATGCAGATTTTGTAAGGATATGAATCATAGCTTTATCGTCGTTCCGTAACGGTTGCGTGCGTTTAATGTAGTACTTGAGACATCTGACAAGGCACCAGGCCCGATCCTCTGATGTGTCACGTAGAAAGCGACGGAAGGAATATTCGTTCCGGTAAAAACTCTAAAGTCTGACTCTTGGCTAGGAAAGCCGGGTCGGGTACGAGCCGTACACCCCTGGATTCGAATCGAATATGGCCTTCTTTAAGAGAAAGCGCATGACCGGCACCTCTACGTTTGGCAGAGGCCGCGGAGAGTAGAAAAACCGTTTTGATCGTCAGTTCTTTGAGCGGACACGCAGACAGCGGCTCGAACGGAGCCAATGCTAGGGTCTCAAGAACTACGTGCATGTCCAACGGAGAAGTAAGGTTCCGAACTGATAAGGTCTTTGTAAGAACATTCCTTTCACTAATCTTTCCAGTAGCCGCGCGTCGGTGACGGTCGGCCCATGTGGAAAGCTCCGGTGGATAGCTGCTATATCTATCCCCAAACTCTTGACTGTAATGATGGATTTGTTCAGATTAAGCTGGAACAATAAAACATCCGTTACGTCACCAAGAGACGCCAAATGTGGAGAAACCGATCTATTCTGACACCAGTATCGGAACATTCCAAGTCTGACAGAATACAACCCAAAGTGGAAGGTCTCCGACTTTGGGCTGCCACTTGGGCAGCTTCTCCCGAAAAGCTTTGCTACACCAATGTTTTGTGGATAGAGACCAACACAGTCAAATGGAGTGCTATTAGGTTGTGATGTAGTTTTCCGGAGCCCGGAAGCGAGACTAAGTCATCTCTGACCGGAAGCTCGTACGGGAAACCTGCAATTAGGTTGAGCAGCTGAGGGAACCACAATAAGCCGGGCCAATTGGGAGCTACCACAAGTAACATGTGACACTGGTCGTACGTCACCTTGTCTAGTACTCTCGGTACTAGCGTGAACGGCGGAAAGGCGTAGCCAACGAAGTGGGTCCACTTGATCGTGAATGCGTCGACTCTCCAGACTCTCGGATCGTGGGTCAGAGCGCAAAATGTTGGTAGCTTGTGATTGTCCACGGACGCGAACAGCTTTGGGAGACCGAAAGTCAAACATATCGCATTAGCCACCTGCGGCAGGAGGGCCCACTCTGTTTGTGCTCCCTGAAGGCGAGATAACAGATCCACGATCGTGTTCTCCTTGCCTGGTAGGTGGACCGACTGAAGGATGACCTTGTTTGTCATGCACCAAGATAGAAGTGACTTGGCGAAATTGTACGTCCCGCATGTGAAACCTGCACATTGGGACAACATATACCAGACTGGCTAGGCACCCTAGGAATACTAGCCACGCTCTTGCTGGCGACTTTGGCTGCGAGAGGAGAACGTTGGCTCCTGCCTTCACGGCCAAGATCCGTTCCTCTGTTGGTCGTATGCGACCTTGTGTGAAATCCAGGACTGCTCCCAGAAAGAAAGGTGGGAGTCTGGGATGAAACTAGATTGACTGACTTGGCGAGGTTACCCAGCCCAAGTCCTGTGCCACTCTTATAATTACGTCTGTGTGCTCTACGACTGTGGCTGCGTCTTCTGCTACGATGAGCCGGTCGTCCAGATACATAAAGATTCTTATGCCCTTCTTCCATAGCAAGGCCACGAGAGCCCTCGTTATTCGGGTGAAAATTCTGGGGGCGGTCGACAGACCGAAGGGTAACGCTCTGAACGTGTAGGTGACTCCATCGAATTGGAACTTCAGGAAGTGCCTGTGTTCCTCGTGCATCTGCACGTACGCGTCTGCGAGGTAGACAAGAGGTGGCCCACAGGCCCTCGTCAACTGGGGAGGATGAGGTGCAACGTTTCCATCTTAAATTTCAATGGACGAATGAATTTTGTTGAGTGGTGTTAGATTGATGATTGGACGCCACTTGTTCCCCTTCTTGTGGGCCAGGAAGAACGTGGACTTTACGAGGTCCCTGGACAGATTGGTGATTGGGGTGATAGCTTCTTTCGACAGAAGTTCTCTGATCTCTGTCTTCAACAACTAGGCGTGATTGTTCAATCGAGGAGTGGGGTGGGGCAAAAGATCCCTCCCTGCGGCCGGTGGGACGTGAACTCTAATCGGTCCCTGCCGAACGGTTCTCACCACCCACTTGTCGGAGGTAATCTTTCCTCAATCCTCTGCGATTTTCCCCAGATGCCCCCGACCTTACGGCCGGTCAGCGGGGGCGCCGGGGTGAGTCAAAGGCGATGCCTTTTGCCTTTTGCGGAAAAGTTTCTTAATTTTTAGGAAGTTTCCTTCAATTTCGGATTTTTTTTCAATATTTGAGAAAGTTTTTCAATTTTCGGAAAATTTTGTTCATTTTGCGGAACTTTTTGTGATATTTTCTTTAACATTTAGGCAGTTTTCTTCAATATTTAGGAAATTTCCTACAATTTGCTTAAATTTTCTTCCAAAGTGTTTTTCATTTTCCAGGAAAAATTCCTTCGTTTTCGCGAAATTTCCTTCATTTTTGTAAAATTTGCTTCCATTTCGTGAAATTTCCTTCATTTTCGGGATATTTCTTTAATATTTGGTAAGTTTTTCTTCCAATTTTGGGAAATTTTCTTCAATTGTTGGGAAGTTTTTCTTCAATTGGGGAAAATTTTCTTCCATTTCCGAAATTTTTCTTCCGTATTATTTTCTCAAATTTTCGGGAAATTTGACCAAAGCAGCGCTTCCGGAGGCTTCTCCCCCTCCCCCTCCCATGGCTTTGACGGTTCCTAAATTCGAAACACTGATTTTAAGCAATTTACTAAATGGTTCATGCCAATTTACTTCAATGTGCCCAACCGTTTTACTCTTATGAGCTTTTTTTCGGGGGCGCCAAAATTTCCCTTGCTCCCCCTCCAGTGAAACATGACCCACCACGCCATCCTTGTGGTAGGGCGTGGGGGCATCTACCCGTGGGAATGAGGTCCTCTAAACTAGCACACCATCCATCCATCCATCCATGTGGGGCGCCTTTTCCATAGGATACAAAGCGCCCAGGTGCCCCAAAGTTCTAAACATGATTAAAAAGAAAAGTCTTAAGACGTGTTTTGAACTGTCCAAGTGAACTGGCATGGCGAAAAGGTGCTCTAGAGACTAAATCCTCACGCCAGGAGAGCGGGCTCTCTCGTTTTAGCCACCTGTTTTGAACGGGCGGATGAAAATCACTCTAGACTTAGTGTAACTTCAATGGAAATAGTCCTGCGAGTCAGACCGAATATTTTCCGGGCCCGTGGCCACCTCAACTTACCTCAGATGACTGGGAAAACTTAAAGAAAAGTGCCAAAGAGCTTAAAAACCCTCACGGTTGGCAGGTTGGAGCTGTAAGAAAACAAATGTTAGAAAAAGGGTAAAAATTCTAAAGAATTTTTTGTCCAGTCTCAGAGATGATGTGACAGCAAGGCGCTGAAAAGAAGTGAGGGAGTTTAGAGGTATTATGGAGGTCAGGGCTGGGTTGGTAACTACGTTTTTAGTTCTATTAGAAGTGGGTTAGAATCAAGTTATTAGACCAGATTGTATATTTATAGCATGGAAGGTAAGATTATAACTTGAAATGAATTCATCTTACATTAAAGAGGGCTTAAATAGAAACAAAATTGTAAATAAACTAACTTGAATATCTTATTTTGTTAAGGAGATAATCAAGTTTAAAGATCTGTTTTATTTTTGTAGAAATGACTGGTGTAGTAACTAAAGTAAGTCTACTAGAGGTCGAAGGCCTCATCCTAACATTCTTATTGTCTTTTTAATGGTATATCTATAAGAAATAAGTTGGCAGTTTTGTTTCAGTAAAGAAAGCCTTGTGTTCATTCAAAATGTCAATCATTTTCTAATTGATTTGTGGAGTAGTGTTTGAAATAATTTGGTCACGTATTCCACTAATTGTTATAAACGAAGATCTATTTGAATTGTTTTCAAAAGATCTTTCAAATTTAACAACTGGTTTTGGACTAATGAGAGTGTTCTAAATCAATTAATGAAGATCACCTACTGAACTTGTTATACAGAACCTGACTCTTTTGTTATGTGCATTCTTTAAAATTCTTGGAAATAAAGAGCTTATCTTGCACCACATGTTATAAGTTGAAGATACCCTCATGAAATTGTTATTCAACAGATCTGTCTATGAAATTTAACAATTAGTTTTGACTCTAATGGGAGTGTTTTGAATAAATTAATGAAGCCCACCTGGTTGCTATGACATTGATCTGATTTCATTTTGTAAGTTTATTCTTTAAAATAGTTTGGAAATAAAGTCATCGCTCAAACTAAAATCAGGTGATGTATCATTTACAGGCCAGATGAACGTGGATACCGTGGAGATCAGAACACAATGCAATCCAACGCTTCTGATTGGTCGAAATGTTTACACAATCATCAACACGCCAAGTAATTACCGCCACAAAGTGACGTTACTAGTATGATCCTATTTATTGGTAAAGGTCAAGCAATGGACATTTGTGACTTACTGAGCTCTCATATTCTCGAGAAAGAATATGTTGTTGATATAATCTAGATTTGGAGCATTTGATGGAAACGCAGATTCATAACTAAAAGGATCAGATTGGTAAACATAAGATTGCTATGTCTGGGTTACTCTGAACTCCTGTCAAGACATGTGGTTCTGCCAAGGCAAACCGCTAAAACTTCCCGTACTACTACAGAAATATGCCAAGTTGAATATTTCTTGGGTGATGTAAAAATCTGAACTTCTTTTCTCTGTCTGTCAACTTGGAGAGTTCTCTGTCACCTTTTCTTCAAGTAAGAAAAAGTTAAAAGAATCTTCTGAAATATATTCAACATTTTACAATATTATCTGAAGGAAATGATACGAGCGTTATAATGTTTTCAGATCAATTTATATATTGTTGAGCTTTTTGTGTTGTACCTTAAATAACCATCAAACCTTTATGGCTAGCCTTGGCGGTTTCTGGATTTTATCCACACCAAATGTGATATGGATGGCTTGACCAAGAATTGTACTTTGATGTATCTCGTTATTGGATATTGAGTATTGTTGCAGATAATGTTTCTCTAAAGGAATGTTGATGTTTTTGGAAATAATTCTTTTCAGTATAATAGGAGAAAACAGCAGACTTCATCTTTGAACAGACATTGTGAAAAACATGGTAATATTTTGATTAATTCAAATCTATTATACAGCAATTATATTGAATAATAAAGCAGAAAGGGAAACAATTTGCATGAGAAAGGTTTCTAATGTGACGTTCATGATCAAAACAATGTTCTTTATGGATTTATATTGAAAGCATACAAAATGTCCATTACTTTAAAATTGCTTTAGAGTGTTCCATATGACACTCAATGAAAATAAATCAAGACAGAGTCTTCTCAAAAAGCAGTCCAGTTTGTACTTTTAAATTGGAGTCAAATTTGGCTCTTAATTTGGAGTCCGGTTTTGGATCTCAGTTAGAAGATCTAGCTACCATGCATCTACAAGATTCAAATTTGGTATATATTACATTTAGAAACTCAAATCTGTGACAGAAGTTATTACTTCGAAGGAAAAGAAGAAAGGCATAATGGAAAACTGCACGAGTAAAAATTACAAAATGAGAATCGGCTTTGGAGTTCTTTACTTCACATTTAGTGTTCTTGCTATCACAATCAATACATTCAGTCTTGTTGTACTGCATTGCTCCAAAAATACATTTTTAAAAATGTTGCTTTTAAAAAACTTTTCAGTGTCGTGATTGTTGCAGATATTTTGTCCTCTTTACAAAGTATGACACTGCAGCCCATTGAGTTGGTCGCTGAACAATCCATTAGTAAGCTCAATTTCTGTGTCATTATTGGTCTTTGCAAGGGTTTCTGTTTTCAACTATCTATCTGGATTCTCTTGATGGTAAACATAGAACGCTTTGTGTATGTCACAGCTCCTTTCTTTCACAGGAAAAAACGAATGGTAAATTTTGGAAGATAATGCTTTTATGCTCACTCTTGATAGCCCTTACATTTGTCATCAGCCTTATACCTGACAATCAGAATTTCAAGTATATATGTTACATTTGTGACTGGGTTGCCAGGACAGGTAGCAGTATAACTCCTCGACTTGCTTTCCACATTTTTTGCATTACAACTCCAATTGTTTGCATTGTGGTAATTAACATTATTTTGATCGTTAAGCTAGTACAAAGAGATGGGAGATCAAGCAGTTTATCACGAAGTTCACAGAAACTGCAGAGTCAACAAAAGTTTGATAGCAAACTGGAAAGGGTCATGAAGAAAGCAGAGGAAAATCATGTGCAGAAGAGTCACACTTTCATTTATGTGAAAGAGGCCACCAACAAAGCAGGGAGTATATCATGTGAAGCAGCAGCAGATATGGACAACAGGCACACCTCAAATGAAGCACAAACACAAACTGTAAACCACTTTGAAAATGAATTTCAAACTTTATTTTCACCAGACTCTGTGGTCAACCAGGAACCTTCAGGAGGAAACATGAACCAACTTAGAAGTCTTAACCCAACTTCTAGCAGTTTCAATCCAAATTTGAATCATATTCAAGCAGTAAGTGAACAAGTATTTGCCATCCAAGAACACATAACAACTGGGGGGTCAAATCAAATGCAAAAAAATCCTCAAGATAATTTTTCAAACCAAGTTAGAAATAACCAGACCTCCAACTCTCAGATTGATAAGACTGGGCATCAAGCTGGAAATTACATCAGAAGGGGTTTTGTGTTGGTGACGGTCATCAACATTGTCCTTCTGTGTTCAATTCTTGTTCCGTTGATTATTTCATTTTTGTCGGAAATGACTTCTGCCGCCTACTTCTTGAAACTGGTAGCTTATTGGATATGGTCATGGCCACCGGTAGTACATCCCATTATTTACATTGCAACAGTACCACGATTTAGAAAATGTGCTCGTGAAGTGATATTCAAAGACTGAGTATAATTAATTCGTGGTTGATTGATTGATCCACTGATGAACTTCTGACATCATCGTATTTCTCGGCTCTCGAGAGACAATCAAGGAGAAGAAGATTGATTGATGAGACTGATTAGCAAGTTAATACCAGTGAAGGTCGAAAAGTGCCAAAGAGGTTAAATTAAATCAAAATGAACAAATCATAACAAGAAAGCAATCTATGGAATTGCTGATATAATAACCTTAAGCGTTCAGCATAGTGGGAGAAATAGCTAACAGGGTCACTATAGCTATGTGACTTCTGATGGATTGCATTGCCCATGCGAGCTCGAGTACAAGCAGATATTCAGACAGACTTGGCTAGTGTATGGCACCATTCATGCTCACGTCACACTTACCATTCCATCACTATAAGGGGGAATGGTGAAAAAGGTCAATAGCTCTGTGACCTTTTACCTTCGACCTTTTGACACCAGAGTCTACATGACACAAATCCATGTACCAAGGTATCATGGTACAACATAGAGTTGGTATATGTCCTATAACTTTTTAGTTTAAAATGCTACAAAAATGTACAAATTAGTACATAGTTACCCTAAAATCACATATTTGACCTCTAACCTCTGACCCTAATCACTGAAATAACTTCTGAAATTTTTCACATTTATTGTACCCTACTGTATGACACCATTCATGCTCACGCCACACGTACCATTCCATAACTATAGGGGGAAATGGTGAAAAAGGTCAATAGCTCTGTTTACCTTTAACCTTGTTCCACCTTTTGACCCCAGAGTCTATACGGGACACAATGTCATGTACCAAGGTGTCATAGTTTAACATACGATTGGTCTTGTACTTTTTAGTTTAAGAATCCGCAAAATTTTGTATAACAAGCACTTATTTGATCTTTGACCCGTGACTTTTAAGCTTTTGACATCCAATCATTAAAAAGTTTTGTTAGAATGTTAAACCCAACCCACCTATGCAATTTGTAAAGATACCAAGTAATTCCTTTAAAAGATACAGCCATCACAAAAACAAAAAAACTTGTCCCATTTGACCTGATCGTCGACCCTTGTACCTCAATTCCTTGGAGACAAAAGATCCGGGCCAGGTGTACCCATCTACCAATTTTGGTTGATGTGTGTATTACGGTTTTTTAGCTATAAGTGACACAAAATTCATGTTGCATACGCACACACACACAAACACACACCCACACACACACAAACACACGGACAGACGCAAGAATCACCAAATTTTGTCCCGTTCCCAAAACTTATGACCCTAACCTCTAATATGAAGTCATCATATGAGACCCCCCAGCCCCCTAATATCAAGGGGGTGGCCATTTAGTGTAGGAGGTACAGGCAGTTATTTGCCTATACAGCAAAGTGACTACAATATCTCATCCCCATATATATGTATATGTGGGTGATGGGATAATAAACCTTTTCAAACCGAGTTTAGCCGTACGTAATTTCTTTAGTACTTCGACCAATCAACTGCAGTTGCTGGATAACAAATTGTAAATAACAATGCGAGCACATATGTAAAACCCACGTACACTTGGTCCCATATCTTGTGTGAATTATGCAGACGGCCACGAATCCCCCAGTATTTGATTGGTCAATATGACACGCGAATTTTGGCCATGTGACATTATGCAAATTAGTTTTTTGGAAATTGCTGATTCGGATTTGAAAAGGTCTATAAATAATGTGTATAGTACATATTTTTCAATTAGATGTATATCGGGAGCATTGATGTGATACAAAATACTTTTTTAAACAAGTGCTCTCGTTCTTACAGAATTGATAAATCTACATGAGAAACATAATCCTTATGTGACACGTGGTAACAATTTGAAGTTGACCAAAGAGTTCTCACGGATTAATATTCAGTGTTTTAGCTTTTTGCAAAGGGTTGTTCATGAGTGAAATGGTTTGCCTAGTGGGTGATTAGCTCCAATTCTGTTGACATTTTTAAAGTCAACATTTATAAGGTACTTACTAACTCTAGCCGTCTATGCTTTTTTTCTTTCTGTATTTATCTATTGTGGTGGTGGTGTTAGTTTGGGCTTTTTACGGGGTGACCAAACCTTCTTAGCCCTTCCATCTTGTTATGTTATCTTATGAAACAGTTCAAACAAGAGAGGTCTTTAAATAAGTATATAACAACCTTAAAATTACAAAAATATAAAATGCGTAATTTCAACCAATATTGATAGGATTTGTTTGTTGCTGCCGTTATGATGGTTCTTGATACCTTTTAAACAAGCTGACTATTTCTTCTGCTTGTACTCGTATACGGATCTCCCTTTCTGTACAATATCATAACTAAATGATGAATGTCTACTAAATGAATTGATACTTTTGCCTAAAAGTGTTTTAAAATCCAATAGTATCATTGCATTAGTTGTCTTTTCACTCACATCAGCACCTTTTTTAATCATACCATTGAATCATCTAATGCACACATGTAAACTATATCCAATAGTATTCAGTGTAATTTGATAGTCTATAGCAATATTTAGTAGTATTAAAGAGTAAATGAAAACCTACTTATAGTACCTAATTGTATTTAGTAGTATTAAAGAGTATATGAAAATCTACTTATAGTGCCTAATTGTATTTAGTAGTATTAAAGAGTATATGACAATCTACTTATAGTACCTAATTGTATCTAATAGTATTTACTAGTATCTTATCATGAAAACTAAATTGATATCAACCAAAGATATCGTACAACTTTATATACTTGATTTTATAAACAATTAATCAACACTTAATTACCAATTAGTCATATTTGTATCTAAAAGTTTAGAATTGCAGTCTTTGTAATAGATGTACAACTGATGATCCTCGGTGCTTAAGTGTACCATCTGCTTTCTTTGATCGCCATAACATATTTTAATCTAAATGTTTAGAATTGCAGTCTATGTAATAAATGTACAACTGGTGATCCTCAATGCTTTAGTGTAACCTCTGTTATCTTTTTTCACATGACATGTTTTGATCTAAAGCATATCCAACAAGCCCATAGCTATGCTGATGACACTCAGCTTTACTGCTCATTTACTGCCGGCTCTATCTCAGAGAAAGAGGCAGTCGGGGCAATGCAATCTCTAATTGCTGAAATAAGGTCTTGGATGGTCAAGAAAATCTCATGATCAATGACTCCAAGACTGAATTTCTTCTTATTGGCACTCGTCAGCAATTAGCTAAAGCTAGAGTCCAATCCATCAAAGTTGGTGATGCTGAAATAAAACCATCTGTTTGTATACAAAAAATTGGGTGTTTATTTGGACAATCACATGTCTATAAATATTCATATTGGGAAAGTTTGTTCCAAAGCTTATTACGGTCTGTATAACATTCGTCAGATTGCCAAATATCTAAATGTAGATTCTATGAAAACCCTTATCAACGCTTTTGTTATAAGTCACATTGATTATTGTAATGCACTTCTTCTTGGCCTACCTGATTATTAACTTTACACAATTCAAAGAATAATTAATGGTGCTGCTCGGTTGATTTTCAGACTACCAAATTTTCTCACATTAATGCTGTTTTGAAGTCCCTTCACTGGTTACCAGTCAAACAAAGAATTGATTATGAAATTGTTTTACAAATTTTTAAGTGCATTAAAGGCCTTGCTCCCAATTATTTATGTGAAATAGTAGTTGAAAAACCATTCCGCTATGACTTTCGTTTCAAGTCCTTATTTGTTCCCCGTATTAAGCATAAAACTCTTGGCGAAAGGGCCTTTGCCTATAAAGTTCCATGGTGTGTGAATTCACTCCCAACTGAATTCATATGTATTGATAATGTATCCCTGACCTCCTTCAAAACTAAGCTTGAAACTTTTTTGTTTAAAAAGACATTTATCTAATGTGCAGCTTGATCCATTGTATTTATATTTATGTTGTCATTTCTGATTTCTTATTTTTGTTTTTGTATCTAATTTCCTTGTATGTAAAGCGCTTTTGAATCTTAAAAAAAATTAGCGCTATATAAATGTATGTATTATTATTATTATTATTATTATCACAAATGTTCAAAATCACAGTCTATGTAATAAATGTACAACTAATGATCCCCAATGCTTAAGTGTAATCTCTGCTATCTTTGATCGCATGACATATTTGATCTAAATGTTCAGAATCGCAGTCTATGTAATAAATGTACAACTGATGATCCTCAATGCTTTAGTGTAACCTCTGCTATCTTTGATCGCATGACATATTTTGATCTAAATGTTCAGAATCACAGTCTATGTAATACATGTACAACTGATGATCCTCAATGCTTTAGTGTAACCTCTGCTATCTTTGATCACATGACATATTTTGATCTAAATGTTCAGAATCACAGTCTATGTAATACATGTACAACTGATGATCCTAAATGCTTAAGTGTAACCTCTGCTATCTTTGATCACATGACATATTTTGATTTAAATCTTCAGAATCGCAGTCTATGTAATACATGTACAACTGATGATCCTAAATGCTTTAGTGTAACCTCTGCTATCTTTGATCACATGACATATTTTGATCTAAATGTTCAGAATCACAGTCTATGTAATAAATGTATAACTGATGATCCTCAATGCTTTAGTGTAACCTCTGCTATCTTTGATCACATGACATATTTAGATCTAAATGTTCAGAATCGCAGTCTATGTAATAAATGTATAACTGATGATCCTCAATGCTTTAGTGGAACCTCTGCTATCTTTGATCACATGACATATTTAGATCTAAATGTTCAGAATCGCAGTTTATGTAATAAATGTACAACTGATGATCCTTAATGCTTTAGTGTAACCTCTGCTATCTTTGATCACATGACATATTTTGATCTAAATGTTCAGAATCACTGTCTATGTAATAAATGTATAATTGATGATCCTCGATGCTTTAGTGTAACCTCTGCTATCTTTGATCACATGACATATTTAGATCTAAATGTTCAGAATCGCAGTCTATGTAATACATGTATAACTGATGATCCTCAATGCTTTAGTGTAACCTCTGCTATCTTTGATCACATGACATATTTAGATCTAAATGTTCAGAATCGAAGTCTATGTAATACATGTACAACTGATGATCCTAAATGCTTAAGTGTACCCTCTGCTATCTTTAATCACATGACATATTTTGATTTAAATGTTCAGAATCGCAGTCTATGTAATACATGTACATCTGATGATCCTCAATGCTTTAGTGTAACCTCTGCTTTCTTTGATCAAATGACATATTTTGATCTAAATCTAAATGTACATCTGATGATCCTCAATCTTTAGTGTAACCTCTGCTTTCTCAAATGACATAATAAATGTATAAACTGATGATTCTCAATGCTTTAGTATAACCTCTGCTATCTTTGATCACATGACATATTTAAATCTAAATGTTTAGAATCGCAGTCTATGTAATAAATGTACAACTGATGATCCTCAATGCTTTAGTGTAACCTCTGCTATCTTTGATCACAGGACATATTTTGATCTAAATGTTCAGAATCGCAGTCTATGTAATACATGTACAACTGATGATCCTCAATGCTTTAGTGTAACCTCTGCTATCTTTGATCACATGACATATTTAGATCTAAATGTTCAGAATCGCAGTCTATGTAATAAATGTATAACTGATGATCCTCAATGCTTTAGTGTAGCTCCTATCTTTGATCTATCTTTAATCTAAATGTTGTCTACATACATTTTGATCCTAAATGCTTTCAGTAAATCTTTGATCACATGACATATTTAGATCTAAATGTTCAGAATCACAGTCTATGTAATACATGTATAGCTGATGATCCTCGATGCTTTAGTGTGATCTCTGCTATCTTTGATCACATGACATTTATTTTGATCTAAATGTTCAGAATCACAGTCTATGTAATATATGTACAGCTGATGATCCTCAATGCTTTAGTGTAACCTCTGCTATCTTTGATCACATGACATATTTTGATTTAAATGTTCAGAATCAGTCTATGTAATAAATGTATAACTGATGATCCTCAATGCTTTAGTGTAACCTCTGCTATCTTTGATCGTATGACATGTTTAGGTCTAAATGTTCAGAATCGCAGTCTATGTTATACATGTACAACTGATGATCCTCAATGCTTTAGTAACCTTTGCTATCTTTGATCACATGACATATTTAGATCTAAATGTTCAGAATCACAGGCTATGTAATACATGTATAGCTGATGATCCTCGATGCTTTAGTGTGATCTCTGCTATCTTTGATCACATGACATATTTAGATCTAAATGTCCAGAATCGCATTCTATGTAATATATGTACAGCTGATGATCCTCAATGCTTTAGTGTAACCTCTGCTATCTTTGATCACATGACATATTTTGATTTAAATGTTCAGAATCAGTCTATGTAATAAATGTACAACTGATGATCCTCAATGCCTTAGTGTAACCTCTGCTATCTTTGATCGCATGACATATTTTGATCTAAATGTTCAGAATCGCAGTCTATGTAATACATGTATAACTGATGATCCTCAATGCTTTAGTGTAACCTCTGCTATCTTTGATCGTATGACATGTTTAGGTCTAAATGTTCAGAATCGCAGTCTATGTAATAAATGTATAACTGATGATCCTCAATGCTTTAGTGTAACCTTTGCTATCCTTGATCACATGACATATTTAGATCTAAATGTTCAGAATCGCAGTCTATGTAATACATGTACAACTGATGATCCTCAATGCTTTAGTGTAACCTCTGCTATCTTTGATCACATGACATATTTAGATCTAAATGTTCAGAATCACAGTCTATGTAATAAATGTATAACTGATGATCCTCAATACTTTAGTGGAACCTCTGCTATCTTTGATCACATGACATATTTAGATCTAAATGTTCAGAATCGCAGTCTAGTCTGTACAACTATGATCCTAAAATAACCTCTGCTATCTTTGATCACAACATATTTGATCTAAATGTTGACCCTAAATGCTAAATTTAGTGTAACCTCTGCTATCTTTGATCACATGACATATTTAGATCTAAATGTTCAGAATGACAGTCTATGTAATAAATGTACAACTGATGATCCTAAATGCTTAAGTGTACCCTCTGCTATCTTTGATCACATGACATATTTTGATTTAAATGTTCAGAATCACAGTCTATGTAATAAATGTACAACTGATGATCCTCAATGCTTTAGTGTTACCTCTGCTATCTTTGATCACATGACATATTTTGATCTAAATGTTCAGAATCGCAGTCTATGTAATAAATGTATAACTGATGATCCTCAATGCTTTAGTGTAACCTCTGCTATCTTTGATCGTATGACATGTTTAGGTCTAAATGTTCAGAATCGCAGTCTATGTAATAAATGTATAACTGATGATCCTCAATGCTTTAGTGTAACCTCTGCTATCTTTGATCACATGACATATTTAGATCTAAATGTTCAGAATCGCAGTCTATGTAATACATGTACAACTGATGATCCTCAATGCTTTAGTGTAACCTCTGCTATCTTTGATCACATGACATATTTAGATCTAAATGTTCAGAATCACAGTCTATGTAATAAATGTATAACTGATGATCCTCAATGCTTTAGTGTAACCTCTGCTATCTTTGATCACATGACATATTTAGATCTAAATGTTCAGAATCGCAGTCTATGTAATACATGTACAACTGATGATCCTAAATGCTTTAGTGTAACCTCTGCTATCTTTGATCACATGACATATTTAGATCTAAATGTTCAGAATGACAGTCTATGTAATAAATGTACAACTGATGATCATAAATGCTTAAGTGTACCCTCTGCTATCTTTGATCACATGACATATTTAGATCTAAATGTTCAGAATCACAGTCTATGTAATAAATGTACAACTGATGATCCTCAATGCTTAAGTGTACCCTCTGCTTTCTTTGATCGCATGACATGATTTTATCTAAATGCTTTTCAATTGTCACTTGAGGGTTTTGTCGTTCTGTTGTTAGTTCTAAAAACTGCCTCTGAATCTCATACGGGATGTGCCCCTCACCATATTGCTGCAACAACTAAAGCCATCCTTTGGGGTGAAGAGAGGGCACTGAGCTGGTCAGGCGACAGAGCTTGTACTTAAGCACTGTCAAAGTACATTAGTTGGGCGGAATGCAGCCCAGCGCTGGCAAGAAAAGATTGCACTAGCTTTCGCGCGGTCAACATGGCCAAAGGAATGCATATACACATGGTACAGTACTGGTACAACAAATTGAACCAACAGATTAAATATGTTTTTTTCTTCAAGATACTGTTTAGGGGATGATTTAATATCTGAATAACAGTAAGGCATGTGTGACTCGATCTGAATATAATGTACATGACAAGATAAAAAGTAAAAGAAAATAACCTTCATATTGAACTGTTGAAACAAAGGAAGGGAGGTCTACAAGAGAGATCAATAATCATGAATAGCCGTGAAATTAGAAGCAATTGTATATACTTCTTCATGATGCTTTATAATTATCAAGCGAGATGTGTGTGGGGGAGGGGTGGAGGGGGGTGCTTAGTCTAACAATACTACTGGCGGCCGGGAGAAACTTATATGTTGGCGCCCTTTAATTTCTGCGCCTGGGAATATTTTATCCCTGCCCCAAATTACGACGGCTCTGAATTCACTTAATCAGGGGCGTCGTCGAGTTATATTTGGGATGGGGCTAATGAGTTCGGAATGTGTTCGGGATGCATATCGCTTGATTTCTAATGGCGTAGCGAGCACCACCGACTGCCGGGGACAAAATATTATTTTGGCGCCCATGAGTTCTGGAACCCGGGATTATTTTCACCCTGCCCCCAAGTAAGACGCCAATCGATGCCGTTTCTTTCATTTTAGAGCAAGCTGGTTGTACACACCATCAACCTCGTGGGGTTCTTAGCACTATACCCAGTGTTTAATATCTGCACCAATCTGCCAATAGACTTAACAAAGGTAACAAACCATACATTGAAATGAATGATAAAATATGAGACATCTAAAGAAGATGTCCACTTCATTTCAATCTTATCTCCTCATGAAGCTTGATGTTTAATGTACTTTCGGTGGTGGAACACTGACAAATAGGATGGAATACAAAATTATGTGAATACATGAGCAGGTATCGTAGTTAATTGCAGTCATTCAAATGATCAATTTTGCATTGTGTGATTTCTTATATAGTGCCTTCAAACCCATTCCCTTCATGTAGCCTAGCATGAATATAAACCTTTTTAAAAAGTACAACAATTCTTGGCATTTATATCTACAATTTATAGCCATCCTATACAGGTACTATCTTATGTCATTCAAAATAGTGTAAAAAGAACCTTAATTCAGTGGCCCTTGCTTAGATGAGAAAACACCCACAAGGTCCACCCTACCAAAAAGTATATATAAATCCCAGATAAAAATGATAGATCAAATACACATCTAGATCTGATATAATTCAGATGCATAACCATTCTATATAATAAAATGAACATTCAATCAAGTTGATATCTACCTTGATGTGGTCATATGTAATTACTATGACTCAGTGATGCTTTCTTTCATTTTAAGTTTTGATTTAGATGTAATATTTAGATGATTACAATCGCCAAAAGAGTTTTTACAGCGATTAATGACATCGGATCCGTATTTTCATCTGTTCATGTGTGAACGCTAATACTGGCCTTGATTAAGTTAAAAACTCGTGCAAAGTTCATGTTTTGTTACTTGCGAAACAAATTTTTAGTTAAAATCACAACCAACTGTGTAGATTACTCCCCACTACTATTTTGCGTAGAAATTATTGACAATTTTAGGCGTTTTGTGCGAAATTGATTATGAAATAGATCAGAATAACCTATTTTACATTGATTTACCGACAATCAATCGAGCACAATATGCGTAGTTTGTATACGTAAAGATTCCCGCACGATTCCTACCAATTTGCCAACGATTGTAAAGTTCCCGAATGGTAACTTTTGAATTAGGTCGGATGACTTGGCGATACCAGAGAGCATGACGTCATTCGCCCTATAATACGTTTTATAGGGCGAATGATGTCACGCTCTCTGGTGGTACCAAGTGATGTCAGAATCTGCATCATGTGATATATATCACATGATTGTCTACACCGTACTATCGCGAAACATTAACGTTAGCCGTGTTGCGCTGGAAATCAAGCTCAAGGCTGTCGACAACTTACTGTTTCTTCGATTGCAGAAGCTACACATTCCCGGCCCTCAGCTGCTTTACAATTTGCATCAGTGTCTTTGCAGGTTTTGTATACCAAGATTAACATAAGCTTCAAAATGCAGTAGGAGTAACGTTGGGACCAACGACGTAACGTTAATAGGACCTAACGAGTAACGTTAAATTCAAGTAGGCCTAGCCTAGTATTTGATTTTGAGTGAGATAGCCCTTTATTTTAACGCAAATTGCAAATTATTATCCCATCCAAAATTGCTCTCGATTCCCGATTAACGAAACTTTGAGTTGCCTAAATTTTGGCCGCCTTATACAATAATATACATATGGAAAAACAAAGTTCAATCTCTAAAAATATCCCCGACTCGCGAACTTCCAACATGATTGGTGTAGCCTAATCTTATAATTATTAAAGAATCCTGAGTGTAATCTTACATGTCTTATAGCTCCCACCAAATGGAATCGCACGGATTGTAGGCCTTGGCCACAGTTTGCAAAGTGTGCGGTGGAATTTAAAACTGCCCTAGGCCTACTGTGCTAGCACATAGAGAGAGGTTCAAACAATTTTCCACACTCCCTCCCCTCTCTCCCTCCCCTCTCTCTCCCCTCTCTCCTCCCTCTCTCCCTCCCCTCCTCTCCCCTCTCTCCCTCCCCTCTCTCCCTCCTCTCCCCCCTCCTCTCCTCCCCTCTCTCCCTCTCTCTCTCCCTCCCTCTCTCCCCCCTCTCTCCCTCTCTCCTCCCTCTCCCTCCCCTCTCCCTCCCCTCCCTCCTCTCCCCCCTCTCTCCCTCCCTCTCTCCCTCCCTCCCTCCCCTCTCTCCCCTCCTCTCTCCCTCCCCTCTCTCCCCTCCCTCTCTCTCCCCTCCCTCCTCCCTCTCTCCCTCCCCTCTCTCCCTCCCCTCCCTCCCTCTCCCCTCCCCTCTCCCTCCCTCTCTCCCTCCCCTCCCCCTCCCTCCCCCCTCTCCCTCCCCTCTCCCTCCCTCTCTCCCCCCTCTCTCCCTCCCCTCTCTCCCTCCCCTCTCTCCCTCCCCTCTCTCCCTCCCCTCTCCCCCTCCCCCTCTCCCTCCCCTCTCTCCCTCCCCTCTCTCCCCTCCCCTCTCTCCCCTCCTCCTCTCCCTCTCCCTCCTCTCCTCCTCCCCTCTCCCTCCCCTCTCCCCTCCTCTCTCCCCTCTCTCCCCTCCCTCCCTCTCTCCCTCCCCTCTCCTCCTCTCTCCCCCCTCTCTCTCCCTCTCCCCTCCCCTCTCTCCCTCCCCTCTCCTCCCTCCCCTCCCCTCCCCTCCCTCTCCCCCCTCTCCCCTCCCCTCTCTCCCTCCCCTCCCCTCTCCCCCCCTCTCTCCCCCTCTCCCTCCTCTCTCCCCCTCTCTCTCCCTCCCTCTCTCCCTCCCCTCTCTCCCTCTCTCTCCCTCCCTCTCTCCCTCCCCTCTCTCCCTCCCCTCCCCTCCTCTCTCCCTCCCTCTCTCCCTCTCCCTCTCCCCCTCCCCTCTCTCCTCCCCTCTCTCCTCCCCTCCTCTCCTCCCCTCTCTCCCTCCCTCTCCCTCCCCTCCCTCCCTCTCCCTCCCCTCCTCTCCCTCCCCTCCCTCCCTCCCCTCCTCTCCCTCCCCTCCCTCCCCTCCCTCCCCTCCCTCTCCCTCCCCTCTCTCCCCCCTCTCCCTCCCTCTCTCCCTCCCCTCTCTCCCCTCCCCTCTCTCCCCTCCCCTCTCTCCTCCCCTCTCTCCCTCTCTCTCTCCCCTCTCTCTCCCTCCCCTCTCTCCCTCCCCTCTCTCCCTCCCCTCTCTCCCCTCCCCTCTCTCCTCCTCTCTCCCTCCTCTCCCCTCCCTCCCCTCTCTCCCTCCCCTCTCCCCCCCTCTCTCCCTCCTCTCCTCCTCCCTCCCCTCTCCTCCCCTCCCTCCCCTCTCCCCTCCCTCTCTCCCCTCCCCTCTCTCCCTCCCCTCCCCTCTCCCCTCCTCCTCTCCCTCCCCTCTCCCCTCCCTCCCTCCCCCCTCTCCCCTCCCCTCCCCTCTCTCCCCTCCCCTCTCTCCCCTCCCCTCTCTCCCCTCCTCTCTCTCCCTCCTCTCCCTCCCCTCTCTCCCTCCCCCTCTCCCTCCCCTCTCTCCCCTCTCTCCCTCCTCTCTCTCCTCCCCTCTCCCCCTCCCCTCTCTCCCTCCCTCTCCCTCCTCTCTCCCCTCCCCCTCTCCCTCCCCTCTCCCCTCCCCTCTCTCCCCTCCCCTCTCTCCCTCCCTCTCTCCCTCCCCTCTCTCCCTCCCCTCTCCCCTCCCCTCTCTCCCTCCCCTCTCTCCCTCCCCTCTCCCCTCCCCTCTCCTCCCCTCCTCTCCCCTCCCCTCTCTCCCCTCCCCTCTCTCCCCTCCCCTCTCTCCCTCCCTCTCTCCCTCCCCTCCCCTCCCTCCTCTCCCCTCTCTCCTCCCCTCTCCCTCTCCTCTCTCCTCCCCTCTCCCTCCCTCCCCTCCCCCTCCCCTCTCCCTCCTCTCCCCTCCCCTCCCCCTCTCCCTCCCTCCTCCCCCTCCCCCTCCCTCCTCTCTCCCTCCCCTCTCCCTCCCTCTCCCATCCCCTCCCTCCCTCCTCTCTCCCTCCCCTCCTCCTCCCTCCCCTCCTCCCCTCCCTCCCTTCCTCCCCTCCTTCCCCCTCCCTCCTTCCTCCCTCCTTCCTCCCTCCCTTCCTCCCCTCCCCTCTCCCCTCCCTCCTTCCTCCTCCTTCCTCCCTCTCCCCCTTCCTCCTCCCTCCCCTCCTCCCCTCCTTCCTCCCTCCTTCCCTCCTTCCCTCTCCTCCTCCTCCCTCCCTCCCCTCCTCCTTCCTCCCTCCTTCCTCCCCTCCTTCCTCCCTCCTCCTCCTCCCTCCTTCCCTCCCTCCTCCCTCCTCCCTCCCCTCCTCCTCCTCTCCCTCCTCCCCTCCCCCCCCTCCCCTTCCTCCCCCCTCCCCCCTCTCTCCTCCTCCTCCTCCTCCCCCTCCCCTCCCTCTCCTCCCCCCCCTCCCTCTCCTCCCCCTTCCTCCCTCCTCCCCCTCCCTCCTCCTCCCCCTCCCTCCCCTCCTCCTCCTTCCCCCCTCCCCCCTCCCCCTCCCTCCCCTCCCCCTTCCCCCTCCCCTCCCCCTCCCCTCCCCTCCCCTCCCTCCCTCCCTCCCTCCCCCTCTCCCTCCTCTCCTCCCTCCTCTCCTCCCCTCCCCTCCCCTCCCTCCCCTCCCCCCTCCCCTCCCCTCCCCCCCCCCCTCCCTCCCCTCCCTCCCCTCCCCCCCTCCCTCCCCCCTCTCCCCTCCCTCCTCCCCTCTCCCCTCCCTCTCTCCTCCCCTCCTCCTCCCCCCTCCCTCCCTCCTCCCTCCTTCCCCCTCCCTCCTCTCCCCTCCTCTCCCCCCTCCTCCCTTCCCCCTCCCTCCTCCCTCCTCTCCTCCTCCCTTCCCCCTCCTCCCCTCTCCCTCCTTCCTCCTCTCCTCCCCTCTCCTCCCCCCTCCCCTCCCCTCTCCTCCCCCTCCCCTCCCCTCCTCCCCTCCCCCTCCTCCTTCCTCCCTCCCTCCTCCCCCTCCTCCCTCCTCCTCCCCTCCCCTCTCCCCCTCCCTCCCCTCTCCCTCCCCCCTCCCCCCCTCCTCCCCCCCTCCCCTCCCCCTCCCCCCCTCCTCCCCTCTCCTCCCTTCCCCCTCTTCTCCCCCTCCTCTTCTCCCCTCCCTCTCCTTATTCCTCCCCTCTCCCCCACACACCTAAATTTGAAGCTTAAGAAAGCCAACTGGCTCCTTTTCGAAACCCTCTGCAACTCTCACCTCTCCCCCCATCTCCTCGAGCGAGAGGATCCCATGTCATACTTCAGTAACATCCTTATCAACATTGCCACCTGCTCCATTCTCAATTCCCTAACCAATCCCAACTTCTGATTCAACAATGACTGCAAAATTGCCATCAAGAACAGGAAAAAAGCCCTCAAGAACTTCAAGACAAACCCGACCACCCACAACCTCAACCTCTTACATCAGCCATGCCAAAGCCAGGCGCGCTATCAAGGACAGTAAAACCAACACCTGGAACAACTTCATCTCTTCTCTCATTACCAACACCTCCACTGAAAAGATTTGGAGTATGGTTAACAGCTTCCATGGCAGGATGGGCAAGTCTCCCATCTTTCCTGGAATGGTAATCTTCTCATCGGGAAAAAGTATATCGCTAACTGCCTCGCCGCCTCTTTCAGCAACATCTCTTCGAACTACCCCATTGCTTTCAAAATCCAAAAAAGCTTGTGACGAAACACGGAGTATTACCTTTCCTCTGACAACTACGAGAGCTACAACACCCCTCTCACTCTATCTGAATTAAAGCAAGCCCTCCACGACGCTGGCTGCACCTCAAATGGCCCAGATAACATTCCCTACCAGTTCCTGAAACACGTCTCCAACAAGGCCACCGCTGCCCTGCTCAACATCCTCAACCACATTTGGTCCTCACACTTCTTTCCCCTTATCTGGAGGACAGCTATCATCACCCCCTTCCCCAAACCGGGGAAGGACCCCTCCAGCTACCGCACCATTGCCCGCACCTGCTGTCTCTGTAAAAGTATGGAAAGGATCATTAACCAGAGACTAAACTGGTTCCTTGAGACCAACAGAATCTTTTTCCCTCACCAAAGCGGCTTCCGGAAACGTTGCAATACCATGAAACATTTAATCATGCTCAACACCGCTAGCCGGGAATCCTTTGCAAAAAAGGAACACCTCATTGCCATTTTTTCGACCTCTAGAAAGCTTTCGACACTACTTGAGATACTGCATTACCCGCAAGTTTCTTACAATCAGCCTTAGAGGCCACCTCCTTATCTTTATTCAAAACTTCCTCTTATCCAGGCAGTTCTAAGTTTGTATTGGCCACACCCTGGACAACCCCTACCCCCAAGAAGAGGGCGTCCCACAAGGCAGCATCCTCTCCCCGACTCTCTTAAACCTGAGCATTAACGACATTGCGGACAACTTTGGCCCAACATCAAACGTGCCCTCTATGTGGATGACTTCACCATCTTCTACTCCTCCCCTAGCTTTTCTCTTATTGAAAATAGACTCCAACGTAGTCTCAACCGGCTACAAGATTGGTGCAACAATAGCGGTCTTAAATTCTCAAAAGACAAGACAGTCTGCATGCACTTCTGTCATTTCAACAAGCTCCACCCCAACCCGAACTTGTGCACAATGGCAATCGCATCCCTAAAGTTGACCACACTAAGTTCCTAAGTTTAACCCTAGACCTCAAGCTCTCCTACAAGCAACACATCACCAACCTGAAACAGAAATGCAACAGCTCCCTCAACATTCTCCACCTCCCCTCCAATACCACTTGGGGTGCGAATCCTCACCACGCTCTCCTCAAAGCTCTCCTCGTGCCAAGTTCGACTACGGCAATATTGTCTACTGTGCCACTCACAACTCTTAACTTCAACCACATCAACACCATCCAAAATAAAGCCCTCAGGCTTTTCCTGGGTGCCTACGGGACCCCCCCCCCCACATCACCAGCCTTCACGTTGAAGCCAACAAACCCCCTCTCTGCTAAGATGCAGAAAGCTTAGCCTTTCCTATGCTTTTAGAGCCCTCACCATATATAACCTCATTAGGTACCCCGATTTCTCCACCCTCTTTGATAAGACTAAAACCCTTGCCCCTCCAGCTTACACATCAAACCCGACCTCCACCATCTCGGCATCAACCCCACCACTCTTGACACCTCCTGGCCCATTTTTCCTCCCTGGGCCACCCACCTCCCTTCTATCCACCTGGGCCTCTGCACTCATCACAAAACCCAAACCCACCCCAACCTCTTCATCAACCTCCACAACCAACTCAAACTACACCTCCATCTACACTGATGGCTCTAAGGAAGGGGACAAGACAGCTGCTGCTGCCATCATCCAAGATATCACCCTCAGTAGCAGGCTTCCCAACTACTCATCCATCTTCTTGGCCAAGGCCAAGGCCATCCTACTTTGCCCTCAACTATATTGGGTACTCCCCGCTCAGCCACTTTGCATCTTCTCAGACTCTAAATCTGTCCTTACTTTTTACTCAATCTCAGGTGGGATAACCCCACATCCCACCTCCTCCGTAAACTCCTTGTGCCCACCTCTCCTCCCCAACCCACTGCAGGAAAAGTATTCTTTTCTTCTGGACACCCAGCCATGTTGGCATCCCCAGCAATGACAGAGATGATCCAGCTGCTAAGCTTGCCCTCAACCTCCCCCTACCCCTTTTCCCCAAAACCCTTTCTGACATCAAACCGCTTATGGCTTCCCTTGTTGGTGACTGCTGGCAAACCTCATGGACTCCCAAATTGGTAACAAACTCCACGTCATCCAGCCCACCATTCCAATCAAACCCACCATCAACAACCTCTCTCGTGTCGACAACATTCATATTACCCGTCCTAGAATAGGTCACACCCACCTCACTCACTCACCTCCTCTTTGGCCCCTCCAACCACTCTGCAACAATTGCCATTGCCCCCTCACAGCCCATCACATTCTCCTTGCTTGCCCCTGTACAACCTTCCCAGAGCTTCCCTTGCTCCCCACAACTCAATTGCTGAGTTCTTCCAGAAAAACCCTCCGGATAAGATTATCTCCTTCATTCATCATGCTTCCCTCTACAACCATATTTAATTCTCCTCTTCCACCCCCTCTCCCTACTTTTTTTTTCTTTCACCCATGCACCTCCTTTCTCGATCACAGCTTTCTGACTTTTTGTTCTTGTATTTCTCTCATTTCCCCTCTGTTTCCTTTCCTTCCTACCTCTACAATGATCTGACCTCTCAGGCACAATTTTATCCTCATTGTTATGGTGCCGTTAAACCCTTATCAAACAAACAAAACTTTTTGGCTCCCCCTACTTCTCTGCAACAATTGCCATTGCACCCTTACAGTCCACCACGTCCTCCTTGCTTGCCCCCTGTACAACCTCCCTAGAGCTTCCCTCGCCCCCCACAACTCAATAACTGAGCTCTTCCAGAAAAACCCTCCGGATAAAATTATCTCCTTCCTTCTTCATGCTTCCCTCTACAATCATATTTAGTCCTCCTTTCCCACCCCCTCCCTCTATTTTTGCCCCCTTTTTCACCCATGCACTTCCTTTCTCGATCCGTTTTCTGGCTTTTAGTTGTCGTGTTTCTCTCAATCTCCCCCTATTTTCTTTCCTCTCAGGCACAATTTGACCCTCGCTGTCATTGTGCCGTTAAGCCATCATCAAACAAACAAACATTTTTTCACACCAAGCTAGACTTTTATTAACATTATATTATTCCTTTCCTTTTTGTAGAATAAATTCTCAATGGGATATTTTCTGCATGCAGTTAATATCGTGCTGGTCATAACTGGCCTTGCACCCTGGCCAGCAGTCAGCAATGCGATATAGAAGGGAATTCAAGATTTGATTGCTACCCAGAGTTGACTGCTACACAAGAGAAATGTGAGGGAAGAGGATGCTGCTGGCAACCCGTCAGCAAAAACTTGACCAAGGGCCCTTTCGGAAACTTTGGACAACCTTACTGTTTCTACCCGAAGAACTTTCCCAGCTATACCATGAGCATGGAGCAGTCAACCAATTTTGGCTTGACCGCCAATCTGTCAAGGACCACCACGGGATACTTTCCAAAGGACGTCATGGACCTAAAACTGGACGTTTACTTTGAAACCCCAGAGAGGCTTCATTTTAAGGTTGGTATGTTTTTGGAAATTTGCTTCTTTTGATTTTTATTTTTCAAGATTTGGGTCAGAATTTGGCACAGAAGGCAGACTTTCCATAGAATAAGTAAAGGGCAGATGTTAGCTGATTTAATTTGGAGATAAACTAGAGTATAAGAAGAATTGGATGTAGAAGTTGGTGTAGGTTATTCCATTTAAGGATGTTAAAGAAATGGAAATCTTAGAATTTTTTTATATCTATGTACTCACATTTTGTGTATTTAGTGTATCTTTAATACATGTAGAACAATAAATGCTTGACTTGTGGGGGATGACCAAAGTATTTGTGTTTTAATATCTATTTTTTTATTCCGTATCATTCTAATACACTAAGGATATTTAGAAACCTACAGCTGCATCATGAATTAAAGAAATGCAATAATAGGCTTTAAGCAAACCATCAAATCCAATTCGGAATTTTTTCTAAATAACAAATTTAAGATTTCCTGCCCAAAGGATATCTCCTGCTCATATTGAGTTCATATTTTGCTCTGTGTGTCTGTCTGACTGTTACTATTACATAATATCTGAAAAATATGAAGGGATAAATATGGTTGGAAGTTAAAACGTGGTCAAATTTACACTGATTTTTATATTTTGTTTATTTATTTAGATATATGACCCCAAGAATCAGAGATATGAGGTTCCGATTGAAACACCCAAAGTGACCACCAAGGAGACCAAGCCAGGATACAAACTCAGCTTCACGTACAACCCCTTTGGACTTGCAGTGACCAGAACAAAGACTGGCAAAGTCCTGTGAGTGTTCTTAATGTACATTACTTTTTATGGGATGTTATTTTCATTTCAAAGTTAAATTTGTACTGGGGTCATGATGACCCATTAGGATCTCCCTGGATGGGACTCTAGTCCATCACACGTCGAGCAGTGCTGGTACTCATTTACAACTGAGTGGACTGGAGCAAGTAAAGTGTCATGCTCAAGGACACATTACAGTGCTTGCAACAGGAGTCAAACCTGGTACCTTTCTCATACAATCATGACTCCTTAACCACGGAGCCACTCACTGCACCTCTAAAAGTAGCTTGCAAGTACTGTAAGTAATCATTTCTAGCTGTAATAGGTAAAGATTGGTGTAAAGGTGCTTCACAAGATGCTAGTCCACAGGTTAACTTCCCGGAAGTGCTGGTACTCATGTATAACTGAGTGCACTGGAGCAAGTAAAGAAGTGCCTTTGTACAACTGAGTGCACTGGAGCAAGTAAAGAAGTGTCTTTGTACAACTGAGTGCACTGGAGCAAGTAAAGAAGTGTCGTTGTACAACTGAGTGCACTGGAGCAAGTAAAGAAGTGTCTTTGTACAACTGAGTGCACTGGAGCAAGTAAAGAAGTGTCTTTGTACAACTGAGTGCACTGGAGCAAGTAAAGAAGTGTCTTTGTACAACTGAGTGCACTGGAGCAAGTAAAGAAGTGTCTTTGTACAACTGAGTGCACTGGAGCAAGTAAAGAAGTGTCTTTGTACAACTGAGTGCACTGGAGCAAGTAAAGAAGTGTCTTTGTACAACTGAGTGCACTGGAGCAGGTAAAGAAGTGTCTTGCTCAAGGACACAACACATCACTCGCGACAGGAGCTCAGCTTTTCTCATGAGCAGGACTCCTGTTAACACTGGGCTTATGTCAGGTGATCTTTGCCTTAAAACTATTGCAGGTTGGTGATTCTGGACTTAAGCAATTTTATAGAAACTTTTAGAGTGAAAAAAGGTGAATGCATGTAAGGATTTCGTTGACCAGCTGCATAAGAACCTTGTTCTGTACCAGCAAAATCCTTAAATTTATAATTCAATTATACTAAAAAAGAGCTAACTAACTTATACAAAAAAGACATGGGCGGGATTGCCTACCGAAAGTGGGGGGCAATGTCTGTAGTTGTCTGGGGAAAATCATGCTGAGATACGAAAAATCACTATACAAACATATAAATTCGGAAGAAGGTACTCCCCCAATCCTCCCTTTGAAGATAGAGTTAAATAAAGCTTGCAGAGGTGATACTTTACCTCACAATTTTAACTTACATTGTTGCTCAGTCAGTACAAGATTTTAATGAGTACAGAGGGCAGAATATTCTGTCCCTTGCTAGGGAATTAACTTTTCCTTCATTTTTCACAATTCCTCTCAAATTTTTGGCAATTCTTTATTTGCAAATGAAAGTAATGTTCTGATGATCATTTTGTTGTTGCTATGTACAGCACAAGAGGTGCAGTGGTTAAAAGCATTAGTTGAGTGGTCTAGCATGTCTATCTTTTTTGAAAGAGGACTTGAAAAGAAACAAAATGGTGAAGAAAGTGTTCAAAAATCTTATTCCATTAAGGAGATATTCAAGGTTAAAACTCTGTCTTATCTGTGTAGAAATGACTGGTGTAGTTGAGAGTCGGCATCTTCATCCTCACATTCTTAACAATTGTTAATGTATTTTAAATAAAGTTTGTTTATTTTATTCACTATTCAAATTATTTTTCTTCAAACTTTCTTTAGGTTGTATATTATAAATAACCTTCCTAGATTCAGTTTGACCATTTTTTTTTTACTTATCTCATAGTTTTTAAGCCACAAAATTGAAGGACAAAGTGTACTAGAATACATAAAGACTTTGAGGAATCTGAGGCTATGACATAACTAGTTTGATTTCAGTCGTTTTCACACAAATGATACCAAACTTGAAACTTAGATACGTATCTCCTTAACGGAATAAGATTGTTGAATGCTTCCTTGACTATTTTGTCCCCCTTTACAAAAGATGGACTTGCTGGACCCCTTAACCAATCTTTAAAGGAGTCATGCTCGTATGCGAAAGGTACCAGGTGCAATTTCCACAACAAGCAACGGACTGGCGTCCTGTCTAGGGGGAGACAGGTGGTGTCATCCACTCTGTCACGCCAGTAAAACCTCAGATAAGCACCGGCCTAATGGGCCTTCATGGCTCTAGTATGGATTTAACCTTTCGACTCCCAATCGGTTGTAGCACTACCGGTTTGGACATGCACTTTTCAAAAAAATATTTTGCTTCGTCAAATAGGCCCACAGCAATGATCCTGGTATCATTTGAAAGAGCTTGAATAGTTCTTTTAATCAATTAACAGTTTTAATGAGGTTTGTATTGATAATTGTTTCAGTAAACTCGCTTGAAAATGGGTAAGCACGAATAATGTAGTCAAATTTCATTTATATTTGTCAAAAACTTACTTGCCATACTTCCAGATCTTGCTTTTGCCTGAAAACTCATGAGAGACTGTCAAAGACATCAATACATTCAATTCCAGTCTGCCCCATTTTGACTGCTGCCCCTATAATCAATATCTTTCATAGTTCCTGATCGCAATACAACTGCCCAACGCAAAAAATATCATTAGAATCGGAATTTCACACATTTTCAATTGAAATAAACAAATAGCAACTACCCCCCTGTTTGTCCAGATTGAAATATAAGTTTTAAAACAAATCCACATTCAAATCATAGGCAGTGTGGTGTAACGGTAAACGTGCGGGAAGATTGCGTGTGTGGTGTAACGGTAAGCGTGCGGGAAGATTACGTGTGTGGTGTAACGGTAAGCGTGCGGGAAGATTACGTGTGTGGTGTAACGGTAAGCGTGCGGGAAGATTACGTGTGTGGTGTAACGGTAAACGTGCGGGAAGATTACGTGTGTGGTGTAACGGTAAACGTGCGGGAAGATTGCGTGTGTGGTGTAACGGTAAGCGTGCGGGAAGATTACGTGTGTGGTGTAACGGTAAGCGTGCGGGAAGATTACGTGTGTGGTGTAACGGTAAGCGTCGCGGGAAGATTACGTGTGTGGTGTAACGGTGGCGTGCGGGAAGATTGCGTGTGTGGTGTAACGGTAAGCGCGCGGGAAGATTACGTGTGTGGTGTAACGTAAGCGTGCGGGAAGATTACGTGTGTGGTGTAACAGTAAGCGTGCGGGAAGATTACGTGTGTGGTGTAACGGTAAGCGTGCGGGAAGATTACGTGTGTGGTGTAACGGTAAGCGTGCGGGAAGATTACGTGTGTGGTGTAACGGTAAGCGTGCGGGAAGATTACGTGTGTGGTGTAACGGTAAGCGCGGGAAGATTACGTGTGTGGTGTAACGGTGGCGTGCGGGAAGATTACGTGTGTGGTGTAACGGTAAGCGTGCGGGAAGATTGCGTGTGTGGTGTAACGGTGGCGTGCGGGAAGATTGCGTGTGTGGTGTAACGGTAAGCGTGCGGGAAGATTACGTGTGTGGTGTAACGGTAAGCGTGCGGGAAGATTACGTGTGTGGTGTAACGGTAAGCGTGCGGGAAGATTACGTGTGTGGTGTAACGGTAAGCGTGCGGGAAGATTACGTGTGTGGTGTAACGGTAAGCGTGCGGGAAGATTTGCGTGTGTGGTGTAACGGTAAGCGTGCGGGAAGATTGCGTGTGTGGTGTAACGGTAAGCGTGCGGGAAGATTACGTGTGTGGTGTAACGGTAAGCGTGCGGGAAGATTACGTGTGTGGTGTAACGGTAAACGTGCGGGAAGATTGCGTGTGTGGTGTAACGGTAAGCGTGCGGGAAGATTACGTGTGTGGTAACGGTAAGCGTCGCGGGAAGATTACGTGTGTGGTGTAACGGTAAGCGTGCGGGAAGATTGCGTGTGTGGTGTAACGGTAAGCGTGCGGGAAGATTACGTGTGTGGTGTAACGTGGCGTGCGGGAAGATTACGTGTGTGGTGTAACGGTAAGCGTGCGGGAAGATTACGTGTGTGGTGTAACGGTAAGCGCGGGAAGATTGCGTGTGTGGTGTAACGGTAAAGCGTGCGGGAAGATTACGTGTGGTGTAACGGTAAGCGTGCGGGAAGATTACGTGTGTGGTGTAACGGTAAGCGTGCGGGAAGATTACGTGTGTGGTGTAACGGTAAGCGTGCGGGAAGATCACGTGGGCGACACAGGTTCGAATACCAAACCAGATGCGCAGATTTGTTTTTCGCGAGTAATTACAGTGGTGATTTTCGTTGTTGTTTATTTTCATTTTTTTTGCATGTTTTACTTTGAGAACAAAAATTAGACTGGTATCAACGGAAAGGAAATTTCACAAACAATCTAAATATGTAAAAAAATCCTCCAGTTTCATTATTCACAAGAAAAATTACAAGCTCAAAAAAGCTTTTAAAAAAATTAACCTAACTTTGACTAAAATTGGCAAATTTACATATTTATGTCGATATTTTTTATATTTTGAGAAAGTTGTGAAAATTAATTTTGAAGAAAAAAAGTTCCCTAAAATTGCAGTCACGTTTTGAGCTCCCTGGGAGTTGAAGGGGTAAATGTAGAGCACTTGTAGTAATGCATGGGCTGAAACTGTAAATTACGCAAGTGTAAATTTACATTGTCTTGACTTTGAAAGTTTGAGGTCTGCTAAGCTTTCACTTCATGATGCTATATATGATGCACTTTATAATGTAATAAATGATGAAATTTATGTGCATAAAATACACAGGAGTGCAGTAGCAGTGGTTAGGGTGTCGTTTTCATACTAAAAAGGTACTGGGATCAATTCTCGGCCAGGGCGCTGTGCTGTGTTCTTGAACAAGACACTTGATCCCATTTGCTCCAGTTCACTCAGCTGTGAAATGAGTACCACTTTTGTCTTGGGGAGTTAACCTGTGATGGACTGGTGTCCTGTCCAGGGGAGTCAAGCACTTAGCACCATGGAAACCGAGTAAAAGCACCATAAGCCCTTGAGGCTTGATGGGATTTACCTTTGAACTTTAATTTTACAAGGTGAGTCAGCGTTCGACAAATCACCTGTCCAGATGCCCGGGACAACTAATATTTATGTGTGGGCAAGTTGATTGATATGCCTGCCGAGCAACCTTTAATTGTTCCAAACTAATAGAGTAAATTTCTCTTAAAAAATTAATTCATTGCACAGATTATACTTACTGCAATTTAAAAGCTGGAAATACCCAGAAAATAACTTAAATCAGACTAATATTCCATTTATTTGTAAGCCTAAATATGTTGTATGTTACAAAATGATCTTAAACCTCGCCATAACAACATACATGAAAAACACGCACCCATACATACAACGTATCACACACACACAAATCATATAATGTACAGGTATATAATCCAGCGCCAAAGCTGGTTGAACATGTGCGCAGTGCATGCTGTTTTACTAGCGAGGCTTGCTTCTTTCAACCAATCTTATCTTGCGTAAAAAAAACTCATGCACATTTATGTCCAGTCACTGTTTCTTGCTGACTCTATTATCCTGTGTTAATGCACCACATGCAATGGGTCTAATACCCATTCAGTGTACACATACTGTATCGTACAGGGCATACTGTGCTCCGTATACTGTACTGTTATGTGGCGAACTTAACCTGCTTTTGCCATGCCAGTTGTTTACACAAAAGTTTATTGAACTTTCTTGTTTCTTTTTCTTTTTTATGGAGCATGTTATTGCTTTATATTTGTAAAGGATATATGGATTACACTTTGCAGTGTTTTTTGCTAAGTGTAAGAATCTTTTATTATTTATACAGATTTCCTATCACCGTTAGAAATATTTTACCATTAAATGTGCATCGAATCCAATATTATCGTGATCATTGTTGGACAAGTGGATTTTGCTTCTGGACAATTATTTCTGTGCATGTGTCTGCCCAGCGGGCAAGTGAATTTTTGGGCGATTTGTTGAACGCTGAAGTGAGTTTCTAATGGTTGTCAATTAGAGTCTAATGTCAGGCAGCAAGAACTTGTTAAACGGTATACGTCAACCCCTTTTTTCCCTTTCATTACTTTTCTGTTAAGGTCATTTAATTCTCTTTGTTTATGTCTTGTTTCTATAGGTTCAATACATCAGTCACCATGGGTGCTTTCATGTTTGCAGATCAGTTTATTCAAATCTCTACATATCTTGCCTCCAACTACTTATATGGTCTGGGAGAACACAGGGGTACCTCAAACGCTCAACAGAGTGGGCCAAGTTTCCATTTTGGAACAGAGACAACCCCCCAATGGTAAGTGAAACATTGTGCATCAAAAAAGTTCTTGATGGAGTGAGCTGTATTGACCATGTTAACATTTGCTTCCTAAATTTCCAGGATAAGACATTTTAACAGACAATGAATTAAAATTAGTGTGTTAGTGTTAATTTCCTAAGATTGTTAAACAAAAATTCATGAAAGCTTGTAACCAGGGGTGACTACAGCAGCTCAAGCTTGTAACCAGGGGTGACTACAGCAGCTCAAGCTTGTAACCAGGGGTGACTACAGCAGCTCAAGCTTGTAACCAGAGGTGACTACAGCAGCTCAAGCTTGTAACCAGGGGTGACTACAGCAGCTCAAGCTTGTAACCAGGGGTGACTACAGCAGCTCAAGCTTGTAACCAGAGGTGACTACAGCAGCTCAAGCTTGTAACCAGGGGTGACTACAGCAGCTCAAGCTTGTAACCAGGAGTGACTACAGCAGCTCAAGCTTGTAACCAGGGGTGACTACAGCAGCTCAAGCTTGTAACCAGGGGTGACTACAGCAGCTCAAGCTTGTAACCAAGGGTGACTACAGCAGCTCAAGCTTGTAACCAGGGGTGACTACAGCAGCCCAAGCTTGTAACCAGGGGTGACTACAGCAGCTCAAGCTTGTAGCCAGGGGTGACTACAGCAGCTCAAATTTCTGGGAGAGGGTGATGGTATGAGGTCAAAATTGTTCTTGTGGAGTGAGCTGTATTGAAGATGTTTTAAAGGTTTTTTTATTTGTTAGCATAATGAAGATTATTTGTTAGCATAATGAAGATTATTTGTTAGCATAATGAAGATTATTTGTTAGTATAATGAAGATTATTTGTTAGTCTAATGAAGATTATTTTTTAGCATAATGAAGATTATTTGTTAGCATAATGAAGATTATTTGTTAGCATATTGAAGATTATTTGTTAGAATAATGAGGATTATTTGTTAGCATAATGAAGATTATTTGTTAGCATAATGAAGATTATTTGTTAGCCTAATAAAGATTATTTGTCAGCATAATGAAGATTATTTGTGAGCCTAATGAAGATTATTTGTTAGCATAATGAAGATTATTTGGTAGCATAATGAAGATTATTTGGTAGCATAATGAAGAATAAAATTTCATGAAAATGGATCTTAGCCATTTCTATTGTGATAAACAAGTCATTGAGTGTTTTGAATGATTCAAGTTATTTGGATTCTTAAAAGGAATTTACGTCTCTGGGTTAGGAAATAAGCCACACCCGCCATAGCAACGCATTAACTAGGTGGGGGCAAACAAACCTCAAATCCGCAATCATGCATGACCAATGCATTGACATTTAGATGTTCATGGGTCCTACTGCAAGTTTTGATCCATTTATGGCACTTCTCCGGATCTTTAGAGTTTTTAGCAAAAAAAGATAAACAAAATTGCCTTTAAGTTGAAATTGCCTGGGTAATGGGAATCAGATTTACAAAGCCTGTATTGTGCAATTTTTGTTCACTATCATGTCGTCACTTGGTCTGTGAGTGCAGAAATTTGTTTTGTGCAGAATATGCATTGACTGCATGAGTGCGCACCACTAGCTATCTGTACTGTGCCAGTACTGCGTGACTGCATGAGCGACCACCGCTAGCTAGTTGTACTGTACCAGTACTGTGTGACTGCATGAGCGCGCACCGCTCTAGCTAGCTGTATTGTACCAGTACTGCGTGACTGCATGAGTGCGCACTGCTAGCTAGCTGTACTGTACCAGTACTGCATGAGTGCGCACTGCTAGCTAGCTGTACTGTACCAGTATTGCATGAGTGCGCACCGCTAGCTAGCTGTACTGTACCAGGACTGCATGAGTGCGCACAGCTAGCTATCTGTACTATACCAGTACTGCGTGATTGCATGAGTGCGCACCGCTAGCTAGCTGTACTGTACCAGTACCATGTAGTATTTTTGCCCCACTTAATAATGCAGATTTGTTGCTAGGCATATTCGTGCGGTGATTGGTTGAAAAAGCTGTCAATCATCTAACTCAGTGAGGTTAATTGTCTAAGGTTTCTTGATGAAAGATTCTCAATTGTATTTTGTTATTGGAGCTTTTTTGCATCAGTTTTGAAACCTCTCTGGCACCATAGGCGAGATTTGATTGTGGGGAGCAAAGTCAGAAGTCGGGGAGGGGGGGGGGGGGCAGAAAAATTACATTGAGATACAAAAGTTACCATACAAAAGATATTAATTTAGAAAAATGTGTGTGTGTGGGGAGATGCCTCCCTTGATCCCCAACTCCTGCCTATGTCTGGCACTATATGACCTTGCTGTTGACATGTTGATAAGTCAACAATCAATCAATTAAGTAAAAATGTATACATCCACTAAAAATACTAACGTATATGGCACTATTTTATTTCTAATGTAAGTTTTCAAACGGATGTAGAGAAAAGAATAATCATAAAAATCAAATACTTGCAGATATCTAATTGAACACCATTTTTACATAAGCAAACGTAAGGGGCTTTGGGAGCTGTAGGGGAGTTACTAGAGTTGAGCTCTCTCTCCCTTCTTCTTATTCCCACACTGTGTAATGGTGTGGTGTGGGACACTGGTGAATACAATTCTTCTTCTGAGATTCTTCTGCTTATTTCAAAATGACCGTATTATGAGGATGTCTATACCCCCTTACCTTCCTGTTGATGAGGAATTAAACAAAATGTTTTCATATTTTCTAAGTTGAGTTTCACTCCTGCACTTCTGGCACAGAATTGAAAGTACAATAGCTTATGGGATGCAGTCAATCTTGTTTCCAAAAAGTAATGACACATTTGGTGTGTAAGTAGCAAGAGTTTGCTCAAACTAAAGGTACCTAGTAAGTTCTTTAGGAAGTGCAGTGGCTCAGTAGTTAAGGAGTCTTGCTCATATGCGAAAGATACTGGGATTCCCGTCGTGAGCGCTGCATTGTGTCCTTCAGCAAGACTTTACACTACTTGCTCCAATCCACTCAGCTGTAAAATGAGTGCCAGCACTGCTGGGGAGTAAGCTTGTGATAGACTGGTGTCTTGACTGCTGCCCAGGGGAGCCATGTGCTCTCATCCGCTTGTGCCATGGAATCGGGGATCGGGGCCTAATGGCTTGACCTTTTAACTTTAGTCTTTGATTACTGTCTTTTGGCACATAACAATATATGATAAAATTGCATCAGTTTTCTGTGAAGAAGTAATATATCAGTCACTAAGGAATTGTTTAACTATGAAGTTAAACACTCATGATATAAAATGATGATTATTAATGCTGAAAGGTTGTTTCCACATTCATGCTTTTCTTCTTGATCGTAGATTGATGCTAATTTGTACGGCCATCATCCATTTTACATTGGTCTGGAACCCGAGTCAGGAATGGCCCATGGTGTCTTTTTGCTGAACAGCAATGCTATGGGTAGGTTCAAAGTGTTTATGAATTCTTGACAATTCAATTGAATTTATTCAAATGAGCTACTGTAGGTCACTGGCCTCTGTCACAAAGTACACAACATGAGTATAGTGCATAGTGATTGGTTAACAACAGTAATACAAACTAATAGCAACAATATACAAATTATAGTAAAAGCCATTTCTCATTATGGTTTAAAACTTGTTTCTCATTCGGGTACAGAATTCTTTAATCGTCAAAATCTCTCTCCTAAAAACAACACCCACATTACCCACCTTAGGATTGGCCACTTCCACTTCACACACTCCCACCTCCTTAGTGTCTCCATCACTCCTCTGCAATAACTGTCACTACCCCCTCACTGTCTATCATGTCCTCATTGACTGCCCCCTGTCAACCTCCCCAGAGCTTCCTTCACTCCTTGCAATTCCATTGCCGAGCTCTTCTGGAAAAATGATCTCCTTTCTTCATCATACCTCCCTCTACAACTATATTTAGTCTTCCTATCCCATCCCCCCTGCCTCCTTTTTTATCTTTTTTTTTCTTCATCTTAACCAACACAGAGTGTTAGATTGATGTTATAAAATCATACAAGAATTTCACTTTTTGACCTATAAAATGTTTAAACTGTTTTGACATCTCTGGTCTTGAAATTTAGGCTCATAGAAGATTCTAGTCCTGGAATTTTTTAGGTGTAAATCATTGTAATTTTGTAGTTATGGCTAAAAAAGGTGCAATTTTTTCATACTTTTAGAGATTTTTGGAGATATTCCATGGTGTCATGTTCCACACAAGCTCCCTTCAGGTATTTTCTTTCATAATCGAACTGCCCATCATGCATGAATAGACATAAGGTAATTAACCTGCTATCATTATAAAACTGCCCATTGTGCATGAAAAGACATCAGGTATTAACCAACTGACTATGGTTGATGATCTATTGCTTATTTGAAAGAGAGATACTATTTGGGAATTCCTTATATTCCTTATCTCAATATATATATTTTCCAGTAATGATACTTCCTCTTGTTCCAATTGCAAGTGCAAATTTGTATGAAACTTTCATGGCAAATGAAATATCTATATGGACGGGTAGATTGAGCTTAATTTGACTTGAGCTTTACTTGAAACATGAAAATATCTCCACCAACGGTATTTGAATGAGAGCAGTTGAATATGACAAAGAAGTTTTGAACTTGATCTCAATCATATATGATAGCTATCATATATGATAGCTATCATATATGATAGCTATCATATATCCTAGCTGAATCAAAGTATAGCAGGAGAAACTGGTCAGGTTTATGATTTTCAGTGACTAAAATCAAGGACAGAAATATAAAGAATTGCATTAAAAAGCTCTCAATTACAAACAATATCTTCTCAATAAAAACATGGCACCTTGTTTCAAAAGACTGGTGACTTGACATCAATAACCTTCATCTTGCCATCTTTCTCTTTTTTTTGACAACAAATCATTACCACAGGCTGCATGAAGCAATATCTTTCCTTAGGAGAAATGGTCCGTCAATCATTCACAGTTAATACACATTATTACCTCAGGCATTAAGATACACAGCTATTTTTACCACCAGTTTGAAAACAAAACTTTTCCCATTAAGACACCTAACATGGATGAGTGATTTCAATCACAAAAGTGCCTTGATTATTCAGCTCTGGCTTTGTTTAATCTTATACACACAAATAGCCTTGGGCTACTTGGTTGTGGCATGCGTGGGTGGCAGATAAACATTATTGTTTGGAGTGGAAACACAATACACTGAACAGGAAGCCGGGTTGGTAATTGTTATACCTGAGTTTTCAGGATTAACTCAGGTGTCGGGTGCGGGTAGGCTTAAAGAGAAACTTTTTAGCATGTGGACACTCAAAACATTTACTAAAACTGTAATGGGTTGAGCATCTGCATCAGTGATGCTCTGGATTTTTTTACCCATTCACTTCCTTGTATGATCCTAGCTTTCTGTCTATTGGTTAACCCTCTTCTCTCAAATGATTCCTCTTACCTTTTTTCCTACCTCTGATATAATCTAACCTCTCAGGCACCATTTGACCTTTGATGTCATGGTGCCGTTAAGCCTCACCAAACAAACAATGTGTGAGCAGCGTGGTGAAAGTGACATGATTTCCTATATCTGTTCTCTCAATTTTCTGTTCTGAATCTACTTTTCAACCTATACCTTTCCACCATTTTTGTTGTCTGGGATTTTCTCTTTGTAGATGGGTACTTGTACAGTGGTTCCCCTATAGTAGTTGCACGCCTTTTTTTAGTTGCTTCAGCTCTCCCGGCCCTGGTATTTTTTTCCATCACATCATGACCAAACGCTTCTGCCATGTCCTTGACCTTGACTCTCTCTCCCCTCCCCGTGACCTACCTGCTACCTCCATAGACCAGTCCTCTACCCCAGTCCCCAAAATTATAATTATTCAGTCCACCAACAAACTAGACAGTTTTAAATGAGTTTCCTCCCTTCTTCATCCACAAGGCACTTCACAGCCTTGCCAAGGTTGCTACCATCAGATCCGGTGATCCCCTGGTGCACTGCGCCAGGGACACTTAAGCCACCACCCTCCTCTCCACCAAAATGCTAGCAAATGCTGATATTGACATAGCACTTACCCCCACCTTCCCTGAACTCCAGCAAAAGCGTCATCAGAACTAGGGACCTTGCCTACTTGACAATTGAAGACCTTGTAAAGAAACTTTCCAGCCAACATGTAACTGAGGCCTGTTGTCTCGTCCTCCAGAGAGACAGTGCTGAAACACCCACCAATACCATCTTCCTGACTTTTGCCACACCAACCCTCCCTTCCCACATCACTGTCGGCTATCTCAGAATCCCGGTCACCCCATACTTTCCCAACGCTCTCCGCTGTCATAAGTGCCAGAGGTATGGCCATGGAAAGAACTCCTGCCTCAGCCAAGCACGCTGTGGCAATTGTGGAACCTCGGACCATGACAGTGCCTCTTGCACCCTCCCCCACCCTGCACCAATTGTGATGGCATTCACCCAGCCAACCACCCCAAAGGAAAAACAGATTACTAAACTGAAAACCCTCAATAATAATAATAATAGTAATAATAGGAACATTTATATAGCGCTTAACCCAAACTGTGGAGTATGCTCAAAGCGCTTATACAATAAAAATGATAGGTTAATGTAAATAAACCAATGAATTAAATTATAATAAAAATCGATAATATTTCTTAAACAAATATGTTTTGAGCTGAGATTTAAACGTATTCAAAAATTTAATGTCTTTCATGGATTTCGGAATATCATTCCATTTTCTGGCGGCTGCCACTGTGAAAGACCTGTAACCAAAAGATTACAGGTCAATCCCAGCACCACTTTCCCGGTGGCCAGGAAGCAATTCCCTTCCCTCCACACCAAACCTTCCTACTTGAGCACAGTCTTTTCAAACACCAATACTGCCCCCACCACCCTCCCAACACCACTAAAACTGACTAACATGCTCAAACCGACCTCACCTGGCTCTACTTACCAAGCCCATTGCCTGTGCCAACAAGCCAACCACACCCATTACACAAACCAAGTCCACCACCACCTCTCTCTCCGAACTTCCTTCTTCTGTTAAGACCCCCCCTCCCAGCCCTGGTCATCAACACTTCAATTGCCAACAAACTCCAGCCAATCTGACCAACAAATCAACAAACAACCTACCATCCAAACCCACATGTATAACACCAAAGAGAACATTGCTTAATTACCAAACCCACTGAACATACTTTTCATCCAACTTTCAAAAACCACCACTCCCAAAGAAACAGTGACAGATTCAAAGAAAAACCAAGCTAACCCAGACACAACAGATCTTCCTCCAGATAATTCCCCCTTCCTCGTGGCATACAACAGAAACAATTACAATAACATTCACAACATTATGCAATGGAACATCAGGAGCCTCAATGCCAACTTGGAAGAAATTGACCTTTTGGCCACCACCTTCAACCCAGTCGTCTTCTGCCTACAAGAAACCTTCTTGAAAACCACTGACCACTATTTCATCAATATCTTCCCTTACACATAAACATCAAGAGGATGCTGACAGGGCCTGTGGATAAGTTTCCATTCTGGCTAGACACGACATCCCACACAGCCCTATTCATGTGAACATCAACCTTCTGGCCACCTGTATCTCCCTCCACAAAACCTTCACTCTTTGCATTATCTATCTCCCCCAACAGCAACATTCAGCCAACCAGCCTTAACAACCTTATCTCTCAGCTACCCTCTCCTATCATCATTCTTGGGGACTTCAATGTCCACAACCCCCTGTGGGGCTCCAATACCACCACCCCAGAGGCAAGCTCGTTGAAAACACTCTTCAACAGCACAGCCTCTACTTACTCCACACTAGCTCTCCGACCTATCATCACTCCACCACAGGCTCCCTCACCTCCATTGACCTGTCTATCTGCTCCTCCAACCTCCTCCCTGATTTTGGCTGGAAGGTCACTGCTGACATCTGTGGTAGTGACCATTACCTTCTCCTAATTCACTCCAACCTTTAAACCTCAACTGACCACACCCCCAACTGGAACCATAAAAAAACCAACTGGTCCCTTTTTTTTAAACCCTCTGTAACTCTCACCTCTCCCCCCATCTTCTCGAGGATAAGGATCCCATGTCAAACTTCAGTAACATTCTTATCAACATCTCCACCTGCTCCATTCCCAAAACCCACAAATTACCCCAACCCCTGGTTCAACGATGACTGCAAAACTGCCATCAAGAACAGGAAAAAAGTCCTCAGGAACTTTAAAACAAACTCGACCACCTACAACCTCAACCTCTTTCGCATCAGTCGTGCCAAAGCCAGGCACACTATTAAAGACAGTAAAACCAACACTTGGAACTACTTCATTTCTTCTCTCATCACCACCCCCACCAAGATTTGGAGTAAACAGCTTCCAAGGGTGGGCAAGTCTCCCATCTCTCTTGGAATGGCAATCTAATCACCGGAAAAATGGATATCACTAACTGCCTCGTCGCCTTTTTCAGGAACATCTCGTCCTCGAGCAACTACTCTGATGCTTTCAATGCCAAAAAGCTTGTGATGAAACCCGGAGAAATACTTTTTCCTCCAACAACAACAAGAGCTGCAACACCCTTTTCACCCTATCTGAAGTAAAACAAGCCATCAACGATGCTGGCTGCACCTCCAAGGGCCCAGATAACATCCAACCAGTTCTTGAAACACCTCCCCAACAAGGACACCGCTACCCTATTCACCATCTTCAACCACATTTGGCCCTCACACTCCTTTCCCCCGATCTGGAGGACAGCTATCATAACCCCAGTCCCCAAACCTGGGAAGGACAGCACCAACCCCTCTAGTTACTGCCCCCATCGTCCTCACCTGCTGTCTCTGCAAAATTATGGAAAAGATCATCAACCAGAGACTTAACTGGTTCCTTGGGGTGAGTTGGATTTGAGGCGAGTTGGTTTGGGGCGAGCTGGATTTGGGGCGAGTTGGTTTTGGGGCGAGTTGGTTTTGGGGCGAGTTGGTTTGGGGCGAGTTGGTTTGGGGTGAGTTGGTTTGGGGGCGAGTTGGATTTGTGGCAAGTTGGAGTTGGGTTTGGGGCGAGTTGTTTTGGGGCAAGTTGGATTTGGGGCGAGTTGGTTTGGGGCAAGTTGGTTTGGGGCGAGTTAGAATTGGGGCAAGCTGGTTTGGGGGCGAGTTGGTTTGGGGAAAGTTGACCTGTAACCCTCAATATTCCTTAGCACATTACTGGCAACTTTATTATGCAACACCCATATACAAGCCTGGAAGTATGTTTTGCTCACTACTTGAATTTTAAAGGGTCTCCCTCTATAGGAGATTGTGAAACACACTGAATATCCTTTTTCCGAGGACTGGTAGTCATTGTCAATTTTCAGCTAAATTTCATAAAAATTCCGTTTTCATTTCAGGGGTGAGCATTTTGGCAGTCATCTTGAAAAACATCAAATTACTATAAGAAAGCTACATTCATTCTAAATTTACGTCTTAAATTTTCTCCTTAACAGACGTGGCACTGAACCCTCTTCCAGCATTGACTTACCGAACCATCGGTGGAATATTGGATTTTTATATTTTCCTTGGTCCATCACCCGAAAATGTTGTCCAGCAGTACACCGAGGTTGTAGGTCGACCATTCCATCCTCCCTACTGGGGTTTGGGTTTTCATCTGTGCAGGTACAACTACAACTCAGCAAATAAGACCATGGAGATTGTTGAGAAGATGAGGCAGATTAAGATGCCCCAGGTGAGATTTTAGGGCAAGGGGTAGTAATAAGGAAGGGGGGGTCAAAAAGGTTTTGAAACACCCCTAAAATGTAAAAGGTCTAGACAAAATGCACCCCAATTTTGTGGTGATGACCTCTTTTTTTTGTTCTGCAGTAAAGCTAATCCCCGTACAGTACAAATGACTGCTATAGTTGGTGCAAATTTTGCTATACTTTCTTCCCCCTTTTTGCTAAAATGATGTCAACACTTAACTTTGATCAAATTGATTACCAACTGAAAGAGCATTTTCTGGCTCACCTAAATGCTTTGTATAAGTGGTGCACAGAATGCCTCCATGACTGGTTACTAACTGGTTACATAAATAAGTGATGAATTTTAAAATTGCAAGGGAACCTTCATATTTTTCAGGAATGTTACTAAAGTGTAGTAAGTGTAGTGAAGCATCATTACTGCATAAAATACTGTATCAAACAGCAAATCAATCTTACATATGATGCAAACTTTCCCGTTCTTTAGCATTTTTACTGATAATAGATGATTTCCATTCCTACTTGAAAAGGTCAAGTAACAGAAAGAATGCCACTTGCAGAAAAATGCTGAGCCATCTTCAAGAGCCAATTCCTGATTGCATAGATTTGATTGTATGGTATTCCCCATGAGTAATCTATTTTAATAAGTCTGCCACAGAGCACTTTGTTCCACATTACCGCCACAGAGCACTTTGTTCCACATTACCACCATAGAGCACTTTGTTCCACATTACCACCATAGAGCACTTTGTTCCACATTACCACCATAGAGCACTTTGTTCCACATTACCACCACAGAGCACTTTGTTCCACATTACCACCAGTCTAGTTATGTACATAGCTTGTATTCTACACATCCATGCCTTTTGCCTCTATGTGTTTATCTTGTTTTTTTGTAGCAGCGTCTTACTCCCTGGGACAACCAAAAATCTTATCTGGGCAACCATGGAATTTACTTGACTTAAACCTGCCTGGTTTTCAGCAAATTTTGCATTGCTTTTATCCAAAAATATTTCCTCAGGCAACCTTATATTTCCTCAGGCAATCTTATATTTCCTCAGGCGACCTTATATTTTCCCAGGCAACCTTATATTTCCTCAGGTAACCTTATATTTCCTCAGGCAACCTTATATTTCCTCAGGTAACCTTATATTTCCTCAGGTAACCTTATATTTCCTCAGGGGACCTTATATTTCCTCCGGCAGCCATATATTTCCTCAGGTGTCCTTATATTTCCTCAGGCAACCTTATATTTCCTCAGGCGACCTTATATTTCCTTAGGCAACTTTATATTTCCTTAGGCAACCTTATATTTCCTCAGGTAACCTTATATTTCCTCAGGCAACCCTATATTTCCTCAGGCGACCTTATATTTCCTCAGGCGACCTTATATTTCCTCAGGCGACCTTATATTTCCTCAGGCGACCTTATATTTCCTCAGGCAACCTTATATTTCTCAGGCGACCTTATATTTTCTCAGGCAACCTTATATTTCCTCAGGCAACATAAATTCACTCATTTCACCATGTGATCAATGTCATTCCATTGATCACATGGTGAAATGAGTGAATTTATGTTTGTAATTGTGCTACTTGCAGGATACTCAATGAAATGACATTGATTACATGGTGAAATGAGTGAATTTATGATTGTAATTGTGCTACTTGCAGGATACTCAATGGAATGACATTGATCACATGGTGAAATGAGTGAATTTATGTTTGTAGTTGTACTTCTTGCAGGATACTCAATGGAATGACATTGATCACCTGGTGAAATGAGTGAATTTATGTTTGTAATTGTGCTACTTGCAGGATACTCAATGGAATGACATTGATCACCTGGTGAAATGAGTGAATTTATGTTTGTAATTGTGCTACTTGCAGGATACTCAATGGAATGACATTGATTACATGGTGAAATGAGTGAATTTATGTTTGTAATTGTGCTACTTGCAGGATACTCAATGGAATGACATTGATCACCTGGTGAAATGAGTGAATTTATGTTTGTAATTGTACTTCTTGCAGGATACTCAATGGAATGACATTGATCACCTGGTGAAATGAGTGAATTTATGTTTGTAATTGTGCTACTTGCAGGATACTCAATGGAATGACATTGATCACCTGGTGAAATGAGTGAATTTATGTTTGTAATTGTGCTACTTGCAGGATACTCAATGGAATGACATTGATTACATGGTGAAATGAGTGAATTTATGTTTGTAATTGTGCTACTTGCAGGATACTCAATGGAATGACATTGATCACCTGGTGAAATGAGTGAATTTATGTTTGTAATTGTGCTACTTGCAGGATACTCAATGAAATGACATTGATCACCTGGTGAAATGAGTGAATTTATGTTTGTAATTGTGCTACTTGCAGGATACTCAATGGAATGACATTGATCACCTGGTGAAATGAGTGAATTTATGTTTGTAATTGTGCTACTTGCAGGATACTCAATGGAATGACATTGATCACCTGGTGAAATGAGTGAATTTATGTTTGTAATTGTGCTACTTGCAGGATACTCAATGAAATGACATTGATCACCTGGTGAAATGAGTGAATTTATGTTTGTAATTGTGCTACTTGCAGGATACTCAATGGAATGACATTGATCACCTGGTGAAATGAGTGAATTTATGTTTGTAATTGTGCTACTTGCAGGATACTCAATGGAATGACATTGATCACCTGGTGAAATGAGTGAATTTATGTTTGTAATTGTGCTACTTGCAGGATACTCAATGGAATGACATTGATTACATGGTGAAATGAGTGATTTTATGTTTGTTATTGTGCTACTTGCAGGATACTCAATGGAATGACATTGATTACATGGTGAAATGAGTGAATTTATGATTGTAATTGTGCTACTTGCAGGATACTCAATGGAATGACATGGTGAAATGAGTGAATTTATGTTTGTAATTGTGCTACTTGCAGGATACTCAATGGAATGACATTGATTACATGGTGAGTCACGAGGACTTCACGTACGATCATACCGCCTACAAAGAACTTCCTCAGGTGGTTCAGAATCTTCACGACCACAGGCAGCACTATATACCCATCCTTGTGAGTAAAACCTGGATGTCCTGAGAATATTTTTTTATAAATAATTTATTATATCAGAAAAGTACTGAAACTTATTTAATAAATTTACTTTGATTGACAAGCTGAAATAGTAATAAAAAATATATTTTTAGTTAGTAAAAAGGTTAAATCATTTTCCACTGTAAAATCACAAAGTGAGGTTGTGACTCTTCTGCAGTAAAATTTTTACACCAGCCATTTTTATACAAATTTGTTGTAAAATTGATACTGAATTTCAATGACAGAAAAGTTATTTTGTGTAGGTATACTATGCAAAATATAAACAAAGCGTTATGTTCTGAGAATAAGTGTCTTAGAATTTAACTTTGTGGGTTGATATCTTCATGTTTTGTCTGATAGCATGAAATTTTGATTTTATGTTCTGTTTAAATCATATCTATTCTTTTCGTTTTACAAATCCTTTGCATGTGATTCACATAATTTTTTATGTACTAAAATGGTATTCGTTTTAGCATGAGTATACTCTCAGTTTTTGTGAAATTTGCAACCAAGCTTTCAGCAATATGGATTTTCAATCAAGAAATCCCTCCCTCCACATAATGAATATATCCTTTAGTAGTATTTGAAAATATGAGGTAAATGTAAGACCAGTTTACCTTTGCATGAAGAGAAGTGTTTCTGCTTGCCAAGAGATAGGGGATGCTAAGTCACTTCAGCAAAGGAATTTTGCATGCTTTGTGTTATCAATGTTTGTGCATATTTCATTTATATATAACATAGTTTAATATAATTTTCTCTGTATCATATATTGAATAAAAAATGTTGCTGTACTTTTTGGAGCAAACTATACATTACAAAGGTGGTTTTTTTATTATATTTTTTTATCCGTCACAGGATCCAGCTATTTTTGCTGCGAAGACACCTGGTACCTATCCTCCGTATGATGACGGTGTCAAGAAAGATGTGTTTGTCAAAGATGCAAGTGGCAAGATTCTGATTGGTCAGGTAAGATTGCACTAAGGGATCCCATCTTCAGGAACCATGAGGAATAACTTAGGCTATAACATTTAAACCAAAAATGCTCAAAATGTCTTAAAAACTCACTTATGAAAATATACAGATGGCCTAACCTTACAGTTACCCTATCCACCATAACCTGGCTCTTCACAAGAAATTCAATTATTTGTATACAGATGATGAGGTGTGTAATAACCGATGTGTAATAACCGATGTGTAAAATTACATGAGTAAAAGTTATCTGGTGTGGTTCCTTAGTCCCTAGCTTCTAGCAGAGTCTGAAAGTCATACCTGCAGAAATAAGAGGTTCTTGAGGGTGAAAAGATTAGATTTGGATGTAATGAATAGTATGTGTTGAAAATGAATCTTGAGAGGGAGGCAGGTAGTTCAGTAAGGGAGGCAGGTAGCTCAGTAAGAGAGGCAGGTAGCTCAGTAAGGGAGGCAGGTAGCTCAGTAAGGGAGGCAAGTAGCTCAGTAAGGGAGGCAGGTAGCTTAGTAAGGGAGGCAGGTAGTTCAGTAAGGGAGGCAGGTAGCTTAGTAAGGGAGGCAGGTAGTTCAGTAAGGGAGGCAGGTAGCTCAGTAAGGGAGGCAGGTAGCTCAGTAAGGGAGGCAGGTAGCTCAGTAACGCATTCAGAATTTTTGGCCCTTAGACCCCTCCAACCCGACACCCCTGATTTTCTCAAAATCAGGGGTAATCCACACCATTCAACCCGAGAGACTTTTCACAATTCATTGACTAGCAACCAGCTATTGTTACACCATACACAACACAGGGGTAATCTATGCCTTCTTAACTGACAGCATCTTCATAGTCTATTCACAGTTCACGTGTTAGCAACCAGCTACTGTTACACTATACACAATAAGTCATTCATCTTGCGGTCAAGCCACATAACTGCTGTTCAGTGATGCGAATCAGATTAGTCCTTGGCTGAGCCTAAGTATAAATATACATTATATGCTTGGGAGGACTGTGCAAAACCCATGAATGATTGATGGACCATTTCTTGTAAGAATGGTAATTTCATCATGGGAGGCAGGTAGCTCAGTAAGGGAGGCAGGTAGCTCAGTAAGGGAGGCAGGTAGCTCATTAAGGGAGGCAGGTAGCTCAGTAAGGGAGGCAGGTAGCTCAGTAAGGGAGGCAGGTAGCTTAGTAAGGGAGGCAGGTAGCTCAGTAAGGGAGGCAGGTAGCTCAGTAAGAGAGGCAGGTAGGTAAGGGAGGCAGGTAGCTCAGTAGGGAGGCAGGTAGCTCAGGCAGGTAGCTCAGTAAGGGAGGCAGGTAGCTCAGTAAGGGAGGCAGGTAGCTCAGTAAGGGGGCAGGTAGCTCAGTAAGGGAGGCAGGTAGCTCAGTAAGGGAGGCAGGTAGCTCAGTAAGGGAGGCAGGTAGCTCAGTAAGGGAGGCAGGTAGCTCAGTAAGGGAGGCAGGTAGCTCAGTAAGGGAGGCAGGTAGCTCAGTAAGGAGGCAGGTAGCTCAGTAAGGGAGGCAGGTAGCTCAGTAAGGGAGGCAGGTAGCTCAGTAAGGAAGGCAGGTAGCTCAGTAAGGAAGGCAGGTAGCTCAGTAAGGGAGGCAGGTAGCTCAGTAAGGGAGGCAGGTAGCTCAGTAGGGGGCAGGTAGCTTAGTAAGGGAGGCAGGTAGCTCAGTAAGGGAGGCAGGTAGCTCAGTAAGGGAGGCAGGTAGCTCAGTAAGGGAGGCAGGTAGCTCAGTAAGGGAGGCAGGTAGCTCAGTAAGGGAGGCAGGTAGCTCAATAAGGGAGGCAGGTAGCTCAGTAATGGAGGCAGGTAGCTCAGTAAGGGAGGCAGGTAGTTCAGTAAGGGAGGCAGATAGCTCAGTAAGGGAGGCAGGTAGCTCAGTAAGGGAGGCAGGTAGCTTAGTAAGGGAGGCAGGTAGTTCAGTAAGGGAGGCAGGTAGCTCAGATGGCTGAGCGTATGACTGAGATGCTGGAGTTCCCAGGCCCGAGTCCGACAGCAATTCAGCCAGATATTTTTCCACAGATAATGCAGAACAATACGCTGACAGGTTTTGTCTTCTGCATCACACCTCCCCAACCGAACTTTGGGAAAAGTGGCAAATGGTTGGGTGGCGCTCACCGTCCTTCAGAGGGGACGTAAAGCTGTCAGTCCCGATGGTAAGAGCTTCACCCCCTGTCTAGTTCTCTGAACACTTCTCGGAAAAAACAGGTGTTCATCCACTTCATCCTGGCAAATTCCTTGGATCAACACTGAAAACAAAGTCCAAAGGTGACTGACGTGTACTTTCCCTGGCATACGCCTACAATTGTAAAATAAAGAGTCATTACAAAGTGTGAATAGTTTGGGTTTTGTAGGTGTCTTAGGTTTATACACGTACGCAATGAACGACAATTTATTTTGATCCATTTACCAAATAGAATTCAGGGGGAATCATTTTGCTCTCAAGCTACGGTTGAGAACATTTTAACATCACTCATAAAGTGAACAAATTGTCATGAAAGGGAAGTGAATCAACAAATAAACAAGTCTGTTTAGTCATAATTTCTGGTCTCCAAATGATTTCTGGTCTCCAAATGATTTCTGGTCTCCAAATGATTTCTGGTCTCCAAATGATTTCTGGTCTCCAAATGATTTCTGGTCTCCAAATAATTTCTGGTCTCCAAATGATTTCTGGTCTCCAAATTATATCTGGTGTTCATACTTGTTCCTCAAATTACATTTTTGTTCTTTAATTTGTAAGTTGAATACAAGGTTAAATAGCAGAAAAAAGCAAAGACACTATGCCTATCTTTTATTAACAAGTTTTTTGTAAAGTATCATTTAGATAATCTTAACACATTGAGTCCCAGCATCGCGTATACGCGCCCATATTTTGCTCCTTTTATGTACCAGCATCGCATATATGCGACGGATATCATAGCATCAATTACATGGAGTTTATTCATATTGGAGGGGTACTTCCTGTTTTGTTTTGTGAAATTAATGTAAACAAACATTTTGTCTACCTATTTTTAAGTGTAGGAGTCGGTCATACTTTCTGTTTTTGTAAGAACAGGGTAAAACAATGGACAACATTTTGTGAACGAAGCAAAGCGGAGATTTATATAGGCAATTTACATACAAAATGGTGTTACTAGTTGGCCATCCTCTGCCGTTAGATAGTGATGATGAGTCTGATTTGAAGCCAGATTTTGTAGATTTTGATGCAAACAGTGATAGCAAGAGTGATTTTGACAGTGATGAAGAGGAATTGACTATAAATAATGGTGATTTTTGGATCAACTTCGACATAGACAAGGCAGATAAAAAAGCTAAGTGGAGCAATGATAAATTTGGAAAAACCTTCTGGGCCCTAAGGGAATTACACACTAAAGTCTAATGGGGCTCAATGTGTGTGTTAGAGTAATATTTCTGTGAATTTTTCTTTCATTCGTATGATTGAGGAAAATCAAAGAAACATTAAAATGTATTAAAAAGTATTAAAATGTGACCAACCTGTGTAAAGTGTGATGTCATAATTGCATATGCAAGATATTTATTTTTATATTTCTTTGCAAAATTAATTGCATCTTTCTAAATTACTGGAAGCATATTTTGTTTGATTATTGAGATGGGGTATAACATACACTTTACAAGAATATGCTTTGCCCATCTGCTCATGTACCTTATACACTAATTAAAAAGAAGAAAAAAAATTGTTTTTATTTTGTGTGTTTATGTACAGTATTTGTATGGACATGTTGAATCATTCAGCCGTTAGTCTCGTAGTTGTGTCATTTTTCTTTTATTTCTGAGTAATTCAAAATCATTTTTGTGTGAAATAAAACTTTCAATCGCATCAGAGAGGTAAAAATTTCATGATTTTCATTTAAGTTAAAAACTCTGGCGTAAAATTCCACATGTTATATCTAAATTTTACGACGCAGGTACAACATGTGTCATAAGAAATTTTAGCAATAGCATAATATATGACAAATTTGTCGTTAACCCGAACCCTGTTCACAACACAAGGGCACATTTGTCGTTAACCCAAACCCTATTCACAACACAAGGGCACATTTGTCGTTAACCCGAATCCTGTTTACAACACAAGGGCACATTTGTCGTTAACCCGAACCCTATTCACAACACAAGGGCACATTTGTCGTTCACCCGAAAACCTGTTTACAACACAAGGGCACATTTGTCGTTAACCCGAACCCTGTTTACAACACAAGGGCACATTTGTCGTTAACCCCAACCCTGTTCACAACACAAGAGCACATTTGTTGTTAACCCGAACCCTGTTTACAACACAAGGGCACATTCCAACTTTCCCAAAGAAAATTGCAAGGACTTTCATATCTATATGAAACGACACAGTATGTAAAAATGCTGCTCATTCAAAAAACATAAAAAGAAAAACTCTTGATTTATATTGGCTTATACTGCCTCAAATTTGACAGACATTGTTGGAAAATTTCATGGGAAATTTTTGACAGTTTTAGAAAATCTTTTAATTTTTACCATGAGTGGAATAAGATGATTACAATCTGAAGCAATTTGTTTTTTTGTGTATTTTGTTTTTGGGTAACATCTTGTCCTTATTGGTTTGCATGCGAACCTAAGTAATGGCGATTTCGTCTGTCCGGCTGGCCATCCGACTGGCCACCCTGCCGGCCACAGTTTTTTCCTGAGATTTCTTCAGAAATTTTAAAGTTTTTATGAGCATGCCTCAGAAAAAGTTAAAAGTTTCTTCAGATATCCTTATGGAAGAATAGAATTTCCTTACAAAATATTAATTTTTCAGAGACACTTAAGACAGGATTGAAGACTAGTTTCCTTAAAAAGTCTACAAAACATTTGATATTTCCTTGGAAGATAACCGTAAAATGATACAATTTTCCAAAATTCTTCAGAGATCCTCAGCGTCTCTCTTGTAGCACTTGAGATTTAAAATCGTTAAAATTCTTTAAATTATTTGTGTATCAACGGTTGTATCAGACATGATTATTAAACTCTGCCTTTATTATTGTGGTCATTTGCATAAAGTTGCCACAGTATATAAACTGACCAGACATTTTTGTGTGACAGGATGTGAATGCATATGGGCATAGGGAGGGATGCCATGTGGGACGTGGAAAGGGGCCATGCGGGACATATGATATAATATATACCATGTGGTATACACCAAGGGCTATATCAGGCATAATTATTTGACTCCGCCTTTTCTTTCATATTCAACAACTCATTTGCATATAAGTTATTATATGAACTGACACTTTCATACATAGTATGCTCAATCAGGGACTGTGATAGCTAGGATGAGGCTTCTTATGGAGCCTATGAGATGTTATGTGGGACATGGGATGGGATGCCATGTGGGACATGGGGTGGGATGCCATGTGGAACAGGGTGGAATGCCATGTAAGATATATGGTGGAATGCCATGCAGGACATAAGGTGGAATGCCATGGGATGGAATGTCATGTGGGACATGAGATGTCATGTGGGACATGGGGTCCCAACCCATTTCAACAAGTCATTTGCATATAAGTTATTGTATAAACTGACACTTTTATATATAATATGCTCAATCGGGGACTGTGATAGTTTGGACTTCTTATGGAGCTTATGGGATGTCATGTGGGGCATGGGGTATGATGCCATGTAGGACATGGGTGAAATGCCATGTGGAGCATGGTGGGATACTACGAGTAATACAGTGTGACATAGGTTGGCATGCCATGTGTGACATAGGGTAGGATGCCATGTGTGACATAGGGTAGGAGGCTATGTGGGACATAGGGTAGGAGGCCATGGGGACATGGAATGTGATGCCATGTGGGACATAAAGTAGGATGTCATTGGGAGGGATACCATGTGGAACATAAAGTGGGATGCCATGTGAGACATCAGGTATGAAGCCGCTGATGCAGGACACAGGGAGGGACGCCATGTGGGACATAGGGAGGGATGTCATGTGGTACATATGGTTGGATTAATGTAGGACATACATGTATGATGGGATCCATGTGGGACATTGGGTGGGATGCCATGTGGGTCTTAGGGTGGGATGCCATGTGGGACATATGGTCGAATGCCATATGGGACATATGTTGGAATGCCATGTGAGACATACTGTATGGTGGAATGCCATGTGGGACAAGGCATGGGATGGGATGTCATGTGGGACATGGGGTGGAATGCCATGTGGGAGATATGGTGGAATGCCATGTGGGACAAGGGATGGGATGGGATGTCATGTGAGACATGGGGTGGAATGCCATGTGGGACATGGGATGCCATGTGGGACATAGTGTGAGATGCCATTTTTATAATCGGCTGGGTCATATGATATGGGTGTCCATTTGCATGGGCATGCGAACCATGACGGTATTTACCATTCTAGTTTCGGTGTATTTTAATTTTACACGATTATGTGATTTTTGTTTCAAATGAAGGTTTGGCCAGGGGACACTGCATTCCCAGATTTCTTCAATCCAGCAACACAAGAGTGGTGGGAGACGAATTTGAAAAACTACCACTCTGAGATTCCCTTCAACGGCATCTGGCTAGTAAGTACGCTTTAACCTTCTGACGTATCTCTTCAAAGCTTTTATCATATGCCAGCCCACCACTGTGTAGAGTACCAGTTGTGTGTTTATCTCTTTTTACTTTCATGTTAGAAACACTTCTTACATGTAGAGTACCAGTTTTGTGTTCATCTCTTTTTACTTTCATGTTAGAAACACTTCTTACATGTAGAGCACCAGTTTTGTGTTCATCTCTTTGTACTTTCATGTTAGAAACACTTCTTACATGTAGAGCACCAGTTTTGTGTTCATCTCTTTGTACTTTCATGTTAGAAACACTTCTTACATGTAGAGCACCAGTTTTGTGTTCATCTCTTTTTACTTTCATGTTAGAAACACTTCTTACATGTAAAGCACCAGTTTTGTGTTCATCTCTTTATTTTCATGTCTTTATGTTGTTGTTGGATTATTTGGGTGTGGAGGTTCGTTTTGTTTTGTAAAGTGCAAAGAACCCTGGGATTCTGTGATATAAAAGAACTGAGAAAGTAAGTAAATGCTTACAACATACATGTATTATTCTATCTTTGATTAATTTGTGATTAATTCTTGACATGAGTCTCAAAAGGGAAACACCTCTAGCTTGATTTAAAAGGGGGCAGGGTGCTAGACTTTTTGAGGGGCACATTAATGCATGTGCCAATTGCTGCATCTTTTCAGCATGGAGTCCAGGGGCCCCCTTAAGGTTCAATCCCGTGGTGAAGAAGCTCTGGGATTTTAGCTATAATCAATACCTCAAAATGAAACTATTCTGACTGATAAGGACCATTCATGAGCCACACAGGACAATTGCTTACTATGCTATCCTGTGTTCTGTATCCATGTAAGATACTTCATTTATGAGGTTAATTAAGATTATTGAAATTTAAAAAAATTAAATCTATAAATAAAATTACATTTAATTTCTCATGAGGGGCAGGGCAGACCCAAGAGGGTAGGACAGACCCAAGGGGTGGGGGGGGGGCAGGGCAGGCCCACAGAGGGGTGGGGCAGGCTACCCCGGTAAAACAGCAAAGCTAGGGGTCTGGGAAATATGAGGTGGTTTGGAAATTGGAAGTATGTAGATTCAGTTTGAATACCTAGATGTGATATCTTCAGTCTTCTTGTGGTTTAAGGTTTAATATATACAATTTCAAATCCAAGGCTTGATATTTTGTATGTAAATCAATTCACTGATAATATTAATGTAGTTATTTTAGTTCTGAAAGTAGGAACCTTGAATATCAAGGTAACTATGAAAAAATTCATTTGAATTAAAAGAATAATTCTCCTTTCTAAAAGTCTCAAAGGAGATAAGAGATAAGATAAGATCAATTTATTTCGTCCACAACAAAATATGGAAATTTGTCACGCTGTAGCAAAACGTACAAAGATATTTAAAAGAAATATAAATATAAAAGTTTTAATCATAAAACTAATAATCATAAAATTTACATAAAAGTTATTTAAAAACCCAGTAAATTAGGAAAAATAAAATTTTTGGTAAATATTAGTGAATGGTAAAATACAATAACGTCCAAGACATAAAAAAAAAATATATATATAGGCCCACATACATTTTGAATAGGGAAATAGAGTGCAAATGAAAACCTGAATCTGTTATGTTTGAACGGTGGCATACGAAATCTTTTTCGTGAACGGCAGAAAATATATAGTGGGAAGAGCGGATGTGTGTTGTCATTCAATATCTTAGTTATTTTTAGATGCACCATGTTATTGTAGAGATCAGAGACGGACTTCAGACATACATGTATGTCATCACCAACAACACGGCTTGCGGCCCTTACGATCTTCTCCAATTTACTAGTTAATAAACAGTAATAATTTTACCACAAAAGTTTGTTGAACAAGTATGTCAGTTATGTAACATGTATATCAATATAAATTTGTATTCATTCTAAGAGTATTTGAACAGTTTGTAATAACTCTTAATCGTTGATATTTGAAAAATTATCATGAAGTTTTGTTGTTCTGGTGCAAAAGACCGATTCCCTGGAAGTGATTGGTAATTCTGCTTTAAAACAGAATCTCCATTGACTGCCATGCGAATGTTATTCTCTGTATGAAACATTCATTTGTATTAAGTAAACTTTAAAAGTGTAGTATTCATCTATTTGAATTTTTAGGATATGAATGAGCCATCCAATTTCATCAGTGGAGATACCGCTGGGTGCCCAAACAATGGAACGTATGAAGACCCACCATATGTGCCAGGTACTTACTGCCTAATGACAAGTTGTTTTATGCTCATCAGAAGACTTCAAAAGTGGGCTCGTTACGATCTGGCGAAGACCTTGAAAAGAGCTTTATGGCAATTAGAACCTTAACGAGCTCATAAATTTGGCCAAAATGAGCTCATAAATAATGGAGCTCGTAAATAAACAAGCTCATTCACAGTTTTCCTTAGCTAGTCAGAGCTTGTAAATGCTGCCAAAAGGAGCTGGTGGCCGAAAAGTCAGGGTTTTAGTTTTTCCTGATTGATGTAGATTTTAGCCAATTGAAGTTGCATCACACGGTCTGCTTTTACAGAACTTTTCACCCATTGCACGCAAGCGAACACTTCCAAAAGGTCAATGGGAAAACATGTACAAATTTTGAGTACTTGGGTCGGGATTTAGTAATATTTTGAAGAATTCCATACAGCAAAGGTATTTGATTTAGTGTGAGAATCAACTTAAATACTTTTCAGCCGCCAGCTCCTTTAAGTACACTTTTATGGACAACCATAAAGATGACAATGGGACAAAATGTCTCCTTGTAAAACAGCTTGAAAATTAAAGGATACTTTTAGTGGTCAAGCATGCCCATCCTATATGAAAGAGGAATATTAGTAATGTTAAACAAGAAAGAGATGTAATTTTTGTAGAAATGACTAAAATAAGACTAGAAGTGACATCGCAGTCAGAGACGATGGGAGCATCTCACATGGCACTACATTCAAATCTCGCTACAAATTTTCAGTGTTTGAACCCATAATAAGAGGTGCACTGGTTTAGGAGTCATGCTCATATTCAAAAGGTGCCGGGTTCGATACCTGTCGTGAGCGCTCCATTGTGTCCTTGAGCAAAGCACTCTACTTGCTTCAGTTCACTCAGCTGTAAAATGAGTACCAGCACTGCTGGGGAGTTAATCTGCGATGGACTGGCATCCTGTCCAGGGGAAGTCATGTACTCTCATCTGCTTGTGCCATTGAAATTGGGGATAAGCACTGGCTCTATGAGCCCTATAGCTCGGATGAATTTTGCTTCGCTAACCCAAAAGAACCTCCATTTCTGCGGTTATGAATTTTATACTCTGCTAGACGAATTAAGAAACCCACCATAGATAACTTAAGTGATTTTACTCATCAGTTATTACACTCCAAGTATCAGCTGCATGTAAACAATGGGACATCTTGTGAGGAACCAGGTTATTATGGATAGGGTTAGTGAAGGGCCAGGCCAGGTGTATAACCTGTGGTTGAGGATTCATTTAGATTTTGATAGGATGTCAGTGAGTTATTAACACACTTGTGATTTTGAGTGCAAAAGACTTCAAAATTTATAGCCTAAGTTATTCATCATGAATAACAAGTTTTCTTTCCATATCAATAATTTCTTTACTGACTGTGAGTGTCTTTGATTTTTTTGTTTAATTTGTATGTTTATCGTATGGTAGTGGTGTCAGTTTGGTCTTTTTATCTGGTGACTAACCCTTTGTAGCCCATCATCTTGTTAAGTTATGTTTAACTAAATTTGTCGATGGGTAATGAGTCAAATTACACTGCATGTATGTTATTTCAAGACAAGGGTAGTTTAAGTCAACGTATAAGAAACATTACAGTGTAAAATGTCATTGAAACTTTCAGTTGGTTTTGTATTCTTTTACAGGTATAGTAGGAGGGAAGCTGAATTCCCATACCCTCTGTGCATCGGCCATGCACCACATTGGAAGACACTATGATCTGCACAGTCTGTATGGGCTGTCAGAGGTCATGGCTACTAACAAGTAAGTCAGACAACTTTATTTAAATAGTCTGATGGCTTAAGGCAAGTATTGTGACTTACTGGATTCAATTTGCATTAAGCTTTTCACACTTATTGTTAAGGTTCAGTAGAACAATTCTAGAAGGGTGCCTGAATTTTGAAGTCAAGGTCAAAGTGTGATCTATGTTTGACCTTTGCTTATTTTTCTATGGCTGGGAACATGTAAATGCCATTGAACTTTGGATTGATCACTGCATGGGTCAAAAGAAACACCTTCTTTTTGAAAAACATACCAAATGAATCGTATGGTCATAACAGTTAATAAAGTATATAGTAAGTAAGGCACTACAACCTCCCCAAAGCTTTCCTCACCCCTCACAACTCCATAGCCGAGCCCTTCCAGAAAAAACCCTCAATAAAATGATCTCCTTCCTTCATCATGCCTTCTTCTACAACCATATTTAGTCTTCCTCTCCCACCCCCTCTACCCACCCCCTCCCCCTCTTCCTCTTTTTTACACCCCTGCACTTCCTCTTTCGATCCCAGCTTCCTGGCTCTTAGCCCTCGTACTTCTCACAGACTCTTCATATTTTATTTTCTTCTTATGTCTGGAATGATCTAACCTCTCAGGCACAATTTGACCCTCGCTGTAGTGGTACCGTTAAGCCCTCAGCATACAACAACTCATTAGCAACTATGTACTTTATATTAAGTTTGCTGTTCCTGTAGTAAGGAAGCACATCACTAGGACATGGATTCCTCTTCTTTGTGCATTACTTTTTCAGAGCCCTTACTGATCTCCTACAAAAGAGACCTTTCATCATTTCAAGATCCAGTTTTGCTTCACTTGGAAAGTATGGTGGTCATTGGTCAGGTGACAATCGCAGCCTGTGGCCGGACATTCATTACTCCATCACCGGTAAGTGCACAATTAAAGGTATATGGACAGCTGCACAATGTTTCTGTCGCTGCACAATGTCTCTGTCTTATGTCACATGATGCAAGTCTGAATAGCTCAGTTTTAATACTTTGACAACATTTTTGAAGTTTTGACTGATCAAAGCTGGAGGATTCGTTGACTTTTACCCCTGTCTGGCTCTCTGAACACTTTTCACCAAGAGAAGTTTGAAAACGCAGTGTTCATATTCCCTTCCCGTGTCGGTCGCGATTTTATTTTTTGTAGGCTTGATAATCATTGGCCAAAGTTATTGACCAATAATGTGCATGGATAGAAAGTTGGTTATTCATGTTTTATTTGGTGTACAAATATAGATATGAATATTCATATACACAATCTTATTCTTAGGCAGTATGGGATATAAATATAACAATCACCTTCAGTCAACATCAATAAACTAAAGAAACACTTACAGTCAGCCAAGTTAACACTGTCTTGGTTATCTGTAGTAAGCACAAGCACTGTTTTTCCACCGTTTCTCGGCAATGACACACTCCCACCAAGGATCCTTGCTCCCTCACCAGAAGAACCTCTCGCTGAGTTCTTCATTACCTGCATATAACCATGGAGCTTATGATATAATGAGAGAAAATATAACAACTTTGCAGACATTGCACATTCTGTACGTACGTACGTACAAGGAGCTTCATATATGTGGTCGTACATCCTTGGTTACATCATACGCAGTTACCAAGTGCTAAAACTTAACAAATATGCACCACTACCATCATAGTAACAAGGTGAAGTACAACTGGAATCTGATTGGTCAATAAATTAGCCATTGATATTCTAGCCTACAGAGAAAAACAATCTCGTCCTGGTCCAGTCAAGTTCACGACGCCGTCTTTAGTTGCAGGCTGAAGGGTTTGACTGATACGCAATGAGACTTTGTGAAATTGCGTGTTACTGATAAGAAACCAATACCGTATTTCAGGTCTGTGATGTACGGCTTAAAATTGTTTGCATTTTGATCTTTGTCAGTGGTGAGAATGCCTTCCTTTCATATCTAGATAATTATTGGGGGTATGGCTGAGATAAACAAGTTCTGGCAGATTCAGCGGGCTCTCCTTCAAGCAATTGGCCTACATGATGTAATCAAAAAAAGATATGCTTATAAAATAGAGTTAAGGCCGTTACACAGCAAACTGAACGCGGGTGATTTTTTTAACAAAATTGACTAAAACAAAGGAAAAGAAACATTTTGACATCTTGTTTACAAGAGAAGGATTGTCTTCGTATGGCTTTTCAGATGATAACTGAAAATTGAAGCAAAATCTCCATCACAACAGAAAGCTGCGCCCCACCAAAGCGAATTTCTAGCAAATTTTCCGGTATCATTAGAAAGCCTCAATTGTAAACTTTATCCTGTGTAAGCAAAAAGTCAAAGCATCTTATGATATTTCATTCCTGTATAATTATCTAAAAAATCACTCGCCGCATTGCGTCACATTTGGTGTGTAACAGCCTTTATTCACCATGGTCAATTACAGCCTTTATTCACCATGGTCAATTACAGCCTTTATTCACCATGGTCAATTACAGCTTTTATTCACCATGGTCAATTGCAGCCTTTATTCACCATGGTCAATTACAGCCTTTATTCACCATGGTGAATTACAGCCTTTATTCACCATGGTCAATTACAGCCTTTATTCACCATGGTCAATTACAGCCTTTATTCACCATGGTCAATTACAGCCTTTATTCACCATGGTCAATAACAGCTTTTATTCACCATGGTCAATTATAGCCTTTATTCACCATGGTCAATTACAGCCTTTATTCACCATGGTCAATTACAGCTTTTATTCACCACGGTCAATTACAGCTTTTATTCACCACGGTCAATTACAGCCTTTATTCACCGTCGCGTTTGGTGTGTAACAGCCTTTATTGGTCAAATAAGTTTAATAAACCATAATTCACAAAGAAAATTAACTATGTTTAAATTCTAAAGACTGTTCTACTCAGACATGTGCTCCGTTCTACTCAGACATGTGCTCCGTTCTACTCAGACATGTGCTCCATTCTACTCAGACATGTGCTCCGTTCTACTCAGACATGTGCTCCGTTCTACTCAGACATGTGCTCCGTTCTACTCAGACATGTGCTCCATTTTACTCAGACATATGCTCTGTTCTACTCAGACATGTGCTCCATTCTACTCAGACATGTGCTCCATTCTCCGTTCTACTCAGACATGTGTTCTCCGTTCTACTCAGACATGTGCTCCGTTCTACTCAGACATGTCTCAGACATGTGCTCCATTCTTCTACTCAGACATGTGCTCCGTTCTACTCAGACATATGCTCCGCTCCGTTTCTACTAGGACATGTGCTCCGTTCTCAGACTCAGACATGTGCTCATGTGCTCCGTTCTACTCCAGTTCTGCTCAGACATGTGCTCGGTTCTGCTCAGACATGTGCTTCATTTTACTCAGACATGTGCTCCGTTCTACTCAGACATGTGCTCCATTCTACTCAGACATGTGCTCCGTTCTACTCAGACATGTGCTCTGTTCTACTCAGACATGTGCTCCGTTCTACTCAGACATGTGCTCCGTTCTACTAGGACATGTGCTCCGTTCTACTCAGACATGTGCTCGGTTCTGCTCAGACATGTGCTTCATTTTACTCAGACATGTGCTCCGTTCTACTCAGACATGTGCTTCATTTTACTCAGACATGCTCAGTTTCTGCTCAGACATGTTCTACTCAGACATGTGCTCCGTTCTACTCAGACATGTGCTCTGTTCTACTTAGACATGTGCTCCGTTCTACTCAGACATGTGCTCTGTTCTACTTAGACATGTGCTCATCTTAAATGGAGACAGAATTAGTAGCTCTCCACAGACCTTTACAACAGTTTTTGTGGAGCAGAGAAGGATTTTCGTAGAAAGATTCACTAGGAGTCTACATGGTGGAATAAATGATAGGTGCAATGAGCTGTACGTCATAATAGGTACAATTTTAAGAAGTGAGGATTATGTAATAACAAATTTTAGTCTGCACTCATATTGGACTATCAAAATTTGATGCAAGAATTGCAATGACATACGTGACATTTTTATGCAAATACATTTACTAAAGGTGCAGTGGTTAAGGAATCCTGCTTGTATGCGAAAGATACCAAGCTTGACTCCCATCAGGAGCGCTGCATTGTGTCCATGAGCAAGACACTTAACTCTGCTTGCTCAAGTTCACTCAGGTGTAAAGTGGGTACCAGCACTGCTGAGGAGTTAACCTGCGATGGACTCGTGTCCCTTCCAGGGAAATCATATTCTCTCATCCGCTTGCGCCATGGAAACCAGGCATAGGCCTAATGACTCGGATATTTAACTTATTAATTTTTAACCATCTTTCCAATTTTCAGCCATGCTGGATTTCAACATGTTTGGAATTCCCCTGGTTGGATCGGACATTTGTGGATTTGGAGGTGACACTACAGAGGAGCTGTGCACTCGATGGATGCAGCTCGGATCCTTCTACCCATTCTCAAGGAACCACAATGACGCTGGTGCAAGGGTGTGTACTCAAAAATATCAATAAAAAACAAATAGATATTTTATTGTATTATTTTGTGAATTTTTGATTTTCCAACCAAATATTTGATTTCAAGTAAATTTAAAATATTTTTGTTTTATAATTTATCTGAAAGAATGTAATACTTTTTTCTTCTTTTTTTTTTTTTGCATATTATTTTTTTAATTATCTAACCAAAATTTGATTTCAAGTTAGTTTTATGATTTATCTGAAGGTAGATTTTTGGAAAAAGAAACTTTTCCATATTGTTTTGTGAATTTTGGATTTTCTAACCAAATATTTGATTTTAAGTTTAAAAGATTTTTGTTTTATGATTACCTGAATTAGATTTAAACGAAAAAAGATGTTTCCATATTAGTTTATGAATTTTTGCTTTTGTTAACAGAAATTTGATTTTAAATTTGTTTATGATTTATCTGAAAACTGTAATTTTTCTGTATTATTTTTATTTGTTTGTTTTTCTGACCGAATATTTGATTTCAAGTTAAAATTTTTGATTTATGATTTATCTGAAGGAAGATTTTTTTTTTTGAAAGATGTTTTTCATATCATTTTGTGAATTTTTGATTTTCTTACTAGATATTTGACTTCAAGTTTAAAAGACTTTTGTTTTATCTTATGGTAGAGTGTTTAAATTACCAAATATAATATTCTTTTCTTCTGCTTTATATTATTTTCCTCTTATGACCCATCAGGATCAGGATCCCACCCAGTGGAGCACAGCTGCACAGGATGCCATGCGAAGTGCCCTTCAGACTCGCTACTACCTCCTGCCATATCTCTACACCCTGTTCACTGATGCCCATGCTAATGGCACAACTGTGGCAAGACCACTGTTTTTTGAGTAAGTACTATAAAACTTGTCCGTTGAAACAGAAGAACATTGAATGCTGCGGGAGAGTATTTTAGTCATACATAATATTACATCCACAATGGCCATTATTTGCAAATTGAGTGTTTTCAAAGTGAGCCTGCTTTTTGCAAATGATATTTGATGTTCTTTTTGCAACAAAAATGTACTATTTTTACCAGCTGTTTTTCCTGAAGGTTTTTTTGCCACCAAATTTGATTGCTCAAAATTTGTTACTTTGTGTACACATGTAATTTGCATCCCTAACAATCTTTTTATGCACTTATCTGAATGAACTTTTATTTTTATGCACTTATCTCTATGCACTTATATATTTATGCACTTTTATCTCTTTGCACTTTTATCTTTATGCACTTGTATCTTCATGCACTTATCTCAATGCACTTTTATCTTTATGCACTTTTGTCTCTATGCACTTTTGACTCTATGCACTTGTATATTTATGCACTTATCTCTATGCACTTTTATCTTTATGCACTTATCTCAATATCTCCCACTCATATTGTTAGCATTTTACAAAATTTAAGCTTTGATTATAGAACTTAAGCTTTAGTAACCAAGAGGCTTTGTTTGGGAGTGCAGTAGCCCAGTGGTTATGGCATCAGTCTCATCCTCAAAGGTACCAGGATCAAATCTCAGCCAGGACACTGTACTGTGCCCTTGAGCAAGACACTTTATTCCATATGCTCCAGTTCACTCAGCTGTGAAATGAGTACCAGCTTCAGCTGGGAGTTGACCTGCGATGGGCTGATGTCCCATCTGGGGAGGCAAGTACTTTCATCTGATTAGCACCATGGAAATGGGTATAATCACCGACTCTATAAGCACTCAAGGCTTCATGGGAACCAACTAACTTTGTTGACTTACCCCCCTCTCATCTGTTATGCAACGTTCTCCTTCATTGCCTCATGATTTCTTTGCTTGTATTTTCTTCATTCATGATTATGACCCGCTCCCGGGACTCAGTTTATTACAGTCTCCCTCAGTTATCATATCATCTGAGTTTGGATCTCCTTAGTTTGACTTTGTTAAACCGAAAAACATGTAACTGAGAGAGTCCACCGCAACCAGTGGTAGACGATGAAAATGTTAAAGGTACATAACAGGTAGAGGTTTATACTCCCCTGAAAGAGCATTCAATTTTGAGCACTGAGTCTTTAAAGAGTCACAATAGCACTTATAGTTTTTGATGACATCAAAAGTTTCAAAATATTTCAGCATGTGCAAAATTGATGATACAGCTAAAATTCTTTATTGTAATTCTTTACACATCACTTAAATGTCAAACATGAAAAGTTCTCAAATTGCATTCTACTAATAAATCTGGGTCAAGGTAATCCAATTTCCTTCACACTGTAGCCAACCCTGAACAATTGCATTAGCTTTGTGGTCGCCAACTCAGAAAAAACTGGCGCCCATCTTCCCTCAATTCCAAAATTTTGATCACATAAATTGTTAAGTTACTCGCAGTACAAAAACCTGTTTTAAATTATTTATTTTTAAGTGAAAATACCCTTTTTTTGCCCAGATGGCTTTCTTGCATGAATAATTTAACTTTATACTCCCAACTCTTTTTAATTGCAAAATTCACAAAACAATTATCAAAAGTAAAAACTGGTCAACAAAACAAACAATATGATCATTTTCATTTTGTGGGGACAAAATTACGGCAAGAAAGAACAACCCTTCCTTTGGTTGCAGTATAAAAATTTGAAATTAGGACGCCAGTAATGGGGCAGTGAAGAATAAAGGTATTTCATGCTACTGAAATATTTTCAGTGCATTACTCAAAGAAACTTTTATTTTGGTTGCCAGATGAGACATAACGTGTTATTTCTTTGGTGAATAAAATCATCATTTTTCAATTTTTGGGTTGCCAAGCTTTAAGTTTTCATTGCCATGGCGATAGGATTTGTCAATGGTTGACTATAACCAACTTCCCACATGGAAAATGTTTGGGGGAAAGACGAAAAAACAACAAGTTAACATAAATGATTGTGTTTAAGGTCACAAAATAATGTGCAGTTTTTGCTATTTAGGTCATATAAATATATATATATATATATTTTGCTATATATATATATATTTTATATATATATATATTTTATATACATTTATATATATATAATATATATATATTTTTGCATGGATTTTAGTATATTTTAACACATTTAAGCTTGTGTTGTTTATACCTTTAAAAGTATTAGAACTGTCACAAAGTGTAAAATATTCAGCGTCACGTGACTTTCTGCGAGATAAAAATATATAATTTTCTTTTTAGATTTCCTGATGACCCGATGACATATGCAGTGGATCGTCAGTTTTTGTGGGGCCCGGCCCTTCTTATTAGTCCTGTTCTGGACCAAGGTGCCAGGACGGTCCATGCAGTGTTTCCAGCTGGTGTCTGGTATGACTTCTACAATGTAAGTCAGTGTTTCTTTGAAAGTATGTTTTGAGTTATATTTTGCACATCTGTTTTACTTAAAGGTTTAGAGAAGTTTCTCATCAAAGACAAAAACATTGCAGGTCATGTCATTTACCCATTCATAAATCATTTTAGTTATGCTTCATAAAACACTACTACTACTACTTAAACATTTTCTGTTGGCCAAAATTGGCAAAAGTGCTTTTTTGTTTGTTCATGATCCTCCATTACTACAACTCAGCAGTACTCCTTTATGGGGTATTGATGCCAAGCTATAGCAGCTGCTGGCTACAGCAACTAACCACAACCCAGAATACTAGACCAAAATTTTAATGTCGCAGCTGGACTCGAACTTCGCGATCTCGTGGTTGGGAAGACACATATTAGTATTACTGAGCCACATGAGCTGTGGCTAGTGATCATGTTTTTTCATTCATCATTTCTTGCATGTTTCAGCTAATGCTCATGTGACACCTTGTCACAGTTTGAAGTTAACCAATGAGTTCTCACAGATTAATGTCCAACATTTTAGCTTTTCCAAGGGGTTGTGATTGAGTGGAATGGTTTGCCCGAGTAGGTGCATAGTTAACACATTCTGTTTCATTTTCAAAGTCAACAATGATAAAGTTCTTTATTAACTCTGGGCATCTTTGATTTGTTTTCCTTTGTGTTGGCCGTGTTAGTTTGGGCTTTTTTCTGTCCATCTGAGAAAATCTAATAGTTTCATTTGTTTTATATTCTTGTTGCGTTATGAAGCAATCATATGCTCTATTCAACCATTTCAGGAAAACAACGATCATCAAGCAAACCTGACCATGTGAAATTGGTGGTGCATTGTTTCTGCTTTCAAATGTGTAGTGTTCGACTACTTTCTGTTTTATCTATGTTGTCTAAATGATACAGGGATAGGAGGTGCATTGGCCCAGTGGATAAGGAGTCATGCCAGCATGCAATAGATACGAGTTTGACTCCCTTCGTGAACACTACATTGTGTACTTGAGCAAGGCACTTTACTCTACGTGAACACTGCATTGAGCAAGGCACTTTACTCTAATTGCTCCAGTTGACTCAGCTGTAACATGAGTACCTGCACTGTTGACCTGTTATGGACTGGCATCCAGGGGCATCATGTGCTCTGGTGTCCAGGGGTGTCATGTGCTCTCATCCAGTTGCCCCAGAAACCAGGGATAAGTACCTGATGGCTCAAAAGGTTTAACTTTCAAAGTGAAACTATAAATAAAAGATCAATTTTATAACTCCTTTGTTCAGTATTAAATTTCAAAATACTTCAATAGAATGTATCCAGTATAAGATGTACTGAAAGTAAGTTTTGAAAGGTGTCTGAAGGGTAAGATAGACAGTCGATAGATAGACAGTCAATAGATAGACAGTCGATAGATAGACAGTCGATAGATAGACAGTCGATAGATAGACAGTCGATAGATAGACAGTCGATAGATAGACAGTCAATAGATAGACAGTCGATAGATAGACAGTCGATAGAGAGACAGTCGATAGATAGACAGTCGATAGATAGACAGTCGATAGATAGACAGTCGATAGATAGATAGACAGTCGATAGAGAGACAGTCAATAGATTGTGAAATATATTCCTATAGTCTTAGAGCAATAGTGTTCGAAGCAGCTTTCTAGATCCTCGATATACCATATGCTGTTGGACAGAAGCCAATTTTGGTAATTCAAAACTTTATGTTAATATCGCCATTGATATAAGTACCCCTTGTTTAAATTGAATCAAAAGGCTCTAAAACACCAGTATTTGTTATTTCTTGGACAAAATTGTTGGAGCAGTTCATCGTCACAAAGAGCTAAATGTTTAGTGTTGTACTCTTAATTATTTCCTCCCTCAGTTTTTAACTACCTAACCCCTCCCTTTTTCCACTGTTGGATTAACAAGGGGTAATATTGAATGGGGTGGGGGAAGAAGAGGAGGTTAAGATACTAAGTATTTAGCAGGAGTATACAGTCTGATGATTTTCAGGGATAGAAATTTATGACAGAAATTAAATTATATTACAGATTTTGAGCTGTCCTCCCTTTCACACATCACAACTTTTACATACATTAAACACTCTCACACTTTGATGCCACAACTCAGGAACTACAGATGCTTTTGATGTAACATAAAGACTATTCTTTACATATATTAAACACTCTCACACTTTGATGCCACAACTCAGGAACTACAGATGCTTTTGATGTAACATAAAGACTATTCTTTACATACATTAAACACTCTCACACTTTGATGCCACAACTCAGGAACTACAGATGCTTTTGATGTAACATAAAGACTATTCTTTACATACATTAAACACTCTCACACTTTAATGCCACAACTCAGGAACTACAGGTGCTTTTGACACAACATAAAGACTATTCTTTACATATATTAAACACTCTCACACTTTGATGCCACAACTCAGGAACTGCAGGTGCTTTTGACACAACATAAAGACTATTCTTTACATACATTAAACACTCTCACACTTTAATGCCACAACTCAGGGAACTACAGGTGCTTTTGACACAACATAAAGACTATTCTTTACATATATTAAACACTCTCACACTTTGATGCCACAACTCAGGAACTGCAGGTGCTTTTGACACAACATAAAGACTATTCTTTACATACATTAAACACTCTCACACTTTGATGCCACAACTCAGGAACTACAGGTGCTTTTGATGTAACATAAAGACTATTCTTTACATATATTAAACACTCTCACACTTTGATGCCACAACTCAGGAACTACAGATGCTTTTGATGTATCATAAAGACTATTCTTTACATACATTAAACACTCTCACACTTTGATGCCACAACTCAGGAACTACAGGTGCTTTTGACACAACATAAAGACTATTCTTTACATACATTAAACACTCTCACACTTTGATGCCACAACTCAGGAACTACAGGTGCTTTTGACACAACATAAAGACTATTCTTTACATACATTAAACACTCTCACACTTTGATGCCACAACTCAGGAACTCCAGGTGCTTTTGACACAACATAAAGATTATTCTTTACATACATTAAACACTCTCACACTTTGATGCCACAACTCAGGAACTACAGGTGCTTTTGACACAACATAAAGACTATTCTTTACATACATTAAACACTCTCACACTTTGATGCCACAACTCAGGAACTACAGGTGCTTTTGACACAACATAAAGACTATTCTTTACATACATTAAACACTCTCACACTTTGATGCCACAACTCAGGAACTACAGATGCTTTTGACACAACATAAAGACTATTCTTTACATACATTAAACACTCTCACACTTTGATGCCACAACTCAGGAACTACAGGTGCTTTTGACACAACATAAAGACTATTCTTTACATACATTAAACACTCTCACACTTTGATGCCACAACTCAGGAACTACAGATGCTTTTGACACAACATAAAGACTATCCTTTACATACATTAAACACTCTCACACTTTGATGCCACAACTCAGGAACTACAGGTGCTTTTGACACAACATAAAGACTATTCTTTACATACATTAAACACTCTCACACTTTGATGCCACAACTCAGGAACTACAGGTGCTTTTGACACAACATAAAGATTATTCTTTACATACATTAAACACTCTCACACTTTGATGCCACAACTCAGGAACTACAGGTGCTTTTGACACAACATAAAGACTATTCTTTACATACATTAAACACTCTCACACTTTGATGCCACAACTCAGGAACTACAGGTGCTTTTGACACAACATAAAGACTATCCTTTACATACATTAAACACTCTCACACTTTGATGCCACAACTCAGAAACTACAGGTGCTTTTGACACAACATAAAGACTATTCTTTACATACATTAAACACTCTCACACTTTGATGCCACAACTCAGGAACTGCAGGTGCTTTTGATGTAACATAAAGACTATTCTTTACATATATTAAACACTCTCACACTTTAATGCCACAACTCAGGAACTACAGATGCTTTTGATGTAACATAAAGACTATTCTTTACATACATTAAACACTCTCACACTTTGATGCCACAACTCGGGAACTACAGATGCTTTTGATGTAACATAAAGACTATTCTTTACATATATTAAACACTCTCACACTTTAATGCCACAACTCAGGAACTACAGATGCTTTTGATGTAACATAAAGACTATTCTTTACATACATTAAACACTCTCACACTTTAATGCCACAACTCAGGAACTACAGATGCTTTTGATGTAACATAAAGACTATTCTTTACATACATTAAACACTCTCACACTTTGATGCCCCAACTCAGGAACTACAGATGCTTTTGACACAACATAAAGACTATTCTTTACATACATTAAACACTCTCACACTTTGATGCCACAATTCAGGAACTACAGGTGCTTTTGACACAACATAAAGACTATTCTTTACATACATTAAACACTCAAACTTTGATGCCACAATTCAGGAACTACAGATGCTTTTGACACAACATAAAGACTATTCTTTACATACATTAAACACTCTCACACTTTAATGCCACAACTCAGGAACTACAGGTGCTTTTGACACGACATAAAGATTATTCTTTACATACATTAAACACTCTCACACTTTGATGCCACAACTCAGGAACTACAGGTGCTTTTGACGTAACATAAAGACTATTCTTTACATACATTAAACACTCTCACATTTTGATGCCGCAACTCGGGAACTACAGGTGCTTTTGACACAACATGAAGACTATTCTTTACATACATTAAACACTCTCACACTTTGATGCCACAACTCAGGAACTACAGGTGCTTTTGATGTAACATAAAGACTATTCTTTACATATATTAAACACTCTCACACTTTGATGCCACAACTCAGGAACTACAGATGCTTTTGACACAACATAAAGACTATTCTTTACATATATTAAACACTCTCACACTTTGATGCCACAACTCAGGAACTGCAGGTGCTTTTGACACAACATAAAGACTATTCTTTACATACATTAAACACTCTCACACTTTGATGCCACAACTCAGGAACTACAGGTGCTTTTGACACAACATAAAGACTATTCTTTACATACATTAAACACTCTCACACTTTGATGCCACAACTCAGGAACTACAGGTGCTTTTGATGTAACATAAAGACTATTCTTTACATATATTAAACACTCTCACACTTTGATGCCACAACTCAGGAACTACAGATGCTTTTGACACAACATAAAGACTATTCTTTACATATATTAAACACTCTCACACTTTGATGCCACAACTCAGGAACTGCAGGTGCTTTTGACACAACATAAAGACTATTCTTTACATACATTAAACACTCACACTTTGATGCCACAACTCAGGAACTACAGGTGCTTTTGACACAACATAAAGACTATTCTTTACATACATTAAACACTCTCACACTTTGATGCCACAACTCAGGAACTACAGGTGCTTTTGACACAACATAAAGACTATTCTTTACATACATTAAACACTCTCACACTTTGATGCCACAACTCAGGAACTACAGGTGCTTTTGACACAACATAAAGACTATTCTTTACATACATTAAACACTCTCACACTTTGATGCCACAACTCAGGAACTACAGGTGCTTTTGATGTAACATAAAGACTATTCTTTACATATATTAAACACTCTCACACTTTGATGCCACAACTCAGGAACTACAGATGCTTTTGACGTAACATAAAGACTATTCTTTACATACATTAAACACTCTCACATTTTGATGCCGCAACTCGGGAACTACAGGTGCTTTTGACACAACATAAAGACTATTCTTTTAAACACTCTCAAACTTTGATGCCACAACTCAGGAACTACAGATGCTTTTGACGTAACATAAAGATTATTCTTTACATATATTAAACACTCTCACACTTTGATGCCACAACTCGGGAACTACAGATGCTTTTGATGTAATATAAAGATTATTCTTTACACACATTAAACACTCTCACACTTTGATGCCACAACTCAGGAACTACAGGTGCTTTTGACACAACATAAATACTATTCTTTACATACATTAAACACTCTCACACTTTGATGCCACAACTCAGAAACTACAGGTGCTTTTGACACAACATAAAGACTATTCTTTTACATACATTAAACACTCACACTTTGATGCCACAACTCAGGAACTGCAGGTGCTTTTGACACAACATAAAGACTATTCTTTACATACATTAAACACTCTCACACTTTGATGCCACAACTCAGGAACTGCAGGTGCTTTTGACACAACATAAAGACTATTCTTTACATACATTAAACACTAAACTCTCACACTTTGATGCCACAACTCAGGAACTACAGGTGCAGATGCTTTTGACACAACATAAATACTATTCTTTACATACATTAAACACTACACTTTGATGCCACAACTCAGAAACTACAGGTGCTTTTGACACAACATAAAGACTATTCTTTACATACATTAAACACTCTTTGATGCCACAACTCAGAACTGCAGGTGCTTTTGACACAACATAAAGACTATTCTTTACATACATTAAACACTCTCACACTTTGATGCCACAACTGAACTGCAGGTGCTTTTGACACAACATAAAGACTATTCTTTACATACATTAAACACTCTCACACTTTGATGCCACAACTCGGGAACTACAGATGCTTTTGACACAACATAAAGACCATTCTGTTCAGAATTCAAAGCTCTTTCGGTGGAATGTAAATTTGCCTGTCCATAACTTTTCTGGCACAATTTCAAGTCTCATCAATCTCTATCTTTTAGGGGAGCATGATATCAAATGATCAAACCACGAAGGTAATGCTTGATGCTCCACTGAATGTCATCAACCTACATGTACGCGAGGGCCACATTCTGCCTGCACAGCAACCAAACACGACAACCAACGTCAGCCGTCAAAATCCATTTGAGGTCATCGCGGCGATCAACAGTAAAACAGGAGCGGCAATAGGATCTCTTTATTGGGATGATGGGGATAGCCTTGGTAAGTTTGCAACAGTCTCATCTTGAGATGTCCGCTTCAAGAAAAATTGATTTATTCAGATTTTATTGAAGTAATATGTTGTATAATTTTGTAATCTCTTTCAGCAGTGTATTGTTATTTTGCCTTTTAATGAAATAAAAAATAAAAATTTAAGTTGTAGATACAATTGTTAACTTCAAAAGCCAGACCAGCCTCCTGAGTATGTTAAAAGGGTATCTATTATAAAAGAAGTAGTGGTACATTCTGGTAAGAGGCTTAGCACAGCAGGTTCCAAAGTGGTGATATTCATATTGAGATACTTTATCATTTATTAATCACAGATTGACCTATTAGCAGGCATCAGGATTTTCCCTGAATTTAGGGTATGTGGTGTTTGGGGAATACAGTACTAAATTTTAATGGGATTATTTTGAACGTGAAGTTTTTTGTCGGGTGACAATTGATCTGAAATGATGGTGTAAATGATTGCTTTGCCACAGGTTGCAATGATTCTACGGGCTGCACGTACAGATCTAGAGCTTACTTGGATCAAATTATGCTTTAATCATGAAAGCAGTTAACAATAACCGTTTGACAGTATTGTAAGGACTTTTTATAATAAATTATGCAAATTTGATTTAAGAACACCAAAAATCATCATCATCTTGCGGCCGTGGCGAGATGTTTTTCACAACTTGTTTACAGACTTTATGATCGTCCATAGCCACAGGGAGATCTTCTACCTTGATTCCAGTGTCTCTTGAGATCATGTGCGGTACATCAGTTTCTTGATTCCATTGTCTCTTGAGATTATGTGCAGGTACGTCACTTTCTTACTGTGTGAGGGCTTCCACAAGAGGAGATTAGATAGTAGTTCTCCTTTGCCACGGGGTGAGTGGCCAGCAAACTGAGCTCTCCATCGTGCAACACAGATGGATATAGGGGAGAGAGAGCTTGTTGCAGAGTGTAGTGCTGCTTCCATGAGATGTTCTGGACTCTCCTGAGCAGATTTGTGTAACATCCATCTCGCCGTTTCATCTCTTTTGCTTTAAGTGTTCATGTTTCTGAGCCAAACAACATTAGAGGTTTGATTGTACCTGTGAAGAGTTTAAGCTTGATTCCGTTCAGTAGGCTGCTCCTCCAGATTTTGTCCATCTTGTTGCAGGCAACCCAGGCTTGACCTTTACGTGTCCTGAAGTCCTTTGTTGAGTTCATTATGTACGATCCCAGGTATTTGAAGTCATCGACACGTTTCAGAGGCGCCAGACATTGCGCTGACAGATACTGCACATTAGGACTGGCTGAAACAAACTCATCTTAGAGACATTACATTGCAAGCCAACATGAGCAGCCGCTTCTTCCAGAGGGAGTAGGAGGTCTTCTGCATTCTGAACTGTGTCAGCAGTTATGGCAATGTTGTCTGCAAAGTTGTGATCAGTTATGTGAAAGGTTTGGTACCTCCTATGAGGATAGATTAAAAGCCCCTTCTCATTGCAGGAATCGATGGAGATATGAAGAACATTGTGCAGGACAACAATGAATACAAATGGTGCAGGAGTGTCACCCTGCAGGATACCGAGTATCACCCTGCAGGATACCGAGTATCACCCTGCAGGATACCGAGTGTCACCCTGCAGGATACCGAGTGTCACCCTGCAGGATACCGAGTATCACCCTGCAGGATACCGAGTATCACCCTGCAGGATACCGTGTATCACCCTGCAGGATACCAAGTATCACCCTGCAGGATACCAAGTATCACCCTGCAGGATACCGTGTATCACCCTGCAGGATACCGAGTATCACCCTGCAGGATACCGAGTATCACCCTGCAGGATACCGTGTATCACCCTGCAGGATACCGAGTATCACCCTGCAGGATACCGTGTATCACCCTGCAGGATACCGAGTATCACCCTGCAGGATACCGAGTATCACCCTGCAGGATACCGAGTATCACCCTGCAGGATACCGAGTATCACCCTGCAGGATACCGTGTATCACCCTGCAGGATACCAAGTATCACCCTGCAGGATACCAAGTATCACCCTGCAGGATACCGTGTATCACCCTGCAGGATACCGAGTATCACCCTGCAGGATACCGAGTATCACCCTGCAGGATACCGTGTATCACCCTGCAGGATACCGAGTATCACCCTGCAGGATACCGTGTATCACCCTGCAGGATACCGGTATCACCCTGCAGGATACCGAGTATCACCCTGCAGGATACCGGTATCACCCTGCAGGATACCGGTATCACCCTGCAGGATACCGGTATCACCCTGCAGGATACCGAGTATCACCCTGCAGGATACCGTGTATCACCCTGCAGGATACCGAGTATCACCCTGCAGGATACCGAGTATCACCCTGCAGGATACCGTGTATCACCCTGCAGGATACCGAGTATCACCCTGCAGGATACCGAGTATCACCCTGCAGGATACCGAGTATCACCCTGCAGGATGCGGTATCACCCTGCAGGATGCGGTATCACCCTGCAGGATACCGAGTATCACCCTGCAGGATACCGGTATCACCCTGCAGGATACCGGTATCACCCTGCAGGATACCGAGTATCACCCTGCAGGATACCGAGTATCACCCTGCAGGATACAGAGTATCACCCTGCAGGATACCGAGTATCACCCTGCAGGATACCGAGTATCACCCTGCAGGATACCGAGTATCACCCTGCAGGATACCGGTATCACCCTGCAGGATACCGAGTATCACCCTGCAGGATACCGAGTATCACCCTGCAGGATACCGAGTGTCACCCTGCAGGATACCGAGTATCACCCTGCAGGATACCGAGTATCACCCTGCAGGATACCGAGTATCACCCTGCAGGATACCGAGTATCACCCTGCAGGATACCGAGTATCACCCTGCAGGATACCAGCAACAATGTCAAAAGATTCAGTTTCACCATCAGAGGTTAACACTCTTGCTCTGGAGCTAGTGTAAAGCACCTTGATGGCATTAATGATTCAGAGGTTAACACTCTTGCTATGGAGTTAGTGTAAAGCACCGTGATGGCATTAATGATTCAGAGGTTAACACTCTTGCTCTGGAGTTAGTGTAAAGCACCGTGATAGCATTAATGATTCAGAGGTTAACACTCTTGCTCTGGAGCTAGTGTAAAGCACCTTGATGGCATTAATGATTCAGAGGTTAACACTCTTGCTCTGGAGTTAGTGTAAAGCACCATGATGGCATTAATGATTCAGAGGTTAACACTCTTGCTCTGGAGTTAGTGTAAAGCACCGTGATGGCATTAATGATTCAGAGGTTAACACTCTTGCTCTGGAGCTAGTGTAAAGCACCTTGATGGCATTAATGATTCAGAGGTTAACACTCTTGCTCTGGAGCTAGTGTAAAGCACCTTGATGGCATTAATGATTCAGAGGTTAACACTCTTGCTCTGGAGTTAGTGTAAAGCACCTTGATGGCATTAATGATTCAGAGGTTAACACTCTTGCTCTGGAGCTAGTGTAAAGCACCTTGATGGCATTAATGATTCAGAGGTTAACACTCTTGCTCTGGAGCTAGTGTAAAGCACCTTGATGGCATTAATGATTCAGAGGTTAACACTCTTGCTCTGGAGTTAGTGTAAAGCACCGTGATGGCATTAATGATTCAGAGGTTAACACTCTTGCTCTGGAGTTAGTGTAAAGCACCTTGATGGCATTAATGATTCAGAGGTTAACACTCTTGCTCTGGAGTTAGTGTAAAGCACCTTGATGGCATTAATGATTCAGAGGTTAACACTCTTGCTCTGGAGTTAGTGTAAAGCACCTTGATGGCATTAATGATTCAGAGGTTAACACTCTTGCTCGAGTTAGTGTAAAGCACCGTGATGGCATTAATGATTCAGAGGTTAACACTCTTGCTCTGGAGTTAGTGTAAAGCACATTGATGGCATTAATGATTCAGAGGTTAACACTCTTGCTCTGGAGTTAGTGTAAAGCACCTTGATGGCATTAATGATTCAGAGGTTAACACTCTTGCTCTGGAGTTAGTGTAAAGCACCTTGATGGCATTAATGATTCAGAGGTTAACACTCTTGCTCTGGAGCTAGTGTAAAGCACCTTGATGGCATTAATGATTCAGAGGTTAACACTCTTGCTCTGGAGTTAGTGTAAAGCACCTTGATGGCATTAATGATTCAGAGGTTAACACTCTTGCTCTGGAGCTAGTGTAAAGCACCTTGATGGCATTAATGATTCAGAGGTTAACACTCTTGCTCTGGAGTTAGTGTAAAGCACCTTGATGGCATTAATGATTCAGAGGTTAACACTCTTGCTCTGGAGTTAGTGTAAAGCACCTAGATTGCATTAATGATTCAGAGGTTAACACTCTTGCTCTGGAGTTAGTGTAAAGCACCGTGATGGCATTAATGATTCAGAGGTTAACACTCTTGCTCTGGAGCTAGTGTAAAGCACCTTGATGGCATTAATGATTCAGAGGTTAACACTCTTGCTCTGGAGTTAGTGTAAAGCACCGTGATGGCATTAATGATTCAGAGATTAACACTCTTGCTCTGGAGCTAGTGTAAAGCACCTTGATGGCATTAATGATTCAGAGGTTAACACTCTTGCTCTGGAGCTAGTGTAAAGCACCTTGATGGCATTAATGATTCAGAGGTTAACACTCTTGCTCTGGAGTTAGTGTAAAGCACCTTGATGGCATTAATGATTCAGAGGTTAACACTCTTGCTCTGGAGCTAGTGTAAAGCACCTTGATGGCATTAATGATTCAGAGGTTAACACTCTTGCTCTGGAGCTAGTGTAAAGCACCTTGATGGCATTAATGATTCAGAGGTTAACACTCTTGCTCGAGTTAGTGTAAAGCACCGTGATGGCATTAATGATTCAGAGGTTAACACTCTTGCTCTGGAGTTAGTGTAAAGCACCTTGATGGCATTAATGATTCAGAGGTTAACACTCTTGCTCTGGAGTTAGTGTAAAAAGCACCTTGATGGCATTAATGATTCAGAGGTTAACACTCTTGCTCTGGAGTTAGTGTAAAGCACCTTGATGGCATTAATGATTCAGAGGTTAACACTCTTGCTCTGGAGCTAGTGTAAAGCACCTTGATGGCATTAATGATTCAGAGGTTAACACTCTTGCTCTGGAGTTAGTGTAAAGCACCTTGATGGCATTAATGATTCAGAGGTTAACACTCTTGCTCTGGAGCTAGTGTAAAGCACCTTGATGGCATTAATGATTCAGAGGTTAACACTCTTGCTCTGGAGTTAGTGTAAAGCACCTTGATGGCATTAATGATTCAGAGGTTAACACTCTTGCTCTGGAGTTAGTGTAAAGCACCTAGATTGCATTAATGATTCAGAGGTTAACACTCTTGCTCTGGAGTTAGTGTAAAGCACCGTGATGGCATTAATGATTCAGAGGTTAACACTCTTGCTCTCGAGTTAGTGTAAAGCACCGTGATGGCATTAATGATTCAGAGGTTAACACTCTTGCTCTGGAGTTAGTGTAAAGCACATTGATGGCATTAATGATTCAGAGGTTAACACTCTTGCTCTGGAGTTAGTGTAAAGCACCTTGATGGCATTAATGATTCAGAGGTTAACACTCTTGCTCTGGAGTTAGTGTAAAGCACCTTGATGGCATTAATGATTCAGAGGTTAACACTCTTGCTCTGGAGCTAGTGTAAAGCACCTTGATGGCATTAATGATTCAGAGGTTAACACTCTTGCTCTGGAGTTAGTGTAAAGCACCTTGATGGCATTAATGATTCAGAGGTTAACACTCTTGCTCTGGAGCTAGTGTAAAGCACCTTGATGGCATTAATGATTCAGAGGTTAACACTCTTGCTCTGGAGTTAGTGTAAAGCACCTTGATGGCATTAATGATTCAGAGGTTAACACTCTTGCTCTGGAGTTAGTGTAAAGCACCTAGATTGCATTAATGATTCAGAGGTTAACACTCTTGCTCTGGAGTTAGTGTAAAGCACCGTGATGGCATTAATGATTCAGAGGTTAACACTCTTGCTCTGGAGCTAGTGTAAAGCACCTTGATGGCATTAATGATTCAGAGGTTAACACTCTTGCTCTGGAGTTAGTGTAAAGCACCGTGATGGCATTAATGATTCAGAGATTAACACTCTTGCTCTGGAGCTAGTGTAAAGCACCTTGATGGCATTAATGATTCAGAGGTTAACACTCTTGCTCTGGAGCTAGTGTAAAGCACCTTGATGGCATTAATGATTCAGAGGTTAACACTCTTGCTCTGGAGTTAGTGTAAAGCACCTTGATGGCATTAATGATTCAGAGGTTAACACTCTTGCTCTGGAGCTAGTGTAAAGCACCTTGATGGCATTAATGATTCAGAGGTTAACACTCTTGCTCTGGAGCTAGTGTAAAGCACCTTGATGGCATTAATGATTCAGAGGTTAACACTCTTGCTCGAGTTAGTGTAAAGCACCGTGATGGCATTAATGATTCAGAGGTTAACACTCTTGCTCTGGAGTTAGTGTAAAGCACCTTGATGGCATTAATGATTCAGAGGTTAACACTCTTGCTCTGGAGTTAGTGTAAAGCACCTTGATGGCATTAATGATTCAGAGGTTAACACTCTTGCTCTGGAGTTAGTGTAAAGCACCTTGATGGCATTAATGATTCAGAGGTTAACACTCTTGCTCTGGAGCTAGTGTAAAGCACCTTGATGGCATTAATGATTCAGAGGTTAACACTCTTGCTCTGGAGTTAGTGTAAAGCACCTTGATGGCATTAATGATTCAGAGGTTAACACTCTTGCTCTGGAGCTAGTGTAAAGCACCTTGATGGCATTAATGATTCAGAGGTTAACACTCTTGCTCTGGAGTTAGTGTAAAGCACCTTGATGGCATTAATGATTCAGAGGTTAACACTCTTGCTCTGGAGTTAGTGTAAAGCACCTAGATTGCATTAATGATTCAGAGGTTAACACTCTTGCTCTGGAGTTAGTGTAAAGCACCGTGATGGCATTAATGATTCAGAGGTTAACACTCTTGCTCTGGAGCTAGTGTAAAGCACCTTGATGGCATTAATGATTCAGAGGTTAACACTCTTGCTCTGGAGTTAGTATAAAGCACCTTGATGGCATTAATGATTCAGAGGTTAACACTCTTGCTCTGGAGTTAGTGTAAAGCACCTTGATGGCATTAATGATTCAGAGGTTAACACTCTTGCTCTGGAGTTAGTGTAAAGCACCTTGATGGCATTAATGATTCAGAGGTTAACACTCTTGCTCTCGAGTTAGTGTAAAGCACCGTGATGGCATTAATGATTCAGAGGTTAACACTCTTGCTCTGGAGTTAGTGTAAAGCACATTGATGGCATTAATGATTCAGAGGTTAACACTCTTGCTCTGGAGTTAGTGTAAAGCACCTTGATGGCATTAATGATTCAGAGGTTAACACTCTTGCTCTGGAGTTAGTGTAAAGCACCTTGATGGCATTAATGATTCAGAGGTTAACACTCTTGCTCTGGAGCTAGTGTAAAGCACCTTGATGGCATTAATGATTCAGAGGTTAACACTCTTGCTCTGGAGTTAGTGTAAAGCACCTTGATGGCATTAATGATTCAGAGGTTAACACTCTTGCTCTGGAGCTAGTGTAAAGCACCTTGATGGCATTAATGATTCAGAGGTTAACACTCTTGCTCTGGAGTTAGTGTAAAGCACCTTGATGGCATTAATGATTCAGAGGTTAACACTCTTGCTCTGGAGTTAGTGTAAAGCACCTAGATTGCATTAATGATTCAGAGGTTAACACTCTTGCTCTGGAGTTAGTGTAAAGCACCGTGATGGCATTAATGATTCAGAGGTTAACACTCTTGCTCTGGAGCTAGTGTAAAGCACCTTGATGGCATTAATGATTCAGAGGTTAACACTCTTGCTCTGGAGTTAGTGTAAAGCACCGTGATGGCATTAATGATTCAGAGGTTAACACTCTTGCTCTGGAGCTAGTGTAAAGCACCTTGATGGCATTAATGATTCAGAGGTTAACACTCTTGCTCTGGAGCTAGTGTAAAGCACCTTGATGGCATTAATGATTCAGAGGTTAACACTCTTGCTCTGGAGTTAGTGTAAAGCACCTTGATGGCATTAATGATTCAGAGGTTAACACTCTTGCTCTGGAGCTAGTGTAAAGCACCTTGATGGCATTAATGATTCAGAGGTTAACACTCTTGCTCTGGAGCTAGTGTAAAGCACCTTGATGGCATTAATGATTCAGAGGTTAACACTCTTGCTCTCGAGTTAGTGTAAAGCACCGTGATGGCATTAATGATTCAGAGGTTAACACTCTTGCTCTGGAGTTAGTGTAAAGCACCTTGATGGCATTAATGATTCAGAGGTTAACACTCTCGCTCTGGAGTTAGTGTAAAGCACCTTGATGGCATTAATGATTCAGAGGTTAACACTCTTGCTCTGGAGTTAGTGTAAAGCACCTTGATGGCATTAATGATTCAGAGGTTAACACTCTTGCTCTGGAGCTAGTGTAAAGCACCTTGATGGCATTAATGATTCAGAGGTTAACACTCTTGCTCTGGAGTTAGTGTAAAGCACCTTGATGGCATTAATGATTCAGAGGTTAACACTCTTGCTCTGGAGCTAGTGTAAAGCACCTTGATGGCATTAATGATTCAGAGGTTAACACTCTTGCTCTGGAGTTAGTGTAAAGCACCTTGATGGCATTAATGATTCAGAGGTTAACACTCTTGCTCTGGAGTTAGTGTAAAGCACCTAGATTGCATTAATGATTCAGAGGTTAACACTCTTGCTCTGGAGTTAGTGTAAAGCACCGTGATGGCATTAATGATTCAGAGGTTAACACTCTTGCTCTGGAGCTAGTGTAAAGCACCTTGATGGCATTAATGATTCAGAGGTTAACACTCTTGCTCTGGAGTTAGTATAAAGCACCTTGATGGCATTAATGATTCAGAGGTTAACACTCTTGCTCTGGAGTTAGTGTAAAGCACCTAGATTGCATTAATGATTCAGAGGTTAACACTCTTGCTCTGGAGTTAGTGTAAAGCACCGTGATGGCATTAATGATTATGGTGCTATAGAGTTCCAGGATCTCAAACAATACTTCTCTGTCCACAGAGTCAAATGCCTTTTTGAAGTCCACTACAACGAGTGTCATTTCTCTGTTGGCATTACACATCTCCTTTACTATGCTTCCTAGTGATAGGATTTGTGAAATAGTGGATCGACCTCTCTGAATCCATTGTAGTTTCTTTTGAGAATTGGGTCCATTGGTGTTACATGTCTGTTGAGAATGAGCTTGTTGTAGATTTTAGATGCTATAGTTGTCAGACTGATGCCATGTTAAGAGGATGGAACAGAGAGACCACCCTTCTTTGGTACAATACCTGATAAACGCCAGCTATTGGGGCATTCTGGTGTGGTGAAGACTGTATTACATAAATTCAGCAGGTGTGGGTGGAATTGGTTATCCTTTCACAGCATGGGAGGGATATAGTTGAACCCTGGAGATTTCTTATTCTTCAGCTTCTTAGTGATTTCCTTGAGCTCGTCCATTGGAAACAGATCGGTTGAGATGTTTAGGCTCTCAGAGATATGGACTTTAGGGATGTTGGGGGTTATTGACGACGGTTTCCCCAGTAGCTTTTTGGTTCCGGTGCGATTGCATCAGGAACTTATGCGGTCATGATGGCAGGTGTATGTATGTGTGTATGTGACAGCCAGCTCGTAAACATCATATCTCAAGAACGTTTTTGATCATGATGTCATGCATATTAATTAGTAGGCAGGGCTTAATGTCAAAATCTTGAAATGCCTATATTTTAACAACCGTATATATGTTTTGTTTCATATTTGGTACGAAGTTTGCTAGTGTGTACATGTTCATAGTATAAAAACTGTGAATTTCATTAATATGCATAGTGGGCGGAGCTTAATATGATTTTGCTATAAAAAGCTTGTAAACACGATATCTAAAGAACGATAAACTGGATTCAAGTCATGTCATACACATATTGCCCATGGTCTTTAGATGTGTCCTATTGCTTTTGGTGGTGATGTCATATTAATGAGTAGGCAATGCTTATATAAAAAAACTGAAATGCTTGTATTATAACTACCACATGTTTTGTTTCATATTTGGTACAGTTATGATGTTTGCTAATTTGTACATGTTCGTGGTATAAAAATTGTTGAATTTCATTAGTATGCATAGTGGGTAGGGCTTAATATGATTTTGCTGAAATAAGCTTGTAATCACAGTATCTAAAGAATGATAAACTGGATTCACCTTCTCCTGACCCACTTTTCCTCCTTGGGCCACCCCCCTCCCTTCTGTCCACCTGGGCCTCATCACAAAACCCAAACCCACCCTAACCTCTTCATCAATCTCCACAACCAAATCAAAGACCAACTCTCAAATTACACCTCCATCTATACTGATGGCTCCATGAAAGGCAACATGACAGCTGCTGTTGCCGTCATCCAAGACATCACCCTCAGTAGCAGACTTCCCGACTGACTCATCCATCTTTTCAGCCAAGGCTAAGGCCATTCTCCTTGCCCTCAACTTGATTGAGTACTCTCCGCTCAGCCACTTTGCCATTTTCTCCGACTCAAAGGCTGTTCTTACTTCTTTACTCAATTTTAAATGGGATAACTTCACATCCCACCTCCCCCTCTGGAAACTCCTTTCGCCCACCCTCTGCAGGAAAAGTGTTCTTTTCTTCTGGATGCCCAGCCATGTTGGCATCCCTGGCAATGACAGGGCTTATGCAGCCGCTAAGCTTGCCCTCAACCTCCTCCCTACCCCTTTTCCCAAAACCATCTCTGACATCAAACGGTTTGTAGACCGCTGGCAAACCTCATGGAACTCCCAAATTGATAACAAACTCCATGTCATCCAGCCCACAATTCCGATCAAACCCACCATCAACAACCTGTCTCGTATCGACAATGTTCATATTACCCGTCTTAGAATTAGTCATACCCACCTTACTCACTCCCACCTCCTTATTGGCTCCCCCCAACCCCTCTGCAACAATTGCCATTGCACCCTCACAATCCATCACGTTTTCCTTGCTTGCCCCCTGTACAACCTTCCCAGAGCTTCCCTCACTCCCCACAACTCAATTGCTGAGTTCTTCCAGAAAAATCCTCCGCATAAAATTATCTCCTTCCTTCATCATGCTTCCCTCTACAACTATATTTAATTCTCCTTTTCCACCCCCTCTCTACATTGTTTTTGTTTTAACCATGCACCTCCCCTCTCGATCACAGCTTTCTGACCTTTTGTTCTTGAATTTCTCTCATTCTCCCCCTGTTTCCTTTCCGTCCTACCTCTTGTATGATCTGACCTCGTTGTCGTGGTGCCATTAAGCCCTCATCAAACAAACAAACAAGTCATATGTGATAAACAGATAGCCCATGGTCTGTGGATTGCCTTATTGGTTTTGGTGGTAATACCATGCATATTAATGAGTATGCGGGGCTTAACCTAAAACTCTTCAAATATGATACATGAGCAACCCTATGTCTGTTTTGCATTATACTTGCTATGATAATATTGTTAACTATTGTGCACATGCTAGTGTTGTTGATAGGTATTGTCTATTTTCATGGTGGTCATGGCTTATAAATAAATATCCTGGAACAAATATTTCATGATATACAATGACATGACAGTTAATACAAAACTTGCAAATCAATCAGCTGATGAAAAAAAGCATCGGAACCACAAAAGCTTTTGGTTTTGGTTAGAATGATTTTGCCATTTTACTTTCCATTTGTCAGGAGAGCCGCTTTGATTGTGATTGTAGGTTTTGGTTTCCTTTCCGTCAAATCATTGACCACCCTCCAAGCAGCTGCATGTTGCCCAGAGACGTGTAGATGTGCAATTGAATCAATTTTCCCCTCAAGGTAGTCAATTGTGGCACTATTGTAGGCTGCAGTGAGGTTGTCACATGCAACTTTGGCATTTTGTATGAGAGCTGGAGTTGAAGATGCATTGTAATTATCATTGCCCAGTTTGCGTGTGGTTCTAGCATCTTAGACGGATTTAAGCATGCTTAGAGATTTCAATCCTGATTTTGCTTTTCTTGGGGTGTCTTTAATGCAAATTGGACCGTACAGGACGTTAGCAGGTCATAGTTGTCTGTGAGAGCACTTGAAGCGATGGTGAACCTCAGTTGTGAAATTCACAGCAGCTCTGTGTTTTGCTATACACTTGCATCCAGTTGATTTGTGTCATGGGATGTGCCTTTGGCATTTTGAAACAGCGAAGATTCAAGAGTGATTCTGGCAGATACTATCTTGTGGTCTGAGTTAACACTGCAAAAAGGTGTGAATGACTGAGAATCACGAACACTGTTTATCCATTCTTTCCTCACAAAAATGTGATTCCTTCCTTATGTTAACTTATTGTTGTTCAATCCTCCACTATTATTATTTGAATGGGAGCTGTTAAATATAACGAAGAAGTTTATAATCTACATCAAACCCTCAATTAATATTTAGTAGGAGATGACAGTGTGATGATTTTAAGTCACTGAAAATTACTGTAGGACAGAAATTTAACACATTATTGTCTTGCATATATTCAAAATTTGGCATACATTCAGACTTTGATTAGCCATGAATCATAAAGTGTTTTTGATGTAATTTAGAACCTCTTTTGTTTAGAATTCCAAGTTCTTTCTGGTGAATATAAAATCTTTCCATATACTTTTAAAGGATTCAAGCAGATGTCCATCTTATATGAAGGGGGACTTCAGTGGTCAATCAAGTCCATCTTATATGGAAAAAGACTTCAAATGAAACAAAATGGTGAAGAAAGCATTCAAAAATCTTATTCCGTTGAGGAATTATTTCAGTTTGAATTTTTGTATCATTTTGTGTAGAAACTGAAATCAGACTAGTTGTGATGTCATAGCCTCATATTCCTCAAAGTCTTTATGTATTGTATCATATTTTGTCCTGCAATTTTGGGGCTTAAAAACCATTGAATATACCAGGAAAGTAGTATAACAGATTCTAGTTAGGGTAATTATAATAAACCACCTAAAAAAAGTTAGAGGGAATATATTTCAAATACTAACCTTCATTATTTGCATGCAGTGCTTCAAACTCCTGGACTGTCTTCAAGTTGCCACAGGGTAGGAGTTCTTCCCATGTGCAGGAGTTCTTCCCATTTGCTGCTTACAATCCTGCTCTTTTTATTTTCAGGAACTTTCGAGGCTGGGAAGTATATATCCATTGCATTTACAGTGGATGGGAATATATTTACCTCCAGAGTGATTTCAAACAACTTTCCCGAGTCGATGGATATGCTTCTGGGGGTGTTGAAGGTTTATGGAGTAATGGGGAAACCTAAAACTGTAACCGTCAATGGAAACAATGCATCGTTCCAATACAACTTAGATCTGCAGGTATGAACCTAAAACTGTAACCATTAAAGGGAACAATGCATCGTTCCTAACCATCAATGGGAACAATGCATCGCTCCTAACTATCAATGGGAACAATGCATCGTTCCTAACCATCAATGGGAACAATGCATCGTTCCTAACCATCAATGGGAACAATGCATCGTTCCTAACCATCAATAGGAACAATGCATCGTTCCTAACCATTAATGGGAACAATGCATCGTTCCTAACCATCAATGGGAACAATGCATTGTTCCTAACTATCAATGGGAACAATGCATCGTTCCTAACCATCAATGGGAACAATGCATCGTTCCTAACCATCAATAGGAACAATGCATCGTTCCTAACCATTAATGGGAACAATGCATCGTTCCTAACCATCAATGGGAACAATGCATTGTTCCTAACTATCAATGGGAACAATGCATCGTTCCTAACCATTAATGGGAACAATGCATCGTTCCAAAACAACTTAGATCTGCAGGTATGAACTTATTTTTTTTAAATAAGTTAAGTGATTTAGCATTTTAGTTTCATTTTAGGAGACAAAATTAGGAAAATGGTGAATATTCAAAAATCTTATTCTTTTAAGATTATGCCCAATTATAGAGCTGTTACACATCTGTGTAAGAATGACTAGAATTGGATAACATAGTGTGGCTTTTAGAGGTTTTTGCAATTTGCACTTTACAAGTTCCTGTTATTAATATTATTATTACTCTATTTAATGGATGCAATTCTCAAAATATCAAAATATATTCAATAAAATCCACAAAGAGTTGTAAGGAATGTGGGTTGTGGTCTTATGCCTAATCTGATTCCAGTCATTCCTACACAAATCAAGGTCAAATTCAATACTTCAAACAGAATAAGATTTTGAACTCTTTCTTCATCATCTTGTTCCTCCTAGTATCCTCTTTTGTATAAGATAAACCCGCCTGGCCACTGATACAATCCTTTAGGGAGAGTGGGTCACTTTGATGAAGAGTGCTTGAAGCTTGACTGTACCCTCAATAAACAATTATGTTGGCATAGTAATTGTAGTAACCAGGACCGTATTTCCATAATTTCAAAAAATACATTGGGGTTTTGAAAAATACTGTCTGCCTACTATGGTGGAAGAGAACTATAGCCACATACCCCCTCATCCCCTCCATCCTACCATTTTTTGAAGGAGAATACGTCCCTGATATTAATGAATAATTACATTAGTTAATTTCAGGAAATATTAGAAGGATTTGGTAAAATGGTGGATTCCTATCCATTCTACCTTTCCGGTATTTTGATAATGTTCACATCCTAATCTTGTCATGTCTCAAACCTAGCAGAGATTTAACCAAATTCAATTCTGTCATACTCAGAATAATTTTCAAAGAGTCGCTTGTGCTAAGAAATGGGTTTTTGTTGGTCATATTTCTTATTTGATGATATTAAAGGTAATGATTTTCTTTTATTCCAGACATTAACAGTGCAAACCTTGCCTACTAAGCTGGATCAAGAAATCATGGTGAAATGGCTGTAATATCTATCAACAGAAGAGTTACTTATACATCTACAAGGCATTAAGCCTGCACCTTCTTTTAAATCATTTATGTAAACTTACACTATGAATATATTGCTATGCAATCATTAATTCAATCTCTGCATATTGCCAAAAGAGGATAGTTGAACTCCATATTCCATATAGGAACAGGCATCAATAGGCATCAATAGGCATTAATAGGCATCAATCGTTTCAGAAAAGATCCAAGAGCTGATTTCAAAGTGGTATAATATTCTGATTAAGAATTAATATGAATATAGAAAGTACAACGAGTATTAATCAGTGTGTTATTATGATATCAGGGTGTGAATATAGAAAGTACAAAGAGTATTAATCAGTGTGTTATTATGATATCAGGGTATGAATATAGAAAGTACAACGAGTATTAATCAGAGTGTTATTATGATATCAGGTATGAATATAGAAAGTACAAAGAGTATTAATCCGTGTGTTATTATGATATCAGGGTGTGAATATAGAAAGTAAGTATTAATCAGTGTGTTATTATGATATCAAGGTGTGAATATAGAAAGTACAAAGTGTGTTATTATGATATCAGGGTGTGAATATAGAAAGTACAAAGAGTATTAATCAGTGTGTTATTATGATATCAGGGTATGAATATAGAAAGTACAATGAGTATTAATCAGTGTGTTATTATGATATCAGGGTGTGATAGTAACAGTCCACCAGTTTGCAGTGCTACAATTGCCTATTGAATGTTTTTGTACTTAAATAAATTTAAAATGTTTTAAATGCTTTTGCTCTGTTTGAGCAATTTTTGATATCAATTTTTAAATTAACTGATCTTGAATAAACACTAATTCTCAAAATGAAAATCATTCCTTCTTTGATGCAAAAGTGATATACGTGGCATCGGGAGATTGCTGAAAGCACTTCAAACTGATTTTGAGGGCACAAAAGGTAGTTAATAATGAACAGAAGTGCAAAAAGAATTGGTATGAGAAATGAAGGTCTTTAGCTTAATTTTCCCATAAGTTCAAGTTTAGCATGGAAATAAGTAAAATCTTTGCAGAAATAAAATACTTCCATTAGGGAACTTTCTATTATCCCCACCCCCCTTCCTTAGAAAATTGTACACTTATGGAATGGAGGAAATTGAATCGTATTTGGACCTCTTGAAATGAAGTCACAGAGACTCATTCTCTTGTTTTTGAAAGGGGTCAAGGATGTCCATCTTATATGAAAGAGGACTTAGTTCAGTGGTCAAGCATGTCCATCTGATATGAAATAGGACTTAGTTCAGTGGTCAAGCATGTCCATCTGATATGAAATAGGACTTAGTTCAGTAGTCAAGCATGTCCATCTGATATGAAATAGGACTTAGTTCAGTGGTCAAGCATGTCCATCTGATATGAAATAGGACTTAGTTCAGTAGTCAAGCATGTCCATCTGATATGAAATAGGACTTAGTTCAGTGGTCAAGCATGTCCATCTGATATGAAATAGGACTTAGTTCAGATCTGATATGGTCAAGCATGTCCATCTGATATGAAATAGGACTTAGTTCATTGGTCAAGCATGTCCATCTGATATGAAATAGGACTTAGTTCAGTGGTCAAGCATGTCCATCTTATATGAAATAGGACTTAGTTCAGTGGTCAAGCATGTCCATCTGATATGAAATAGGACTTCAAAAGAACCAGAAGAAAGCATTCACAAATATTATTCCATTAAGGAGATATTCAAGTTTAAAACTCTGTCTTATCTGTGTAGAAAGGACTGGTGTAATAAGTCTACTATGGAAAGTTGGTATCTTCTTCCTCACATTCTTAACAATTGTTAAATGTATTTTAAAGAAAGTCAATTTATTTTTTTCACTATTTGAATTATTTTTCCTTGAACTTTTTTCTGGTGGTATATTATAAATACCCTTGCTAGATTCAGTTTTACTACTTTTTTGACATATCCCATGGTTTTTAAGCCACAAAATCGCAGGACAAAATATGATACAATACATAAAGACTCTGAGGCTATGACATCACAACTAGTCTGATTTCATCGTTTTTACACAAATGATACCAAACTTTAAACTTGAATATCTCCTTAACGGAATAAGATTTTTGAACACTTTCTTCACCATTTTGTTTCTTTTCAAGTCCTCATTCATTTAAGGTCAACTTGCTTGACCCCTGAACTAATCCTTTAACGTTACTTTTACTTTCTTGTAAGATTTCAATGTGACCAACTTTTGAAAATTTGATTTGACTAAAAATAGCACATATTCTGCATATGGATTAACAAAGAGAGAAAAACAATTTTTGTATTACTTAAGTATTTAACAAGTCTTCCTTGTTATATGTATTTGAAATCTCAGTACTATTTTATATTAGCTTTGTAAATTATTGTTGTTATCGTTGTGTACTTAGTAAGCCAAGCTTTATGATTGAAGTGCAATGATTAGGAACTACATCATTATTGTGTACTCTTTAAGGTCTATGGACAGATGCAAAATTGTCCTGTTCAATCATACAATTCTGAGTTTCAGATTCTTTTAATTTTGAAAATAGCATGTGTAGTTTTGTAGTTTTCAAGTTAGCATGTGTAGTTTTCAAGTTTTGAGGAATCAAAGTTTGAATTTTTTTGATATACAGAAAATATGTGATGTATGACTATGAACAGAGAAACACCTAAAAATGCAAATTTGTTTTTTCTTTATATTTCTTGGCCTACTTTCAGACCTAGAAAATGTTCAAATTGCCTTCTCCAGCTTGAGGTTGGTTGGGTATATATAGTAAAGATCAAATCCTCTTCATTATAATTATTTTCCCTTTTTCAAAGAAAAATGGCAAAGGGTTGAAAAACAATGGATTTATGTAAGAAATCATGCATCACTACTAGTAACACATCAATTTGCATATATGCACAAAAGATCTTCAAAAAGCTGTAAAACTTTAACCAATTTTGGTTAAATTTTTGCTTGTTCATTTTTTCAGTGGATTTTAAATATAGCTATTTACTTCAAGTTATACTTACCTTCCATGCTATAAGTTATACTTACCTTCCATGCTATAAATATGCAATCTAGTAAGTTTTTGCTTCTACCTGTCCATAGACCTATGAGTACAATTTGTGTGTATTTGATACCAGGTGGACGAACAAATCTTTACCTTATCAACTGAATAAAAAAGAAACAGTGAATTTGTCTTGTTTAATTTCTTATTTGATAATCTGCAGGTTTCATTATAATCATTTTGGCTCATTGCTATGTTTACACATTTCATTTCATGTATTTGATTTATCACAAGAAATTTTACATTTTACTTTACATACAAAAAAAAACCTTTACATATGCCGTACACCTTAGGGCTGTGCGGATTATACAAAGGAACCATTGAATGAATGTTTAGTATATAATATTTACACGTTTGTGATTCTCCATTACCATATTTACATGTGTGTGATTCTCCATTACCATATTTACACGTGTGTGATTCTCCATTACCATATTTACATGTGTGTGATTCTCCATTGCCATATTTACATGTGTGTAATTCTCCATTACCATATTTACACCTGTGTGATTCTCCATTACCATATTTACATGTTTGTGATTCTCCATTACCATATTTACACATTTGTGATTCTCCATTGCCATATTTACATGTGTGTGATTCTCCATTACCATATTTACACCTGTGTGATTCTCCATTACCATATTTACATGTGTGTGATTCTTCATTACCATATTTACACGTTTGTGATTCTCCATTGCCATATTTACACATTTGTGATTCTCCATTACCATATTTGCACGTGTGTGATTTTCCATTACCATATTTACACCTGTGTGATTCTCCATTACCATATTTACATGTGTGTGATTCTCCATTACCATATTTACACGTTTGTGATTCTCCATTGCCATATTTACACATGTGTGATTCTCTGTTACCATATTTACACGTGTGTGATTCTCCATTGCCAATATCAACCCACACACTTTCAGTCAATGACTATACAGTTCAAACTTTACACACGATTAAAATTTGTGGGAGTTAAAATTTGCAATAACTTACCTATGAATCACTTTGATTAGCTGAATTTAGCGCTACTTGATGAATATGCAGTAGGGGCCTACAATCACTGACAAAATTATTTGGCACTTTTTCCTCCCCCTACTACCCCTCCTCAATGTTGGTAAAGAGTTGAGAATAAACTTCTTTGCCTCTTCATTTTTGGTGAGCATGCGAAGCATAATGCAAACCTATGTAATGGCGATTATGTCCGTCCGGTCATCCACAGTTTTTCCTGAGAATTCCTCAGAAATATTAAAGTTTTTTGAGAATTCCTCAGAAAATGTTAAAGTTTCTTCAGACTTCCTCAGAAAAAGTTAAAGTTCCTTCAGATATCCTTATGGAAGGTTAGAATTTCCTTACAAAATGCTAGTTTTTCAGAGACACTCGTGACAGATTGAAGACTAGTTTCCTTAAAAAGTCTGCAAAACATTTGATATTTCCTTAGAAGATAACTGTAAAATGATATAATTTTTCAATATTTTTCAAAGATCCTCAAGCGTCTCTCTCATAGCACTGGAGATTTAAAATTCTTCAAAATATTTGGGCAACAGTTGTATCAGGCATGATTATTAAACTCTGCCTTTATTATTGTGCTCATTTGCATAAAGTTGCTACAGTATATGACCTGACCAGACTATTTTATTTAGTATGCTTAGTCTGGGAGTGTGACAGGTATGACTGCATATGGACATAGGGAGGGATGCCATGTGGGACATGGACGAGGGCCATGCAGGACATGTGATATAATATATACCATGTGGTATACGCCAAAAGCTATATCAGGCATAATTATTTGACTCCACCTTTTTTCTTATTCAACAAGGCATTTGCATATAAGTTATTATATGAAATGACAGTTTCATACATAGTATGCTCAATCAGGGACTGATAGCTTGAATGAGACTTCTTATGGAGCCTATGGGATTATCATGTGGGACATGGGGTGGGATGCCTTGTGGGACATGGGGTGGGATGCCTTGTGGGACATGGGGTGGGATGCCATGTGGAGCATGGTGGAATGCCTTGTAGGATATATGGTGGAATGTCATACAGGACATAGGGTGGAATGTCATGAGATGGGATGTCATGTGGGACATGGGGTCCCAACCCATTTCAACCAGTCATTTGCATATAAATTATTATATGAACTGACACTTTCATACATAGTATGCTCAATCAGGGACTGTGATAGCTAGGATGAGACTTCTTATGGAGCCTATGGTGGAATGCCATGTAGGATATGTGGTGGAATGCCATACGGGACAGGGTGGAATGTCATGTGGGACATAGGGTGGGATGCCACGAGTAACATAAAGTGTGACATAGGCTGGTGATATAGAGTAGGAGGCTGTGTGGGACATAGGGTAGGAGGACATGGAATGTGATGCCATGTGGGACATAAAGTAGGATGTCATTGGGTGGATACCATGTGGAACATATGGTGGGATTTCAGGTGGGAAGCCACTGATGCTGGACATAAGGTGGGATCCCATGGGGGACATAGTGAGAGATGCCATGAGGGACAGGGAGGGATGCCATGTGGGACATAGGGATGGATGCCATGTGGTACATATGGTTGGATTAATGTAGGACACATGTAGGATTGGATCCATGTGCGACATAGGGTGGGATGCTATTTGGGTCATAGGGTGGAATGCCATGTGGGACATGGTGGAATGCCATGTGGGATATATGGTGGAATGTCATGTGGGACATAGGGTGGGATGCGATGTGGGTCATAGATGGGATGCTGTGTGGGATATATGGTGGAATGCCACGTGGGACAAGGGATGGGATGTCATGTGGGACATTGAGTGGGATGCCATGTGAGAGATATGTTGGAATGCCATGTGGGATGCCATGGGGTGGGATGTGGGACTTGGTGTGAGATGCCATTTTTATAATTGGCTGGGTCATCTGATATGGGTGTCGATTTACATGGGCATGCAAATCATGACAGTATTTACCATTATACTTAAAGCTGTAATCACGCCGACATTGCAGGCGGGGAGGAAAAAAGGTGTTAAGTATTTTGTGCTGTTTGTTTGATTTTTGGATAAAAAAAACATACAATGTTAAGAGGTGTAAGTGATGGTTCTATGTGTTTCTTCTATTGAGTTATGTATGGTATGCTGGTTTGTATATGATTTGGAATGAGACTATTTAAAGACAGTTATGTTTCTTATCAATGATGTGTATGTAGCTTCTAATGAAAGGAAGCAATAACAACAATGTAGAATAATTATAATCGTATTTATTTTTAGAAGGCTTGGAATTTTGGAATGAAATGTTTTATAATGTTGTGTAAGATTATCAGAATGTGGGGTCATGTGATTAAAACGATCTTACAGCGAGTATTTGTTGGACACTACAATATACAAAGATGGCCGAATCTATTTGTATCATTGACGATCCAGATTATTTAGATCATGTGGGCAAGAGCTGAATCTCAGAAACGCCAGACTGGGTATATTTGATAACTTTTAAGTCAAGTGGATATTGGAAAGGTGAAAAATAGGGGCACTTTTACGCAAGTAGTTGTGACTGGCTTTAAGTCTATTGGTGTAGATATTAAACACTGGGTATGTTGCCAAGAACCCCATGAGTTTATGGTGTACTACCAGCTGGCCATAATATGAAAGAAACGGCATCGATTTGGAGTCTTAATTGGGGGCAGGGGTGAAAATGTTCCCTGGTGTCAAAACCCAGGGGTACAAAAATAACAGTTTGTCCCCGGCCGTCTGTGGTGCACTCACTACACCATTGGAAATCAAGCGATACCCATCACATTCCGAACTCATTAACCCCACCTCCAATATAACTCGATGCTGCCCCTGATTAATGGAATTCAGAGCCGTCATAATTGGGGGCAGGGAAAAAATATTCCCAGGCGCAGGGAAAAAATATTCCCAGGCGCAGCAATTAAAGGGCGCCAAAACCCAGGGGCGTCAACATATTACTCCTAAACTTGTGTGTAATATGACTTCGTCCTCTAAGCCAAATCTCATGCAATCCCCGGGGACCGGAAACTTCCCCACCTTCCCCTCCTAATATGAGACCTACCTATTGCTCCTGGGTCCTTAGTTGGAGATTTTGGCAACTAAGTTGTAAAGTTTGTCCCAACAAGAAGATTTTCTGTCACAATTGAAGATTTGTGATCCAAATTTTTGGTGCAAACTGCAAACATTTTGGTCCAAAATTAACTATAATCCAGACGATAAGAATAAGAAATGCCTGCATCTCTAGTTCATTTGATATTTCAGTAATAATTATATGTACAATGATTTGGGGGGCTGCAGCATTTTTCAGGGGGCTACATCATTTGTTAGGGGGCTAAGCCTAGCCCCCTTAGACAGCACTGATCCTATGATTGAAGGTTTTAGTTATGTAGGATAACCTAAGATGACAACAACTTTAAAATGCATGATACAGATAGTAACTGCCCCAAATTGTTCTGCCGTGTGATAAAAATTGAAAACATTGTACCGAGCATACACCTGGAGAGATGCTCCTCATTATTATGTGGGCCAATGGCCCTTACCACACGCACAAAGTATGTTGATGGATTAGTTTATATTACAATATAGAAACATGAAATTTCCTATATATTTTCTTAACCTGTTGGGGAAAAGGTGTTTTCAGATATTGTGCTGGGCTCCTTGGTTGTTGGTGAAATTCTTCACAAATGCGCGTTAAGAGCCGCTTTCCCTTTTGCGCTATTTTGCGAAGGGGCGCCATCTTGAATAAAATACCTCGTATTTCGCTTGTTTGCAATGTTAAAGATATCCTCGACTTTTGTATATGTGAAAGACGCAAAAGGCTCTCCTCGTAAGGTTCACGTTATATGACCCCTTACAGTGGCGTTTGGTTCTAAGGGGGGACAAACGTCATCGGAAAAAGGCTGTATACAGAGGTGTGGGAAGCTGCAGTGTGGGAGGGAGAAAACTGCGCATTGGATGGATTTCACCTTCCAGGGCATGTTTTCTCCCCAGTTGGGAGGTAAAATTTGTTGTTAACATAGTAAGAAATAATGAAGGTAAATTTGGTAAAATTATTGGACATTTTGGAAAAATTATTGGAAATTTGGTTAAAATATTGGAACATTTTGTAAAATTATTGGAAAATTTGGTAAAATTATTAAAAATCTTGGTAAAATTATTGGAAATTTTGGTAAAATATGGCTAATTGCATTCCCTCGAAAATGAAAAAAATATCCCGAAAAGTGAAGAAAATTTCCGGAACATTAAACAAACTAGAAAATTTTCCCAAAATTGAAGAAAATTGCCATTGAAGAAAATTTTCCGAAAATTAAAGAAATTTGGGCCATATTTAATCTTTTATATTCATCTTTTTGTTTTCCAAATATAACCTGTATACAGCGGTATATAAGCGTACACTTGTATATCCCGCTACATGTCTACCTACTGTGGTGTAGCGATTATCGTACATGTCTACAGACCACGCGGCCCTGGGTTCAAGCCTGGGGTGGGGTAGACACGCCAGTGTACATCAAAGGCCGTGGACATTGACTTGGTTGTCGATGTTGTATCTGTCCGTAGGTCGTACCTGTGTTCTCGTCCGGGTCGTATTAAGCGTTTCGTGATAGCATTGTTACTGTCATAACCGAATACGCAGGCGACGACCCCGTCATTGTAATTGTGTGTACACTCGTCGGCGGTGGATCCCGCTACTAACATTTTACTTGTTGCAAGTCCCCCCCCCCCCACCCCGACCCCCACTGAATACGGCACTGCCCCTTGCCGTGAGTAGGCGTAATTTCGTCAAAGCAGGTAATAGATTCCTCTCGATGCGCTCATCCAGTTTCCAAGGACGGCTTATTTTCTTCCATGAAATACGGCTTGGTGATTTTGATTTCTTGGCAAACAGGAAAACAATCCGCTTGACACTTAAAACAGAAACACCACATTTCTAAGCAATATTAGATACAACGAATTTTTGATCTATTTTTGATTTTCTGCGTGGGCCTCATTGGCACTCTTGTGTATTTCCAAAAATTTGTTTTTAAATTTATCTCTGTCAGTCTGTGACTTATCCACAAATCTTTGGTACTTTTCAAACGAATCTTTTGCCCAAACTTTGAACAAAGCCGCTATAATATCAGAAAAAATATAACAAAATACACAAAGACTCTGTAAAGGTGTGTATGTGATGTCACAGCTAGTCTTATTTAGGCTTCTCAAATGAGACAACTTTATTATTATTATTATTATTATTATTATTATTATTATTATTATTATTATTATTATTATTATTATTATTATTATTATTATTATTATTATTATTATTATTATTATTATTATTATTATTATTATTATTATTATTATTATTATTATTATTATTATTATTATTATTATTATTATTATTATTATTATTATTATTATTATTATCATTTTATTACTTTATTTTTATTTTTATTATTATTATCATTATTATTGTTATTATTATTATTATTGTTATTATTATCATTTTTATTCATTTTTATTTTTATTCTACATTTTTTTAATTATTTTTGTATTATTATTTGTATTATTATTATTATTATTATTATTATTATTATTATTATTATTATTATTATTATTATTATTATTATTATTATTATTTTATTATTATTATTATTATTATTATTATTATTATTATTATTATTATTATTATTATTATTATTATTATTATTATTATTATTATTATTATTATTATTATTATTATTGATTAAATATTATTATTACAGATTAAATTTTATTCAAATAACACTTATACTGACAGTAAGCTCTAAGTGCTTTACATATGCATGAAAGTAATAAACGTTATCAAAATGATAAATAAGATCAAATATATCAGCAAGAATAATTACTTATCTATAACACAAAGACAAAATCAAGTTTGCATCTACAACATATGTAAGGAATAAAGAGGAAATAATTAAATGTAGAATTAAAAGTCTAGGATTAAAAGATCATGAAAAACAACAATAAGAAGTAAACACTAAGAGGCATCTAACATTAACAGAGCATTAAAATGTTGTCTAAAAAATCCAACCCTCGACAATTCCGGTCGCCATGGCGATGAAAATTTGGCGATCATTGCAAAATAATGATTTTAGTCGCCACAGAAATAACACTTGGCGACCAACATAAAAGTTTCTTTGAGTAAGAAATGTACTGGAAATATATCGGTAGCATGAAATACCTGCTTTAAATCAAATGACTGGTAATCCTAATCATGAATGTTTACACCGTAACTTTGGACTTTGAAAGTCGCACCTGATAAAACGATTTGAAGGAGTGTTTTTGAGCCCGGCTAAATGGTGACACATGATCGCTTTTCATGGAAAATATGATACATATTGAATTTGATTTGAGCAGGAAGTCGAAGCTGGTGAAACGATTTGAATGAGTGTTCTTTGAGTTTGATAACAATTCGATTCGTGAAACCATTGCGACAACATCTCACATCCTAATTTAAGAGAGATCAGGTATGAAGATTACTTCTATTCAGTATTTTTTCATAATATTTCATAATATTCTTAATTCAAATTTGATCATATCACATAAAAGACCACGCTTGAATTGGCATCCACGGGGGTACTAATATCTAACTATCTATATATTGGCTTATTATTGATTTTTTCCTAAAAAGCACTATAGATAAAAAAAAATCCTTAAAAATTTCAAAACATTTCTTCGAAATCGGTAAATATGTGCAACTTTTTGTATTTTAGGCATCAATCATGCAAATTATTATGCTATTTTGTGATATAGGTTTATGACTGCACGATCTTGGTTTTTCAAAATGTAAGTTCTTTTTTGATAGTTGCCCATCATAATTCTTTGAACAAGTGCAGCATATATAAACAGTGTTTGCCAACTATACCTACATGCAATTATCATACTCTATCAGGAATAGACCTACACTAAAACAATTTATGTTTCTCAGTCAGTCAGTAACCGAGATTTAGAAAGTAAACTTAATGAATTGCATAAAGCCATTGATCCTTCTGCACTATCATACGTCACAAATTGTTACTGAATAATTAAAGAATCTTGGCCATAACTAGCAGACCATAACTTAAAGAGCTACTATACAGGCGGCAGTGGAACTTTAGACAAAACAAGATTGTGACGAAAAGCTAATATTCGTGTAGATACGCCAAAATAACCTTTTTGATAGATTCAAATGCAGGTTGTATCGAGCTATAAAGCTGAAATTATTGTAGAAATCTCAATATTTGCAAATTTTGCAATGTTTGAAAGAGGAGATGGCCCAATTGACCTTTCTGGGTAAGAAAATAGACCACGCCCACCATAGCAACGCGCGTGGGGAAAACAAACCTCAAATCCGCAATCATGCATGACGACCAATGTATCATGTGGCCTGCCGCAAGCTTTGATCCATCTATAGCACTTCTGCTGACCTTTAGAGTTATTAGCAAAAGGAATGAAAAGGATCGCTTTGCTAACCGTTCTGGGTAACGGGAATCGGATTTACAAGCCCGTAACGGGCACGCAGGCGCAAGTTTTGTGCACCATATTGTCTGTCACTCAGTCTGTGTGTGCAGAAATTTGTTTTGTCCAGTATATGACTGCATGATCGCGCACCGCTAGACACATTCCCAGGGAAATGTGTCTATTCATATATTTCATCATTAACATAAGGTCGCTTATGGCCTGTCCAAAATTCTTTGAATTCCCGAGCATAGAACCAGGGACCACAGAAAGGGGAAGGGGGTGGGGGGAAGGGGGAGGGGGATTTAGGGGATTTATCACCCCACTCTTTTGCTGTGTAAAAATAAAAAATAATATGGCATTGATCTGAGAGGATTTCACCTTCAAATTTGGAAATCATTAACATGAAATTGAAACAATTAGTAAAATGAAAGGAATATGATGATTTCGTAAAATTGTTTGAAATTTTGGTCAAAATTGTCAACAAATTGGCCCAAAATTGACAACAATTCCTCAAAATTAAAGAAAATTGTCTAAAAATAAAGAAAATTTTCCGAAAATTGAAGAAAATTGACAAAAAATGAACGCAATTTTCCATAAATTGACAAACAGTTCACCGAAATGTTAAAGGAAAGGGCCCAAAATTGAGCGAAAATTCGCTAAAACTTTGTCAACAAATGTCTTGCAATTAAAAAAAAAAATTCACACAATCAAAGAAGAATAAAGGAAACTTAAAAGAAAATTTGGTAAAAATTATTGCAAATGACAAATGACAAATTTTTAAGAAAATCAAAGAAAAATTGGCATAAACGAAGGCAATTTCCCGAAAGTTGATGAAATTTGGCAAAAATAAACGCAATTTCCCAAAAATTGACAAACAGTTTATCAAAATGTTAAGGAAAGGGCCCAAAAATGAATAAAAATTTGCTCAAATTTGTCAACAAATGTCCCGAAAATTTCCACACAATTAAAAAAAGTTAACTAAAATTTAGGAAAGTTGGTAAAAATTATTGAAATTTGGTCAAATTTGCCAACCTATGTCTGGGAAATTGACAAAAAGTCACGAAATCAAAGAAAATTGGGAAATTTCCCGAAAATAAAAGAAAAGTTCCCCAAAAATAAAGGAGATTTTTCAATTAGCAGCAACGTTATTGATAGAACTGAATTTACCAGTGCAATTTTTCCATTTCTAACGAGGAAGTTTTGGAGGTTCTTGCCCTTCCCCTTCCCTGGAGGTGCCCCTATCTAACACTAGGTTTAGGAGTTTTAATGAATGTGTTTTAATGAATGTGTTTTATATTAATGTGTTGGCGCCTTATCTTTTCACCATTTACCTTTTCATCCCCCTCACTTCAAAAACTGCTCCGCGGTCATCCATGAGAACAGCGGCAGAATACAGCAAATTTTACTTCCCGATTGCCAAGAGTCAGGACGTTATTTATGAATGCAATGTCTGAAAAGAAGAAAGAATCACTTAACAAGGTATTGCTATATTCGACCCTCTTTGTGGTGGCGGTGTTGGTGGCGGTGGTGGTGATGGCGATGGTGGTGGAGCCTCCAAACTCCAGGAAATCGAACTTGGTGCACGAAATCGCACAGGGAGAAATAAGAGTCGTACATGGAGTAACTGTGCGGTGCAGTATGTGTCATGTGTGGTGCAGTGTGCGTCATGTGTGGTGCAGTGTGTGTCATGTGTGGTGCAGTGTGTGTCATGTGTGGTGCAGTGTGTGGTGCAGTGTGTGTCATGTGTGGTGCAGTGTGTGTCATGTGTGGTGCAGTGTGTGTCATGTGTGGTGCAGTATGTGTTATGTGTGGTGCCGTGTGTGTCATGTGTGGTGCAGTGTGTGTCATGTGTGGTGCAGTGTGTGTCATGTGTGGTGCAGTGTGTGTCATGTGTGGTGCAGTGTGTGTCATGTGTGGTGCAGTGTGTGCCATGTGTGGTGCAATGTGTGCCATGTGTGGTGCAATATTTGACATGTGTGGAGCAATATTTGTCATGCGTGGTGCAGTATGTGTCATGTTTGGTGCAATATGTGTCATGCTTGGTGCAATATGTGTCATGTGTGGTGCAATATGTGTCATGTGTGGTGCAATATGTGTCATATGTGGTGCAATATGTGTCATGTGTGGTGCAATATGTGTCATGTGTGCTCTATTTCTACTCCACATATGACATATTGCTCCACACATGACACATATTGCACCACACATGATAAATATTGCACCACACATGCCACATATTGTGCATAATTTATGCTAATAAGGCATCTAAGTTTTCAAATGCTGTAATATGATCAATTTTTAACCAATTTTGATTAGACTTTTTGCTGGTTTATGCTTTTTTAGCTCCTGTTGTTACTCTCTGTACATATAGGCCTACCTTTAGATTGCAAGATAAGGGGAGATTTTAATGTAGGGTAGGGGACACTGGAGACGCGAGGGAAATTATGCAAATTTCATGAGAATAATAAACTACTAACTAAAAATGATAGAACACGGAGCAAAGAACCACTGAGAAATTGTGCCACTATTTAAGATTTAAATTCCTATAGTATATATCATTAAGTCTGATCGTGATATTGTTATCTTAGACCTTTTTAACTTTGTACAATAGAGGACCCGGCTTCTGGAAATTCAATGTATCTTTTGTTAAAGATAACCACCATGTAAACCACGGAAGAGAGCTTATCTCGCATACAAAAACCCTTTTCCCCAACTTGAATGATTCGTTGTTATGGCAAACTATTAAGATGCAAATCAGGTTGTTTACTATACATTACTCTGAGCAGAAGTCCCATGAAAGAACAGCTAATGAACGAGCACTCATGAGAGATATTTCACATTTAGATCAACATTTAGCTTCATGTCCTAATAACGACATTGCTTCTACCCTTAAGAATTGTAAAGATGAGTTAAATTTACTCAATGATTATAGACTACAAGGAATTTTGATTCGTTCAAGGGCTAGATGGATTGAAGGAGGCGAGAAAAACACCAGTTATTATTTTTATTTAGAGCGTAAAAATAAATCTAAGAGTGCTGTTACAAAACTTATGAATAATGAAAATGCTACACTTGTTGATAATAATCGTATTCTGGCTGTCAAATTAAGAATTTGTTATAGTAATCTGTGCTAAATATTATTAATCCAACTTGTGGTGATGATAGTATCGTAAGTGATGGCCCCCCTCTCACTGATTGATTACAAAGAAGCTTTGTTTTCCATGCCCTCTAACAAATCACCAGGGACTGACGGTTTTCCATTGGAGTTCTATAAATGTTTTGGGGAAGATACAGGTTATTTAGTAGTCAATTCTCTTAATTATGCTTATTCCAGTAGTGAGCTCTCCTCCTTTCAAAAACAGGCTATTATTTCTTTAATCCCCAAACCTGATAAAGATCTTACTCTTATTAAGAATCGAAGACCAGGGGCGTAGCTAAAGGGGGAGGGATGGCAGATTCTCTCTCCCGGGCCGGAAATTGAACAAAAATCGAAAAATTTGTGCAGATTCTAAGTAGGCCTATATAAGAAAATGGAAAGTATGTTTTGGGGTAATCCTGATGAAAGCTTTAAGGCTTGCACAAATTTCCGTTTTTCCTCAAAATATCAGACTTTTCCCCAAAAATTTCTTAAGTAATTTTTTTACTCAATAATGATATTCGACATCTTTTTCTAAATTTCTTAAATTTTTGCTCAAAATTTCTGAAGTATTTGCTTAAAATATCTGACTTTTTGCTCAACAATTCCAACTTTTCCCTCAAAATCTGTTTTCCTCAGTATAATTATATTTCGACAATTTCTTCAAAAGTTTTCTTTTAAATGTTTATCTTAAAAATATCCGAATTATCCTAAAAATGTCAGAAGATTTTTCTCAAAACATCCGACGTTTTCCCAAAAATCTCTTAGGGAATTTTTTGCTAAATATATCTGACATTTTCTTTTATTAATTTTATATTTTGCTTAAAATATCTTACTTTTTGCTCAAAATTCCCCAAGTTTTCACTCAGTTTATCTAACTTTTCCTTCAAAAATTTTGTGGTGTAGCTTGGGTTCAAATATGTTTATGGTTTTGCCTCCCCCTGCAAAATAGTCTAGCCACTGCTCTGCCCCATGACACAAACTTGTTCCTCCTCTGCATGCTGGCGCCGCCCTAGTTGGAGGCAGACAGTATGGAGAGGGTTTATATAATTGACGCATGAATTTTCGTTCAATTTTGGGGAAATGTTATCAAAAAGTTTACAAACATTTTTTTCAATTTTGCGAAATTCCGTCAATTTTATCAAATTGTTCTTCAATTGTACTAATGTTGTTTCAATGATTTTCCGATTTTACCTCCAAGCGGGAAGAAAGTTGCATGGACCTGGAAGGTGAATCGGCTTTATACGCCCCCCCCCCCCAATTCCCCCCAATTTTTTATATATATATATATATATATATATATATATATATATATATATATATATATATATATATATATATATATATATATATATATATATATATATATATATATATATATATATATATAAACCATGTAAACTGGCTTGTGAGTCCGGGCCTTATCACTTTGTTTGCATGCATATCTTCTTTAATTAGGAAGCTAAGTTTAACTTAATCCAACTATTGACGTGGCCAGAGGGGGCCTCACCCCACCCCCTTCCCCATCAATACCAAAAATAATAATAAAGAATATATAAAAAAGGGAAAAAGATGATACAAATATTACATAAACTTTGAAAGAAAAGCAACCAGGTCAAAACAAATATCAAAACTGCATGACTTCGTAACAACTTATGCAACCTCTCTTCCCCCCCCTCCTCCTTTCCCACCACCTCTCTTTTTTTTTAAATTTTGGACTGATGACCATTTATTTTTTACTTTTCAAAACCGGTCACTGGATCAGGCCCCCCTACAGGCCTAGTGAAAAATCCTGGCTACGCCAATGAATCTAACTTTAAAAAGTCCTAATCCATCCGTTTAAAGGCCAGTTATCGTATTAACGGAGATAGAAATATGCAATACAATTGAACGCTTTTGATTGGTCTTAATATGCGCACTTGGACTGATAAGCCAATCAATTACCGCCGCGGAAGTGACGTTACTGGTATGTAGCACAATTATTAGCGGGGTGTCAAGCAATTTTCTCGAAACGAGATTCCAATAATGATAATAATTTCCATTGATATTCTCATTTGATAGATTGTGGAGACGCCTGCAGACAGGTTGGCGAAGGCTGGCATTACTTTCAACCGAAATGGGTTGCGCTGGACAATGAGCCTGACTAAAGCTGGACTTGATGAATTGCTTCCAAATTTAATAAAGAGGTATGTTGGTGACTGGAAGATGGGCGAAAGTGGTCTCGTATTTATGGAGACAGGTAGTAATGCAAGTGGACTTCTGCACATTTTAAGCCGACATGAGGCGGATTTTACGAAGATGTGTGGAATCACGGGAGAAGATCAGATATCGGATTACATAAAGAAGTATATGGGATATGGTCGTTACGCCACATATGGATATAATGTGAGGGGAAGAAATCAGCTGAGCGTAGTTTACGAAATCAACGAGAAATTCTTTCTGTACGTTGCGATCGGTTCAAATGGATACATTGTAACGGCGTTCCCCACAGATGATAAGGATAAAGCTCTTAGCCGTACTGACTATGAGGTACTGACTTTATTGGATCAGGGAGTTGTCATTTAAATGGCAACTCCCTGAATGAATGTAGGTCATATTCAACCAAGAATATTAATGATTATTTTTAGAGTTATTTTAGAATCTATCTTAATAATTAAAAGGAATTAGGGGAGATTGATGGTTTTTACAATCAAATACATTCGAAGTTACAAACATTTATTCTGAATGAAATTAAGTGGACTTAGTGAAAGGGAATAAACAAGCAGCGTGTCTGTCCAATCATCCTTGGTACAGGGACCTGCTATCTAAATAACAGGTCCCTGCTCGGTATAGCAGTTTATATTACATAAACACATTCATAAGTGTACTAGACGGTAAGCTGGACAATGACATAATGACTGGCAGACTGGAAAATTTCACAATTTTGGTAAAAGAAGAGAGAAGCTTATACGTCCAAAACACATGGTGAAAAGAGAAAAGAACAGAACTTGGTCATTGGAGTAATTTGCCACTATATTGCCAATTTGCATACGAAAATCAATACAATTTTTCTGTTTTGATTATTATTATTATTATTATTATTATTATTATTATTATTATTATTATTATTATTATTATTATTTTTATTATTATTATTATTATTATTATTATTATTATTACTATTATTATTATTATTATTATTATTATTATTATTATTATTATTATTATTATTATTATTATTATTATTATTATTATTATTATTATTATTATTATTATTATTATTATTATTATTATTATTATTATTATTATTATTATTATTATTATTATTATTATTATTATTATTATTATTATTATTATTATTATTATTATTATTATCATCATCATCATCATCATCATCATCATCATCATCATCATCATCATCATCATCATCATCATCATCATCATCATCATCATCATCATCATCATCATCATCATCATCATCATCATCATCATCATCATCATCATCATCATCATCATCATCATCATCATCATCATCATCATCATCATCATCATCATCATCATCATCATCATCATCATCATCATCATCATCATCATCATCATCATTATCATTATTATTATTATTATTATTATTATTATTATTATTATTATTATTGTTATTATTGTTATTATTATTATTATTATTATTATTATTGTTATCATTATTATTATTATTATTATTATTATTATTATTATTATTATTATTATTATTATTATTATTATTATTATTATTATTATTATTATTATTATTATTATTATTATTATTATTATTATTATTATTATTATTATTATTATTATTATTATTATTATTATTATTATTATTATTATTATTATTATTATTATTATTATTATTATTATTATTATTATTATTATTATTATTATTATTATTATTATTATTATTATTATTATTATTATTATTATTATTATTATTATTATTATTATTATTATTATTATTATTATTATTATTATTATTATTATTATTATTATTATTATTATTATTATTATTATTATTATTATTATTATTATTATTATTATTATTATTATTATTATTATTATTATTATTATTATTATTATTATTATTATTATTATTATTATTATTATTATTATTATTATTATTATTATTATTATTATTATTATTATTATTATTATTATTATTATTATTATTATTATTATTATTATTATTATTATTATTATTATTATTATTATTATTATTATTATTATTATTATTATTATTATTATTATTATTATTATTATTATTATTATTATTATTATTATTATTATTATTATTAATACTATTATTATTATCATCATCATCATAATAAATTATCATCATCATCATCATCATCATAACTTTTGCCCTGCATCAGTGCATGGGCCACACTTGAAAAATGCCCCCGCACCGCTAATGACATTTGGGGTGACGTGGTTCGCACGTAAGTCATATTCTAACTGTTAACTGGTTAAAAAAAATGTAAAGAAATTATCAGCAGGCAAAACAAAGGTAGGCAGATTTGAATAAGGCCTATTCAGTGAGAAAAACGTACATTGAAGGACTGTTGACCCCAACATTTCGTAAATCAGTGAAAACTTGAAACTGAGTATATGTCAGTACGTGCGCGAAGCGCGTAAAATTACACAATTGTACATAGTCTGTTATAAGTCGGTATTTGTGGTACTTTCTTTAATAAAAAGGTCAGATAATATAATCTTGAAAGAAGGAAGTTTTTATAATGAAAGGACACTTTTTCCTCTGAAAAAGGGCACTTTTCCTCTCTGAAAATTGGCCTTTTCCTGTTTTTCTCTCTGA